>QNQO01001359.1:0-310492 GCA_003290165.1 Berberis thunbergii | reverse complement strand
TCTATCCTATATGGTACTAGGGTATTTTGATAGCACTCAAATTGTTTGAGAGGAGAATTTTCAACTTTGCTAGAGGTATTTATGTCTTATGCGAACATAAATTTCAGCCAAATATATTCCCTTCCATCCTCTATGTGATTCGTTAGATATTTATGTTTGAGTAAATTTCAGCCGTCTTTATCTCTACCTAAAACATAATTCTGATTTGTTATATAGATTAGGGTATTCTCCGTGCCGTTGGCATGACAAAAAGTTTAACATGATAAATAAAATTTATTCTACTTTAAATATTAAGATAAATAAATATCAAAATGTTGGGTATGAGAATCGAACTCATGCATTCATGGTGCTTTAAGTTCTATGTGATACGTTGGATTATTATGTTTGGACAAATCTCAGCTGTCTTTTATCTCCAACCTCAAATATCATCCTGTTTTGTAATATAGACTAGGGTATTCCCCGTGTCGTTGACACGATAAAAGTTCAAAACTTGTCAAAACATGATAACCCTTAAGTTTTCATCCTTCATACTTACATGCCTAATCTTCATCATCAACAACTAAAAAGAAAAGTAAATATATAAAAAAATGTTGGGTATGAGAATCGAACCCATACACTCTTGGTGCTTTGAATTCTATGTGATTCATTAGATTCATATATTTAGTTAAATCTCAGTCGTCTTTTATCTCCCACCCCAAACACCATTCTGTTTTGTATATATAAATAAAATAATTATGCGGCACGATAAAAAGTTTAACATGATAAATAGAGTTATTCTACTTTAAATATCAAGATAAATAAATATCAAAATATTGGGTATGAGAATCGAACTCATGCACTCTTATTGTGGATTGATTGAAGGTAAAGCCATAAAGACTCACTTTAAGTCTCAACCATTAGATGAAACAAATCTCAATCATGAAATATGTTTATCTACAAACTTATCTCTTGGTGCTTTAAGTTCTATGTGATCCGTTAGATTCTTATATGTGGATAAATCTCAGTCTCTTTTATCTCCAACCTCAAATCCGTTTTGATTTTTAATATAGACCACGGTATTCCTCGTGCCTTCCACGCTCAACTTTGGCCAGGGGTATTTTAGTCCTATGTGAACATAAATTTAGCCAACACCATTTTCTTCCCCTTTATGTAATTCGTTAGATCTTTATATTTTTCAATCTGTCTTAATAGTTAAAATACTTACAACGTGAAATGCATTAAATTACAATTATTTTTGAAAAAGTACATACGGTGTGAAATGCATATTTAAAATTTTAAGAGTTTGTATTAATTATTGATTTCATTGGAAAGATATTCAAAAATGCATTTCAACTATACCAAGTTTACTAAAATTCGTAACTAATTAGATAACTATGATGATTTACATTAAAGGAAAAAACACAAAAAAATTATCTCTCTACTACCTATGCATCCCACCAACCTTTTTACCTTTTATCCATTTTCTTTGTCCTTCTGCTTGCAATTTATTTCAAAAATGTCATTGTTGATAATGAATCTCCACCATCAATATCTTTCAAAACTCTTAATCTTGACCATCTTTTATCTCAAACAACATTCTGATATGTAAGATGGATTTTTGAAAAAGTGCATACGATGTGAAATGCATATTTAAAATTTTAAGCGTTTATATTAATGATTGGTTCATTGGAAATATATTCAGAAATGCATTTCAACTATACAAAGTTTACTAAAATCTGATAGCTATGACGATTTACATTTAAAAAAAACACAAATTTTTTATCTCCCCGTCACCTATGCATTCCATCGACCTTTTTATCCATTTTCTTTGACCTTATACTTGCAACTTATTTACAAAAATATCATTGTTGATAATTGAATCTTCACCATCAATATCTTCCCAAAACTTTCAATCTTGGTCATTTTTTTTTTATCTCAAACACCATTCTGATTTGTAATATGACTAGGGTATTCCTCATGCCATTGTCACGTAGAATGGCCCCTTTTTAGTCTGGCAGTGAAGGTGGCAATGGCCGTGTCATCGCTGCAGCCGGTGATCATGGTCATCTCGTTAGTAAAACGAGTGACGTATTTCCTTATGGTCTCCTCAAGTTTCTGTCTAATGTGAAGCAGATATATGGGTCTTTTCTCATTCATTGACTGTTGATGAACCTCGTAATGAAGGCAGTGACAAACGCTTGGAAAGAGTCTATCGATCTCAGTGAAAAGTTGTTGAACCAATTGCCGTGGAGGTGAGCTGGTTGGAAATGTTCGGCATAAGATGAACTATGTGTTCTCCTTCAGCATCATCATGTGGTGGAAATGTCGTAGATGGTCAGTGGGATCGGTAGTGCCATCGTATGTCTCAAACTTCAGTGGAGTGAACTTTGTTGGTAGAGGAGTGATCATGAGTGCATCAGAGAACGGTGGTATGGCCAATCCGTACAACAAATTGGCGCAGGGGTTTTGTCGTTATAAGGAGTGTTATCCGTTGGCGGTTCACTGTTTTCGAGGTTCGCTCGTTGAGGTTCCGCATGAATTTCATTACTTTCTCGAACGCGCGATCCAGGGGTTGAGAGTGTTCTTGAGTGAGTTTTTCCACCATTTTGATTAGGAGATCCATATTTATCATGAGTAGATCCACACGAGGATCCGTGGTAGCATTACCGAATGTTTGATATGACTGGGCTATCGCTCCATCTAGTGCCTCTATGTCGCTAGGTATGTTTGGCTCGAGAGTTGTTGCTAGGATTGAAGCGTGCATTGTAAATAACACGACTTCTTTCGTGAAGGGATCGTTTTGATTGTCGCCCGGTTAAGGGTCGGTGGTGCGTTTCATCTGTTCTAAAAGCTTTTTTAATCGTTGATCAGAACTGAGGGTGTTCCTTACTGCAAAATCTCTTCTTGAAAGTACAACTTTCGTTCCCCACGGACGGCGTCAAACTGATGCATCCAAAATACGTTCTCCAGTAAGTGTGACTTGCAAAACAAATGTTAGATTACTAAAGACCACATTTTTGGTGGTCGAAGGCACTCCGATACTTAAGTCAGTAACTCAGTTGGAGATGGAGAAATCTGGACAAAACTCACTTAAAGTAGCATACCTTTGTCAGATGTTTCATTTACCTTATATAATGGTTGTTGTTAATTCCTTGTGTGACTTAAGCATGCAAGGCGTGACGAAAGGAGACATTCCTCGTAACAGTCACCTTCTTTGTGAAGATGTATCCTCAAAAGCGTAACTTCCTCCACGACTATTTTTCTCTGTAACGTTCCTCTTTTTGGATTTGGGCCTTTAACTATGGTTTATTTGGACAAACCCTATTTGGGTTTTTATGATTGAATTCGCCCATTTTGGACTTTATGAATGTAGCTTGGTTTCATAATACTTGAGCCTCGTAATGGATGATTCCTGCCGCATATACTCATACTAGTGGATACATTTGAATCTAAGACTTTAAGAAAAATGAAAGCAAGAGCAAGAAATGTATCCATTATTATGAACAACAAAACTTCATTTGATTTCATTAAACATTGACATTCAAGTACATAGAGTATGCTAATCACAAAGTTGGTCTAATTTAAACTGAAAGAAAATACCTTGAGAAACCTAATTGAGGTCATCCTCCCAGGGCTCACTCAACAACCTAAAAGGAGGTGTTTGAGCCACTCATGGTAAACCTTAAGTTTCTTCATGAGTGATTAATAATAAAGAAAATGAGAAAACTTACAACGTTAAAATCTCTTTCAAGACTCTAAATCTTTGCTAACTCTCAAATTTACTTTCTTCCCGTTTCTCCTCTTGTATACTCCAAGCATGAGATATTTATAGGTGAAGGAAATGTAAGATGGTAGAATGGGAGGTGGAATAAAATAAAAGATAAAGAGAATATGATGAGATGGTGGAATAAGAAAAAAGAAAAAGAATATGGTGGAATAAAATAAGAAAATATAAGGGAATATATAGAGAATGGATTGTGAAATATGTAAAGTTTTATTTTGGCTAGGATGAAGTTGCCATGTGAATATCCAAATCTTCAAATTAATTTTCTCGAGATCCATAGATGATGGTGCCTTGTGGGCTTAACTTCATGGACCTTGGGCTTGAAAGTCTTTGATAATGCATGTGTTTATCATCCAATAGGCTTTGTTATTAAACTTAGCTTTATTGTGTCATTTTGTGTATGTTTGATGATTAATACTTGAATTTTTGCATTATACACAAAATACACGTAATGATAGTATTTATTAATTAATATGACATACCTGTAGGGTTTTTTTTTTTTTTTTTTTTTTTTTTTTTGTAGATTACATACTTCCTTTCACATGCCAAGGGTTTCTTTGTAGATTACAGACTTCCTTTCACAATGGTTAGAAATGTTGTTGTACTGGAAACCAAAAGGGTCCAAGGTAACCACTGAGACCATTTCCAATCATGATGGTCTTCCAAAAAATCGCTTGTACCCTAATGGCTACATTTATATGAATAACTACTAATTGCCTCATGTCTCTTATAAATATCTCATTCTCTTTATTGAACAATTGAGATTTGAATCATGTTAATTTTGATATGACATTTATTTTACTTAGGGTGCTTGTTCTCGACAAGTTTAAGATGTGCAATTCTAAAAAGCTATGTCGATTCCATGGATTGTGATGCCGACATTACTAAAGAAACACTTGTTGAGGAGGACAAGGTAGAAGTGGTGGACAAGAAAAATGACACTGAAAAGGTGCTGGGGGAGGTCATGTTCCTTAAGATGTGTTTTATTTTCGTTTGTTTATCGTATCAAGAATGTGTTATATTATGATGTTGTGGCCGATTACGATTCGCCTGTGTGGTGGTAGTTCACGCATTGGCACGCTGCGTTTTCCGTGGCGGGTCGGGGCGTGACAGAAAAGCTGGGGGAGGTCATGTTCCTTAAGATGTGTTTTAAAGCCGTGCGAATCAATTAAACTCAAAACGAACAATATTTTACTGTATAGTTACAAAAGCCCTGAGTATAAAAATTCTGATTTGTCAAGAAAATAAAACTCACAAGGCATAAATTCTTCAACTCTCTACAACCACAGACTCACAGAGAGAGATAAAGAAAGAAAAAAATGGTGGAGCTGAACGAAGATGAAGTTTTAGAAGAGCCGTCACCGCCCCGTTACCGCTACGACGTCTTCCTCTCCTTTCTCGGAGAGGACACGCGTGACAATTTCACGCAACGGCTGTACGCTGCACTCGACTCGCACGGGGTGCGCACGTTCATTGACAACGTTGGCTTGGATCACGGATCCTCGATTGGCGCGATCGAGGACTCGGCGGCGGCCATTGCAGTGATCTCGAGGAACTACGCAAACTCTCGATGGTGCCTCGAGGAGCTCGCAAAGATCGTCGACTTACGTAGACTGCCCTCCCTGTCTTACCGGGTCGACCCGAGTGATGTTAGAAGGCAAAAAGGACCGTTTAGGACCATTTTCGCAACCATGAAGTCGAGTTCGGGAGCAGGTTTTGAAGTGGAAGTTGGCCTTTGAGACGGTTGGTGGTATTGCTGGTTGGCACTCCTCTGAAAATTGGTAAAGTTTTCATCAATTTAGAAACAATCTGATGTCGGGTCAGATCTATACTAACCGGGTTTGTTATATTATTCTATTATGCTTGTTTGCTCATGCTAAAATTTGACTTAAAATTTGCGTAAAATTTGCTTATTTTGGCTTAAAATTTGACTATACTGGAGCCAATTGTAATTTACCTAACTTACAAGTTAGAAGTGGCGCAACACTTATAAGCAGTTGGAGGTGTAAGTAACTAAAAAACCATGTTGGCTTATCTCACTACATGTTCTGTTTATTTTTCCATCAGTTATTAACACCTTAAGCCAACACGGAAACCTTGGCAGTAACAACATATAGCCACATGAATGATCTAATATGCATAATGGTATACTCTGTACGTCTGGTTGGATTGGCTTCGAAAATCTGACTCTCTTTCCTTCTATATCACCCAAATGATGGCGTGAGGAATTCTTAGTCATGTATTTTTGTAGTAGTAGTGTAATGGCAAAAGCTTACATGGCCGCCACAAAATTCTCATTCCTATTTCCTTTCAAATAAAGCATTACAAATAAAATTGGATATTATAAGATTTCAGTCGTTTTTTATACTACTGAATAATAACTATAGTTCTCAAAGCTTCTTCATGCCAGCATATCTCACAATGTTTGTCTATTGGCAGCAGATGAAGGAGAAACTAATACAAGAAACTTGTTAGAAGATTCTAACTAAATTGAGGTAATACCCCCCATTAGGGGGTGGGCTAAACATCTCAGTTGGTATCGTTCTCGTGTAGAAGAAGTGACAAAGATTTTAAATCTTAAACACAATGGGTGTACTAGTTGTGGGGTTTCATGGGATGGGTGGGATTGGCAAAACCACCCTTGCTAGGGCTGTACTACAATGCTATTATAGCCAGTTTAAATACCGCACTTCATATCAAACATCAGAACAACTTCGGCACAGTACAAGGGATTGGTTTCTCTTCAAAACAAGCTTTTTCGTGATCGTTTCCCAGATAATGGTTTCAAATGTGGATGAGGTGAGCACAGGTATCTCAACAATCAAAGACGGTTCGTGATAAACGTATTCTGTTGTTCTAGATGATGTTGATGATATAAGCCAACTTGATGCATTAGCTGGTACGAAAGACTGGTTTGGTGCAGGAAGCAGGATCATTGTGACGACGAGAGATGAACAAGTTTTGGTGCAGTCTTGTGTGAATGAAATTTATGATGTGAAAACATTGAGTCAGAATGAATCACTTCAACTCTTTAGTTATCATGCATTTGGAAAAAGAGAAACCTCCTGAATCTTTCATGCATTTATCAAAGAGTCTTGTGTCTTGCATTGATAGACTACCATTTGGCTCTGGGAAGTAGTGGGTGCTTTCCTTTTCGGTAAGAAAAGAAAAACCGAGTGGAAGATTGAGCTGGAAAAGTTTGAAAAAGATTCAGCCGGGGGATCTTCACAATGTGCTTAAGATAAGCTTCGATGGGTTGGATGAAGAAGAAAAGTGTATATTCCTCGACATGCATGCTTCTTTGTTGAATTGGAAATGCAGAGGGAAAGTGTTATTGATATATTGAAGGGTTGTGGTTTCAGTGCGGAGGTAGCAATTACAGTTCTTACTACAAAATGTCTTATTAAGGTTGTTGATCGCACTACCTTGAGGATGCACGATCAGCTAAGAGATATGGGAAGACAAATTGTTCGACAAGAAAACCAAGATACCGGTAAGCGTAGCAGATTATGGGATCATGGTGACATTACGGCTGTTCTGAAGTATGACAAGGTTTGCATTACATCTGTTACTGGTATAATATATTTTTTTTCTTTATAGCTTTTTGCGTATTATGCAAATCTTTTTCAATAAGAGAATTTTGCCTCTTTACAATTGGACTTAGGGAACAAAAAGTATTCAAGGAATCGTCCTTGACTTCGACAAGTATGGCATGCAACGTCTAAGATCCAATGAAAGTGAAGTAGCTGAAGATGACATTACAGTCTGGAAACTAAGAGATTTACGCCAATGGTCAATTTAAGATTGCTTCAAATCAATTATATGAGCTTGAAGGGAGAATTCAAACTTCTACCTGGTGAACTAAAATGGTTACAATGGAAAGGGTGCCCTTTGGAAGCTCTCCCTTGTGATTTCAATCCTCAGGAACTTGCCGTCCTTGATCTTACTGAGAGCAGAATCAAACGAGTATGGGATCTGAAATGGAGAACGAAAAAGGTACACTTCTTCGCTAATGCCTTTTCTCATTATTTACAAATAGATATTTTAGTTGTTTATCGCTTCGCCAATTTTGTGTTACCGGTCAATTTGGTGTTGTCGCCGGATGAGGTGTTATTAGTATCCAAATGCCCTGAGTTCCCAACAGACCAAAAATATATAAGCTATACTAAATCAATAATTGGATTCATAGATGAACTTGACCAATAATTGGATTCATATAAGAACTTAAGATCAATAATTCTAGTGATAGTGGGATGAGTCGAGTCTTCTAAGGACCAGATGTGCTTAAGATCTTGAATCTTTGAGCTGATAGCCAAACTAGCCTGCATAAAAAATTTAAGTTTCCACATACTACATTCCAAACACTGTCTTAATCGTTTTTACAGCTACCGCATCCTTGGTCTTGTTAAAACCTTCATATTTTTTTGTGATTTACTTCCTTAATCCCAGCATTTACTTTATGTTTTTCACAGGCTTTGAAGTTGATTGTTTGAATCTCCATGGTTGCTTTAATCTAACTGCAACCCCTGATTTTTCTGGGCATCCACACCTGGAAAAACTGATTCTCGACCTTTGTTCAAAACTCACTGAGCTTCATAAAACAATTGGAGATTTAAAGAAATTACGTATCTTGAACCTAAAGGACTGTTCAAGCCTTGTGAATTTTCCTGATGATATTTCTGGTCTGAGAAGTCTTGAAACCCTTAATCTATGTGGTTGCCGTCAAACTGAATAAGTTACCGGAAGATCTCAGAAGCATGGAGTCCTTAAAAGAGCTTCTCCTTGACGGAACCGGCATTATAAAGTTGCCTGATTCTATCTGGTGTGTTACAAAACTTGAAAAGTTGAATCTAAATAAGTGCAAATCACTGAAGGAGTTGCCCCACTCATTAGGAAAACTCACTTCTCTGAGAGAGCTTTCTCTTAATGGTTCCAGTGTAGGAGAAATACCTGATTCCATCGGCTGTTTGACCGAGCTTGAAATACTAAGTTTGATGCAGTGCCAATCACTGAGCACAATTCCTGATACCATTGGCAGGCTGAATTCTTTATTAGAGCTTTACCTGGACCATAGTCCAGTTACAGAACTGCCGGCTTCCATTGGTTCATTGGCTCATCTGGAGTACCTATCAGTCGCTGGTACCAGACTTAAAAAATTGCCTAGTTCGATTGGTGGATTATCATGTCTAGTTGAATTTCGATTAGACATGACGTCGATATCAGAATTACCAGATGAGATTGGAAACTTGCAAATGCTTAAGAAGCTTGAGATGAGGAACTGTGAATCACTCTGCTGTTTGCCCGACTCAATTGGAGCTATGTTTAGTCTAAAGAGCTTGGTCCTAGTAAATGCTGCGATAACAAAGTTACCCACTTCCCTTGGGCTGTTGGAGAACCTTGAGGTACTGAATGTGAATAAATGTAAACATCTGAGCAGGCTACCAGCTTCAGTCGGAAATCTGAAGTTTCTCATACAGTTGCTAATGCAAGAAAACTGGCGTGGCAGAATTACCGGAAGAATGCGGGATGCTATCAAGGTTGGTGATTCTGAAAATGGGAAAAAAAGAGGATACTGAGAGGCCTCAAAGTACTGGGGAACATGGAGAGTTGAATGCCGTTCTTCCATCTTCTTTGTCGAATCTTTCCTTGTTACAGACCCTGGATGCTAGGAATTGCATGATATCTGGTACCATTCCTGATAGTTTTGAGAAACTATCATCGTTGGAAGATTTAAATCTAAGCAACAACATCTTCTGGAGCCTCCCTTCGAGCATGAGGGGCCTTTCTAGTCTTAAAAAACTTTGGTTGGCCAACTGTACCATGCTTAAGTTTCTCCCTCCACTTCCCTCCAGTTTAACCTTTTTAGATGCTACAAATTGTACTGCATTGGAAATTGTATCTGATCTGTCGAACTTGGATAATCTAGAGGAGCTCCGGTTCACAAATTGCATGAATATAACAGATGTTCCCGGCATTGAATGCTTGAAGTCTTTGATAAGGTTGTACATGGCTGGTTGCTCAGCATGTGATTCGGTGATAAAGACAGGGCTATCAAAGGTAAATTCTCTTTCTCTATTTCAATTTAGGAGACCGAATCCACAGAAAATATTGGTTGGCTTTGCTTTCTTATAGAAGTATTCGTTTGCAGGTGGCTCTGAAGCGTCTACACAATTTGTGTATACCAGGAAGTGAAATCCCACCATGGTTTGTTAAAGAAGTTCCGAGTTATGCAAGCCACAAAAACCGTAAGATCAAATCTGTTGATATATGCGTTGTTATCTCGCTGGATCAACAGATGCAGGATGATTTTAGAGATAAATTGCCCGCAATAGTAGACGTACAAGCAAAAATCATCAGAGGTTACTCTGCAATATTCACTACCACCTTATACTTGATTGGAGTTCCAAAAACCCATGAAGATCAAGTTTACTTATGCCGGTATCTTGATTATAATCCGCTAGTCTCGTTGTTAAAGATGGTGATAAGATAGAGGTAGCCATGCGAGACCCACCAGTGTTTAATGGGCTTACACTGAAGAAGTATGGGATCCATTTGGTTTTTGAGGACGACGATGACGATGATCTTGATGAGGAATCATTGGATGAAACCGAGATATCTGAATCAGGGAAACTGGCAAAGTTTTTTACCTCCACAAAAGACAATAGTTCCAACTCTAATGTTGATCCTTCTGATGCTCTAACAGAACCAGAGGAAAATGAACATGTGCAGTGTAACTACAAACGATGGGTGTCTCATTCTGCTGTTGGATTGATTGTATTATTGATAGCAGTGAAGCTCAGATACAGCGAGGGTTCTTTCTGATTGCATGAAAATTCAGGAGCCATTGTTGAAGATTGATCATGTAAACTTCATTTCTGACTATTTAAGTCAGCACTGTTTATAAATAATGGAAGGTACGAAAAGCATAGTTACTTTCTTCGTTTCTATTGCTTCAAAAATTTTCCAATTACCCTTCTCATCTTATTGATCGAGTCTATTTTGTCCTGATACAACTATAGGATCCACTAATCTAAAATTCGAAATTCAATTTTCGTAGCCACTTGGACATAAATAGTACTTACACTCCTTCAACATGTCATCACAAGATCCTCTTTTGGAGAGGCTTTCTGACGCCGGACAAAATAGTGATTATCCTGCGGGCTATTTCAACAATTCACAAGGAAGAGATTGGCCCAAAAACACAGAGAAATAACTCTAATGTCAATTAAATTACTCAAATCAGTATATGCCACTTTTTTTAATGAACACTGGGTTCAGGGTGAGATAATTCACCATACGGGTCGGGCAGAAACAAAAAATAGAAGAATTGAATTTCATGGTCTTTGGATCATGTGTTGGAGAGAAAAGCCCAAGAACTTTCAACAGAATGATGTGAGGAGAAGAAGGTGAAAATGATGTCATGGTAAATTTTCTATACGCTCGGCTTGTGAAATTCTTCGGAGTAGGGGGCAACAAGATCGGTTTGGAAATGGCTTTGGCACTCTTTATTACTTACTAAAATATCCATTTTCATTTGAAAAATCATTAAAAGAGTTTTGCCTTTGCCTGTGGATGGAGACTTAAGAAGAATTGACTTTCAGTTAGCCTTTAAGTGTAGTTGTTGCAATAAATTTGGGGATGAGACGACCAAACATCTTTTTTTAAAAGACAAACTAGGCGGAAGGGTGTGAAATCACTTTGAATTGGTTTTTGACATTCACGTTCATAGACCGGTTGAAGTTTACACTATGCTCACTGTTTGGTTTAGAAGGGCGAATCATTTGACTCACTCAAGTATTCTTACACATCTCACCCCCCTTTTTATTTTATGGGAAATTTAATTTCAAAGGAATAAGAAACTTTATGAAGAAAATGAGTGTTCTGCCAATTATGTGATAAAAGTCTATAATTATTTCTACATTCTTTATTACTAAGAAAAGGGAAGGCAAAGGCTTGTTGACGATGGTTTTATTGATTAACCTTATGGGGTTAACGATGCAGCCTTCGGACACAAATAAATAAGGGTCAACGATCATTTTTTTAATAATAAATTTGAAGGGAGAATATGTTTTACTCTGGGATTAAAAACTAAGAATAAGTATCTACTGATCATTAGCTGTTACACTCGAATGGCAGGAAAAATGGTATTTCCTTTCATTTCAATTCTCTTGATTTGATGGTGTACAATGTGAACATGAATAATAAGCAGCCTAATCCTAAAAGAAAAATTATAATCAAATACTAAAATAACAAACAGTTTATTCCTAAAAGAAAATGTAAAACACAATCTTAAAAGGAAATTGTTTATTCCTAAAAAAAAAAATAGAATCAAATACTAAAATAACAAACAGTTTATTCCTAAAAGAAAAGATAAAGTTTAATCCTAAAAGGAAACTTAAAATACTCTAATTAAATTGAAAGATTACGAAAAAGTTATTTAGTAAATAACTTTGAGAACAAATTAGGAACCCTAGAAATCCTCCTGCATCGGTCACCCCGGGTTGGAAAGAACTCGTCCTCAAGTTCACAACAGTTTCATCGGAATCCTCTGGCGATAGCCCAGGAGGAAGATCTTCTGGCACCAGGTCAGAAAACTCTGCTAGCTCTTGCTGACGTACGGGATTGTCTTTCATTTCCCTACTCTTGAGCTCCATCTGCAAACCCAACACATACTCCTTTACTATAATAATCAATTCCTTGATGTCATCAACCTCGTTAAGTCTTGGCTTCATGAAGTCGCTTGAAAGAGATGCAAACACAACATTTGATTGCCCTTTCCATCCCACCTCAATAATGTCATTCCCTATAGTTTCTTTTCTCATCACAATTGATGTGTCATTCAACATATTCTTAAGTTTTATACAGCGAAGTCGGTGAAGGAATAACAATAATGATGGATGTAGATCTGAAAACATAGATATGATAGTGCTCATACCCGCACCTTTTCTTAGCTCTGACTTGAATGGAAGCATGATGCATGTGTTCCAACAGGTATCACTTTGATTTACTTCGGGGGGTATTAGTATTGTGAATGAGTCAATATTACAAGGAGCAATCGCAGTAGGCAAAACAAAACCAATCTGACCATCACTTATATCAAACTTGACATGAAACCCATTAGAGTGAATCTCTGGAGCATCCGTCACTCGAAATATTGATTTGAAACCAATGCCTTTCTGCCCTATATATCCAGCACGGGACTCTTTCTTGGTTGAATTTCCTACGTCACAGAGTGCTTTAATATTTTGAGCAGTAAACACTTGCTCGTTATTTAAAACAACAATTCCAATAGAATGAAGAATGAAAACCAGAGTGGGCTCCACATTCTCCGGGTAGCGATTATCATCTGCATTCTGAACCAACTCAAGGAAAAAATGAGAATCTTGCGAGTATAATTCTTGTGAAGGGCAATGGAAAGCTCTCCCAAGGCGGTTATGCTGCTTCTTTAACATTTCACTTTTTGCATTTGTAACACTTGGATCAAGGTCAAACTCCTCATGCTTGATATTTTGGATAAAAAGATATGCGTTCTCAACCTCCACATTATTGAACCTTGTCCCTACTGGATTATCCACAAACAAGAGATCAGCTTTTTGCAACCAAGTTGAATTTCTGGCCTTCAAATCAGTATCCAATGGACCAACTTCTTCAAAGTTTCCAATCCCAACTCCTGAAGCACCCTTGGGAGTCAGTAGACTCTTAGGAACGATCAGAGTCTCATGGCCATCTCCATACAACACATCTCCATCTTCCTCATCATCATACACAGACTCTCCAAGCTCCTCATCAACATTGGAAAAAGGAGTTTGAGAGGGTTGGAGGGATCTCTGGTTGGGTCTCCAATAATTGGTAATTTTATTTTATAATTCTCATTGCATTTATTATGTTATTATATGTTACAATTATTTTTGTGAGATCATACAAATATTAGAATTGGGGTGGCAATAAGTCGTGTCGTGTCCCCTATATTAGATTGTCTAAGCCTTTCTTTAGCCTGATTAGGTTAGCACAATCCAATGTTTTGCAAGGCTTAGGCCAAGCTGACCACCTGAGCTTGGGCTGGGCACAACTATGTGAACCTTGACTCGAAGTGACAATGACCAGGATTTTAAATGCAGATGCTACCTTGTAATGCATAATCAACTAAGAGAGATGGGAAGAGAATATGTTGGACCAGAAAACCAAGATCTATGCTTCAGGATACAGTGGCTTTCTCTACTATAGAGGCAGAGTATATGGCATTGACAGAATGTGTAAAAGAAGCATTGTGGCTTCAAGGTCTTGTAAATGACTTGGGTGTGGAACAAGATAGTGTTGAAGTTCTCTGTGACAGTCAGAGTGTCATCCACCTGGCTAAAAATCAGGTTCATCACGCAAGGACTAAGCATATTGACGTCCGTATCACTTTGTTCGAGATGTAATTGAGGATGGTGATGTGTCTTTGGTGAAAGTACACACAAAAGACAACTCTGCTGATATGTTGACAAAGGTTGTTTCTGGAGTTAAGTTCCAACATTGTTTGGACTTACTCCACATTGATTCATGTTGATTGAGGGCCCTTTGGAGCGTTGCCCTTTGATGCGATTTCGTTAGGTGACAAAGTTATGGTAGAGTGTTGATTAGTTTATTCTTTTGCCTTGTTTCGACTCATTTTCCTTAAAAAAAATTCGCCGAGGTGGAGAATTGTGAAACAGGAAACTGTTTTTTGAACAGGAGCAGATTCAAGAAACAACAACTGTGAAACAAGAAACTGTTGTGAAAGAATTGTTGTATAACAGGAAACAAGACGCTATATATACTAGGAACTGTAGATGTTTTTTATATGTAGAAAAACTACGGCAGAACATGGAATAGATAAAGATAATTGCTGGAATTGTTTCATCATTTGTTAAGAGATTGTGTGAGAATTGTCATCTTCTTGTACCTTGTTCTTGAATATAGTGGAATCACCTCACCGTGAACGTAGGCGCAATTCGCCAAATCACGTAAACTTTGTGTCTTTTGTGGTATGTTCTTAATTTTCTCTAATTACTTTAATTGTCATTTACTTTATTTAATTAATTAAATCCTTGTAATACTTGAGTGTAATTGTTGGTGTCTATCCGCTTCCTCAGTCAGTCACAACAAAATCAATTTTGGATCCATTGCTTCAGAGCCGGTTATTCTTTGCTGCATATTGAGTATTGTTCTTTAAATCTCTACACGACACATGGGCAAAGTACTATTGACTTTACTGAAAATTTATTGCTTTTGGCTGATTCAGTTGGGAAGTGATTAATACTCAAATCAGTTTTGGATCCATTGCTTCGGAGCCGGTTATTCTTTGCTGCATATTGAGTATTGTTCTTTAAATCTGTACACTACACATGGGCAAAGTACTATTGACTTTACTGAAAATTTATGGCTTTCGGCACTTTTCTTATAATTTTGATTGCAATTGAACATGGCATGTTATTTATCGAGCAACCATCATTTCACTGGGCTACGGGCCTCACAAGTCACAACAACGCTGGTCCATTACTTACGTGCGTTTCTTCGTCAAACTCAAGCTGGGAGCAAAAATCGACCACATCACTATCAAATCCATATAATCCTCGTGATTTCCCTCCCCGACGTTGTTTTCCTCTGCAGCATCCAATGCGGCATCATCATGCATAATAACCAGTCAACAACATAACCCTTTTCTTTCCTTTGGTAACGGGCTTGATTGAAATAGGCCCAGCCCAATAATAATAATAATAAATGAAACCCTGTCGTACGTAGTATTATAAATTCTGCAACTCTCTACAACCAGACTCACTCAGAGAGAGAGAAGAAAAAATGGTGAAGCTGAACGAAGATGAAGATTTAGAAGAGCCGTTACCGTCCCGTTACCGCTACGACGTTTTCCTCTCCTTTCGCGGAGAGGACACGCGTCACAATTTCACGCAACGGCTGTACGCTGCACTCGACTCACACGGGGTGCGCACGTTCATTGACAACGTTGGCTTGGATCGCGGGTCCTCGATTGCGCCAACTCTACTTGGCGCGATCGAGGACTCGGCCACGGCCATTGCAGTGATCTCGAGGAACTACGCAAACTCTCGATGGTGCCTCGAGGAGCTCGCAAAGATCGTCGAGTTACGTAGACTGCTCCTCCCTGTGTTCTACCGGGTCGACCCGATTGATGTTAGAAGGCTAAAAGGACCGTTTGAGGCCGATTTTCGCAACCTTGAAGTGAAGTTCGGGGAGGACTCGGAGCAGGTTTTGAAGTGGAAGTTGGCCTTTGAGAAGGTTGGTGGCATTGCTGGTTGGCACTCCTCTGAAAATTGGTAAAGTTTTCATCAATTTAGAAACAATCTTATGTCGGGTCGGATCTATACTAACCGGGTCGTGTGTTATTCCGGCTCAGCCCATTTATCCATGATTTCAATCTTAATACATTTCATAGGTTTAGAGATGAGTTAATTTGTCAAGTGACTTAGGGTGTGTTTGGTTGCATGGAATCCTATGTCATGGGAATCTATGAGGGGACCACTACATTTTAGGCTAAATTGATATATCACTCGACATCCACCATTTGATTTTGTGATCAATGGTGGGATTGAAAGTCCCATGAACATGGGAATCACATGTCTTGGGGGGCCAAGGAGTGGGATTCCCATGTTCATGGGACTTCCATTCCCACCATTGTTCACAAAATCAAATGGTGGTCAAATGGTAAATGTGGAGTGATATATCAATTTAGCTTAAAATGTAGTGATTCCCTCATAAATTCCCATGACATAGAATTCCATGCAACCAAACACACCCTTAGTGTCAAAATGTGTCAAGTTCAGGGTTTGGGTCGAGATTGAAACCCGACCCATTTAATAATCGTGTCAGGTTCACGGTTCAGGTGTGAGATTGGTACCCCTACAAGAAACAATTAGTTTATCATTAGAAGATCTTACTTGTGTTAAGATAATCAATTAGTTTAGAGCCCTTCTAGGGGTCGAGGGAGGGAACGAGGGAGGGAGCGAGGGATGGGTGGTAATATTTAACTATGGGGAATTCTAAATGTCGAGGAAACCAGCGAGGAGAGGGATGTGGCGGGGTGGGAGCCGTCCACTCCGCTTGGGATGCGCGCACAACAAATTGTAACACGCTTCCCAAGTGGAGTGAACGGCTTCCACCCCGCCACGTCCGTCTCCTCGCTCTCTAGCCTCACTCTTTAACTATACTAAGCATGTGTTAAGCTAATATTATATTTTTTTTTTTGAAAGGCAAGAGGGGTGTAACTAATATTATATTAGTTATATCGTACCTATGGATGACAAGAGCTGTCTTTTTAAGTTTTTTATACTTAAATTACACCAAGCGACATATGCGACTTTTTTCTCATTGGTTCTTTATTATATAAATCCATCCACATTGTGATTTGATGACTGCATTCGATAAACCAAAAAAAAGATGATTTGATGAAATCAGTGATGGATGTTCCTTCACCTAATGGACCAAAGTTTGGTGAATGTGAAAACCTCGATTTGTTATGGTTAATTTTGGTTTCTTGAAAGTTCAGCAATTCAAAAAAATATAGTGTAATTTACATTAACTTACAAGTTAGAAGTGGTGCAACACTTATTAAGTGGTTGGAGGTGTAAGTAACTCAAAAACCATGTTGACTTATCTCACTTAGTGTTCTGCCTCGAGATATGCATTATTACATATCTCGCAACAAATAGACAGGCACCAGGCACTGTAGTAGTGCTCATGATCTAATATGCATAATGGTATACTCCGTATGTTTGGTTTGGATTGGCTTCGAAAATCTGACTATTGCTTTCCTTCTATATCACCCAAATGACGGAGTGAGGAATTCATAGTCATGTATTTTTGTACTATAATGGCAAAAACTTACATAGCTGCGGCAACATTCTTATTCCTATATTTTCCTTTCAGAATAAAGCATTACAAATAAAATTGGGTATTATAAGATTTTAGTCATTCATTTATACTACTATATAATAGCTAAAGTTCACAAAACTTCCTTCATGGCAGCATTCTCACAATGTTTTTTCTATTGACAGCGATGAAGGAGAATTAATACAAGAACTTGTTAGAAGAATTCTAACTAAATTGAGTAATACCCCATTAGGGGTGGCTAAACATCCAGTTGGTATCGGTTCTCGTGTAGAAGAAGTGACGCGGATTTTAAATCTTAAGCACAATGGTGTACTAGTTGTGGGGTTTCATGGGATGGGTGGGATCGGCAAAACCACCCTTGCTAGGGCTGTTTACAATGCTATTATAGGCCAGTTTAAATACCGCAGCTTCATATCAAACATCAGAACAACTTCAAAACAGTACAATGGATTGGTTTCTCTTCAAAACAAGCTTATTCGTGATCTTTTCCCAGATAATGGTTCAAATGTGGATGAGTTGAGCGCAGGTATCTCAACAATCAAAGGAAGGGTTTATGGCAAACGAATTCTTGTTGTTCTAGATGATGTTGATGATATAAGCCAACTTGATGCATTAGCTGGTACGAAAGACTGGTTTGGTGCAGGAAGTAGGATCATTGTGACGACGAGAGATGAACAAGTTTTGGTGCAGTCTTGTGTGAATGAAATTTATGATGTGAAAACATTGAGTCAGAATGAATCACTTCAACTCTTTAGTTATCATGCATTTGGAAAAGAGGAACCTCCTGAATCTTTCAAGCATTTATCAAAGAGTCTTGTGTCTTGCATCGATAGACTACCATTGGCTCTGGAAGTAGTGGGTGCTTTCCTTTTTGGTAAGAAAAGAAAAACCGAGTGGGAAGATGAGTTGGAAAAGTTGAAAAAGATTCAGCCGGGGGATCTTCACAATGTGCTTAAGATAAGCTTCGATGGGTTGGATGAAGAAGAAAAGTGTATATTCCTCGACATGGCATGCTTCTTTGTTGAATTGGAAATGCAGAGGGAAAGTGTTATTGATATATTGAAGGGTTGTGGTTTCAGTGCGGAGGTAGCAATTACAGTTCTTACTACAAAATGTCTTATTAAGGTTGTTGATCACACTACCTTGTGGATGCACGATCAGCTAAGAGATATGGGAAGACAAATTGTTCGACAAGAAAACCAAGATACCGGTAAGCGTAGCAGATTATGGGATCATGGTGACATTACGGCTGTTCTGAAGTATGACAAGGTTTGCATTACATCTGTTACTGCATAATATTTCTTTTTCTATGTAGCTTTTTTGCGTCGATATGCAAATTTTTTCAATAAGAGAAATTTGCCTCTTTATAATTGGACTCAGGGAACAAGAAGTATTCAAGGAATCGTCTTCAACTTCGACAAGTTTAGCGTGCAACGTCTAAGATCCAATGAAAGTTCTACATCACGCAGCAGTAGGAGGTTCAGTCTCAGCTCTCTTACTAAATACTTGAGACAAACATTCTTTTTTTTTTTTTTTTTTTTTGAGACAAACATTCAGAAACCCTTCAGAAGGTGAAGTAAAAACTAAGTTGGTAAACCAACTACGTAACTGTTTTACTTGGTACGTTCTAGTGATAGTTGGAGGATGTCGAACCTTCTAAGGACCAGATGTGCTTAAGATCTTGAATCTTTGAGCTGATAGCTAAACCAGCTTGCATAAAAACTAAGTTTCCACATACTACATTCCAATCATTATCTTAATCATTCTTACGGCTACAGCATCCTTGGTCTTGTTGAAATCTTCATACATATTTTTATTGTGATTTACTTCCTTAATCCCATCATTTACTTTTTGTTTTTCACAGGCTATGAAGTTGATTGTTTTGAATCTCCTTGGTTGCTTTAATCTAACTGCAACCCCTGATTTTTCTGGGCATCCACACCTGGAAAAACTGATTCTCGAGCGTTGTTCAAAACTCACTGAGCTTCATAAAACAATTGGAGATTTAAAGAAATTACGTGTCTTGAACCTAAAGGACTGTTCAAGCCTTGCGAATTTTCCTGATGATGTTTCTGGATTGAGAAGTCTTGAAACCCTTACTCTATCTGGTTGCTTCAAACTGAATAAGTTACCGGAAGACCTCAGAAGCATGAAGTCCTTAAAAGAGCTTCTCCTTGACAGAACAGGCATTATAAAACTGCCTGATTCCATCTGGCGCCTTACAAAACTTGAAAAGTTGAGTCTAAATTATTGCACATCACTGCAGGAATTGCCCCACTTGATAAAAAGACTCACTTCTCTAAGAGAGCTTTCTCTTAATAGTTCCAGTGTAGGAGAAATACCTGATTCCATCGGCTGTTTGATCGAGCTTGAAATACTAAGTTTGAAGCGGTGCCAATCATTGAGCACAATTCCTGATAGCATTGGCAAGCTGAAATCTCTATTAGAGCTCCACCTGGACCATAGTCCAGTTACAAAACTGCCGGCTTCCATTGGTTCTTTACCTCATTTGGAGTACCTATCAGTCGCTGGTACCAAACTTAAAAAATTGCCTAGTTCTATTGGTGGATTATCATGTCTAGTTGAATTTCGATTAGACATGACGTCGATATCAGAATTACCAGATGAGATAGGAAACTTGCAAATGCTTAAGAAGCTTGAGATGAGTTACTGTGAATCACTCTGCTGTTTGCCCGACTCAATTGGAGATATGTTTAGTCTAAAGAGCTTGGTCCTAGTAAATGCTGCGATAACAAAGTTACCCACTTCCCTTGGGCTGTTGGAGAACCTTGAGGTACTGAATGTGAATAAATGTAAACGTCTGAGCAGGCTACCCGCTTCAGTCGGAAATTTGAAGTGTCTCATACAGTTGCTAATGGAAGAAACTGGCGTGACAGAATTACCGGAAGAATGTGGGATGCTATCAAGCTTATTGATTCTGAAAATGGGAAAAAAAGAGGATACTGAGAGGCCTCAAAGTACTGGGGAACATGGAGAGTTGAATGCCATTCTTCCATCTTCTTTATCGAATCTTTCCTTGTTGGAGACCCTGGATGCTAGTAATTGCATGATATCCGGTACCATTCCTGATAGTTTTGAGAAACTATCATCGTTGGAAGATTTAAATGCAACATCTTCTGGAGCCTCCTTTCGAGCATGAGGGACCTTTCTAGTCTGAAAAACTTTCGTTGGCCAACTGTACGATGCTTAAGTTTCTCCCTCCACTTCCCTCCAGTTTAACCTTTTTAGATGTACTGCATTGGAGAGTATACCTGATCTGTCAAACTTGGAAAATCTAGAGGAGCTGCGGTTCACAAATTGCAAGAATATAACGGATGTTCCCGGCCTTGAATGCTTGAAAGTCTTGTTGTAAAATTATCCTCGAAACACGCCCGAACCTAATTGGTACTTGCAAGTAAAAGTAAGAGTCTAGCAATCAGTATCAGTAAATAGACAAGATATACGTGGTTCGGCAATGTGCCTACATCCACGGGACAACGACGAGATTCTTTATTATGAAAGAGTAATCTAAGAAGTACAAACTCTTGAGAACAGTTTCCAGTTCTCTCAACTCTCAATCTGAAAGTAATCCGTTATACTCACGGATTGTATCGTTCTTCCCTACACTTTCAATACAAAGAAAAATCAGCAGATTCTCTTCAGTTTTCTACCTTGGTAATACTCAAATCTTACCTTGAAAACTGTGATCAATGGCTGCGAATAAACTCCTATTTTCTGTCAATAAAAAACAGCCTCAATATTCTGTTTTCTCTCAATAAAAAACAGCCCCAATACCCTGTTTTCTGCCTCAGAAAATACAATGAATAATCCCTGGAATAGGCTGATATTTATAGCAATCATTGCTTCCTATTTTCAGTCCTAATAGGACCTGAAAACCCATCTGTGTCCTTGTTTGAATACAAAAGAAAACCTGTACGCCTGATCTGTATCTGACTTCTGAATAAGAATAGAAATCCCTATAGAATAGGGATCCTATTTTTATAAGATCTGTATTCTATCACATATATAACAATCCTATTCCATTTCAAACTCTACGGATTGAAATTGTGAGCCACGAAATCCCACAATCTCCACCTTGGCGAACAATTTCAGGACACACCTCCATCAGCTCCATCAGCTCATACATCTCCACCTTGGCATGAAATCCCCAGCCAAGGTAACCTGCTCGTCGTTGTCTTCCCGGCCTAAAGGCTGTCCACCCCTAAGGGCCATGCCCCCGTGGGGCATCAACATTGAGAGAGTCTGATCAAGTTGAGACAGTGCTCCAACTTGACCCTGGGTACTACCTTCGTCAACATATCAGCTGCATTCTCCTTTGTATCAACTTTCTCTAGTATCACAACTCTGTCATCGATGATATCTCTGATAAAGTGAAACCTGACATCAATATGCTTGGTCCTCGCATGATGAACCTGATTTTTTGCCAAATGGATGGCACTCTGACTATCACAAAGAATTGTAATATCCCTCTGAGTAACACCCAAATCTTTAACCAGACCTCGAAGCCATATAGCCTCTTTCACTGCCTCTGTCACTGCCATATACTCTGCCTCTGTAGTAGACAGCGCAACAACTGACTGTAACATGGACCGCCAAGATATAGGACCCCCTGCCAATTTAAAACAGTAACCTGTAGTAGACCGACGCCTGTCAAAATCTCCTGCATAATCTGAGTCAACATAACCTGTCACAGCTGAAACTGACGATCTCTCATAGACCAAACCGACATCCAACGTGCCTCGAAGATACCTCAAAATCCACTTGACTGTCTGCCAATGGGTTTTGCCTGGATTAGCCATGTACCGACTAACCAAACTCACTGCATGTGCAATGTCGAGACGTCTGCAAATCATGGCATACATCAAGCTGCCAACCGCATTAGCATAAGGAACCTGTGACATGTATTCCTTCTCTGCTACAGTAGTAGGGGACTGCAAACCAGAGAGCCTGAAGTGAGCTGCTAAGGGAGTACTGACCGACTTGGCCCTATCCATGCCAAATCTACTGACTACCTTCTCAAGATATTGCCTCTGTGACAAAGACAATCTACCAAGCTTCCTGTCCCTCACTATCTCCATCCCGAGTATCCTCTTCGCTGGACCCA
Organism: Berberis thunbergii; assembly: GCA_003290165.1. Taxonomy (NCBI): domain Eukaryota; kingdom Viridiplantae; phylum Streptophyta; class Magnoliopsida; order Ranunculales; family Berberidaceae; genus Berberis; species Berberis thunbergii. The sequence goes on along the minus strand of QNQO01001359.1, from coordinate 287,720 downwards.
AATTCTTCATCTCAAATTCATTGCTCAACTGAACCTTTAGCAGCTCTATCTCACGCTTACTCCTAGCAGCAATAAGCATATCATCCACGTAAAGCAATAAATAGATGTAGGAACCATCTCGAAGCCTCCTAAAATAAACACAATGATCATACTGACTTCGTGTGTACTTTTGCTTCAACATAAAAGTATCAAACCTCAAGTACCACTGACGAGAAGACTGTTTTCCTTCCCAGCAATAACATATCCATCTGGCTGAACCATGTAAATATCCTCTTCCAGATCGCCATGCAAGAAAGCAGTCTTGACATCTAGTTGCTCGAGCTCTAAGTCATACTGCGCCACCATAGCTAATAGGACACTGATAGAAGTGTGTTTAACCACCGGAGAGAAAACCTCGTTATAATCCACACCTTCTGTTTGTGCAAATCCTTTTGCTACCAATCTTGCCTTGAATCTTACACCTGCAGAATTCCCTTTGGAATCTGGAATGCCGTCTTTCAGAGTGTACACCCATTTGCATCCTATCGCCCGTTTTCCCTTTGGAAGTGTCACTAGCTCCCATATATGATTTTTGTGAAGAGACTGTATCTCCGCATCCATAGCCACCTTCCACTCATCCATATGCGAGCTTTTACAAGCTTGCTTATATGTAGTAGGTGCATCATCATACTCCCCGAAAACTGAAAAAACATAGGCTGCCATTTCCTCAAATCCATATCTGATGGGTGCTCTAGTATTCCGACGCTCTCTCTGTGCTGCCAAAGACGGCTGAGAAACATGCTGCTCATGCTCATGCTGTACCTGTGGCTCCTCAATAGGAACCTCCTCATCTGCAATAACCTCTGGATCACCCTGTACTGTATCATGAATCCCATCATCATTACCATGATCTGAATCCGAAAAACTGTCCTGTGTACCAGACCTAGGAGTTCCAAGCTCCACCTGCAGAAAATCATCCTCATCATCAAAGCTATCACCTCTCCATACCGGAGATCCATCCTTGCATCTCTCACACTTAGGCCTTAAGAGTGCCTCCTCATGGAACTTTACGTCTCTAGAAATCTCCCACTTGCCCGTTTCAGAGCACCACAATTTGTAGCCTTTGACTGAACCTGGATAACCAAGGAATATAGCCTTCCTTGCCCTTGCCCCCAGCTTATCATCCTTCACATGAAAATAAGCAGGACAACCAAAAACTTTCAGATGTGAATAATCCGTAGAAGTGCCAGACCATACCTCCATAGGAGTTTTGAACTCAATCGCTGATGATGGAGACCTGTTTATGAGATAACACGCCGTAGATATGACTTCAGCCCACCATATCTTGCCTAATCCTGCATTAGACAACATGCACCGTGCTCTCTCTAGAAGTGTGCGGTTCATCCTTTCCGCCACTCCGTTCTGTTGTGGTGTCTTCTTCACTGTGAAATGCCTGCGAATGCCATGCTCCTGACAATGCTTCTTCAAGGGGTCTTCAGTGTACTCTCCACCATTGTCGGATCTGACCACCTTGATAACTCTGCCAGTCTGCTTCTCTACCATCGCCCTCCATTTCTTGAAGATGTTAGTGACTTCATTCTTTCTTTTCATGGTGTAAATCCATACTCTTCGGCTGAAGTCATCAACAAAACTGACAAACCACCTAGAACCACCTTTGGACACTGTCCTGGATGGGCCCCAAACATCCGTGTGAATGTAATCCACAATACCCGCAGTAGTATGCTCCGCTGAACCAAAACTAACTCGAGTCTGCTTCCCGAAGATGCAATGCTCACAAAAGTCCAACTTCCCAAGCTTTTCACTGCCAAGCAAGCCTCGCTTGCTCAATGCCTTCAACCCTGCCTCACCCACATGCCCTAAGCGCATGTGCCATAACTGAGTCTGGGCTACGCTCTTCTCATCAAGAACCTCTGAGACCATAGCTCCACCTTCAACTGCGTCTCCTTGAAGATAATACAGATTTCCATGTCTAACTGACGTAAGCATTACCCTGTCACCATTGTAGACACAACACATGCCATTCTCACCAACAAATTTGAAGCCCTGAGCCTCAAGCGCACCAAGAGAAATCAGACCTTTCGAAAGATTCGGTACATGACGAACCTCTGTAAGCTTCCTAACTGAACCATCTGCCAAACTGAAATGAACTGTGCCAACACCTCTAGTCTTGCATACTCTGGAGTCTCCCATATAAACTGATCCACCCTTCACCTCACGGTAACTAGTAAACCACTCTCTAATAGGACACATATGAAAAGACGCACCGGTATCAAGCACCCATCCTCCATACAGATGGTCACCATTATCTGCCATAAGAGCCTCTGCTAGATCTCCTGTAATCTTGATATCCACATCATCATGTATAGATCCAACCAGATTCGACTCGCCATTTTTCTCTTCCTTATTGCCATTATCCTTCCTAGTAGGACAATCCCTTTTGAAATGACCCTTCTTGTGACAAGTATAACATTCAACCTTTGACATGTCTCTTCCGCGAGACTGTGAGCGGCCTCTATTCTTCCGACCATTGCCTTGCCTGTTATTGCCCTTGTTATTACCCTGATTTCGGCCTCTGACCATAAGACCATGAACTTGTGCATCATCAGCCATATCCTTCTTGTGAGCAGCTTTTGTAAGCACCACAGAAACCACATCTGTATAAACTAAACTTTCTGTCTTATTGGTGACCAACGTGTCGACCAATACTTCCCACTCAGGTAATAAAGAAGTCAATAACAACAAAGATTTGACATTATCATCATAGTTTGCACCTAAACCGATGCAGTTTGAAAATAAACACTCAAATTTAGTAACATGATCGGTCATGAGTTTACCCGGTTCAATCTTGAATGTGAAGAGCTTTTTCTGAAGGTATAGTAAACTCATTTGATCCTTCCTGAGGTAGGTATTCATCAACTTATCCCAAATTGACTTTGCCGTCTTTTCATCACGGTAGTTATACGCAACTCCCGTATCGAGACATAGTCGGATAGTACTACATGCCTTCCTATCCATTGCTTTGAACTTATTTGCATCCCAACCAGTTGGTTTCACATCTGGTTCACCTTCTATCGTGTCTGCCAGATCATTGTTAATCAGTATATCCAGCACCGTTGTCTGCCAACTGCTAAAATTGTTCCTTCCATTGAATCGAAGAACATCGAATCCATGAACCTTTGCATAGACTTCACCTTTCCTTTCTGACATATTGACAAACCTTGTAGACACCAAACCTGGAGCTCTGATACCACTTGTTGTAAAATTATCCTCGAAACACGCCCGAACCTAATTGGTACTTGCAAGTAAAAGTAAGAGTCTAGCAATCAGTAACAGTAAATAGACAAGATATACGTGGTTGGCAATGTGCCTACATCCACGGGACAACGACGAGATTCTTTATTATGAAAGAGTAATCTAAGAAGTACAAACTCTTGAGAACAGTTTCCAGTTCTCTCAACTCTCAATCTGAAAGTAATCTGTTATACTCACGGATTGTATCGTTCTTCCCTACACTTTCAATACAAAGAAAAATCAGCAGATTCTCTTCAGTTTTCTACCTTGGTAATACTCAAATCTTATCTTGAAAACCGTGATCAATGGCTGTGAATAAACTCCTATTTTCTGTCAATAAAAAACAGCCTCAATATTCTGTTTTCTCTCAATAAAAAACAACCCCAATACCCTGTTTTCTGCCTCAGAAAATACAATGAATAATCCCTGGAATAGGCTGATATTTATAGCAATCATTGCTTCCTATTTTCAGTCCTAATAGGACCTGAAAACCCATCTGTGTCCTTGTTTGAATACAAAAGAAAACCTGTACGCCTGATCTGTATCTGACTTCTGAATAAGAATAGAAATCCCTATAGAATAGGGATCCTATTTTTATTAGATCTGTATTCTATCACATATATAACAATCCTATTCCATTTCAAACTCTACGGATTAAAATTGTGAGCCACGAAATCCCACAAGTCTTTGATAAGGTTGTACATGAGTGGTTGCACAGCATGTCATTCGGTGATAATGAGTGGTTGTTCATGATCATGAACCACTTAATTGACCTGTTAGACAAAATTGGTGAAGCAATACTTACAAGTTACAACATTTTGATGTCCATTTATAAATAACAAGCAAAGCCTTGAATGAAGAAAGGTGCCTTTTTCATCATACAATGTCTCGGATCCCATAGCTCTTTGCTATTTACTATCAGATGCAGTGATTATTCTTTCTGATTGCAAGAAAACACAATAACCAGCTTCATTTTCTACTACTTAACACAGCAGTACAAGTGCCTTCTATCCTAAAAATAAAGTAATGCTTGCGCGATCTGCTGTAACTGATTTTTAAATAAATGAGATATATAGGATGGTCAAGGGCATCCATGCATCTATTCTGAAACTTGAACTAGTCTAAGGTACAAAGAACATAATTCACTTTCTTCATTGTTATCGTTTCAAAATTTACATTTTACAATAACTTTATATCTATTTCAATTTATTGATTTGGTCGTTTTTGGCCTGATACAATAAGATCAACTAATCAAAAACACGAACGTTCAATCTTCTAAGCCAAATTGAGTGAATTATCATATGATACATATCAAATCTCTTTGGAGGTCCGTTTATCACAAAATGCTTCTGCACCTGCTTTACTTTCCTCTGCATTCTTATGTATTGAGATTGTGATATTCCTTGCAAAATTGTCTTAATATTTGGGATATCTTTGACTGGAATCTGAACTGAGAAAGAATCCCAATTGAGAACATCACTGAATGGAGGAATATAATGATCAGATATCAGCACTGGAACACATTCGGTATAAATGGCTTCGACAATTCTCGGGCTTGCAACTTCGTAGCCACTTGGACATAAACAGTACTTACTCTTCTTCAACATGTCATCATAAGATACTCCTTTCGGGAGGCTTTCGTAGACTTGTACGTCTAGATCTTTGTTCTTCCACTGCTCCAAAAGTAGTAATCTGATATGACCATGCAGACGACCGGCAAAAAACGCTAGTACAGAACGGCTAGAGGGAGAAGGTCCTCCTGTTAGACCGGTAAGTTTGCCAGTCCTGAGATGAATCTCTGGGAAGGATGCATCCTTGGCAGGGTTGAATCCCTCTGAAGTGTTTGCATTGCATAGCACACGGATGGAATTGTAAAATAGATGGGGAACAGAAGAAGAAATTCCTGGCCCCTATAGACAGACCAAATAATGCTGTTAATTAGTCAAGAGTTGGTTAATTGAGTTCTCGTTTTGTTGAATTTATACTTACCCAGTCATGGCAAGAAAGCATGAAATGATCAGCACCAAGGCTGCGATTCCAGTAAGGATATTTTCCAGCAATGACTTTGATGTAGTCAGCAACTGTACGCTCCATGGCAGCGGTGTTAAGAGGTTCAGGCTTGTAGAGGTACTCGACCATCATCACCACACTAAAAGGAAGGAAATAAACATGAGCCTTCTCTGGATCTATGGTTCGGTAAGGGCTATCGATCTCTATTTGGTTAATGAATGTTCCTTCGGTAGAATATATACTCTTACATGGACCATTATGAAACAATGGCTGTTCTCCTTCTTCATAAACAAATATCCTAAACTTTTTCTCCATCTCAAGGTAACTCCTGCAGTTTTAATTTTAACTTTATTTAGTTGAAACAGTCGAAATGAAATCTAATATGCACTGATGATAGAAACATACTTAAGAAAGCAGTTAAATCAATACCGATGAAATGCATATGCATTCCTATAAATTGAGCCTTGTGGAACATAATCCGTGTCTTCATGGATCTTGGTTGAGTTTCTATTCTTCATGGCTGCCTGTATTGAAGCTCGGCTTCTTGCAAGGTTTGCTTCAATCTTCTCTAGTTTGCTATATCTCTCTGTGTCTCTTGTGGGCTGAGAGACTGTACTGGAGTTCCCCTGTTCTGAACTCTCCTGTTTCAACATACAAAGAAATGATCCAATCTTAGAATGTAGTTACTAGCATCAGCTTTCATTTTACAAAGAAAAAAGAAAAATGTTAACGAAAATGGTATTCCAGAATGGCATATCTTGTGTTACAGTAAAAATCTTCTCTTAACATTAATCAAATTTCAAGTGTTCTATTCATCAAATGTTTTATCGTTATAAACATACATTTAATTTCTCTAATACCATAGCTTACACTTTTTGGTTTGTTTTCATTCAAATGTCCTGAAGGTTCATTTATTATGACTAAAGATGTGAAATTCAGATTCAAGTTCAAGCAGATGATTATAAAACTGTAAAATGATGTGGAGATTTCATACAGGTGATGGCTGTGGAGGACTAGTTTCATTAGTGAACAACTGCAATGAAGAAGACCCATTGAAAGAAGAAGAGTTGGAAGTGATAGTCCCTTCTGCATTTGAAATTGAACCACCCAACCTGTCTAAAAAAATGGAAGGTCGAGTCGTACCACTCCAAGTCCATAGAGAAGGTAACGACGGCCAAGTTGCTGTGGTGTCAGAGTTGAGTGTGCAAACGATCACTGAAACTATAACCAAAGGAACCAAAACTATAACAACTGCAAAAGAAGAAGAAGAAGAAGAGAAAGTTTGAAAGATTGCTTCATGGTTTGTCATTCCTTGTTTTATTTTCAGATGATCTCTCCATTTATACAGTAGAAATGAAGTGATTATTTTAAGTACTTAAATCAATTTTGGATCCATTGCTTCAGAGCTAGTTATTCTTTGCTGCATATTGAGTATTGTTCTTTAAATCTCTACACTACACATGGGCAAAGTGTCAGGTTCACGGTTCAGGTGTGAGATTGGTACCCCTACAAGGAACAATTAGTTTATCATTAGAAGATCTTACTTGTGTTAAGATAATCAATTAGTTTATCATTTGAAAAAACAAGTGTTATAATCATCCTACGTACTACTGAGGGAATGGAAGGAAGTCAAATGTGAGGTTGCAATATTTAACTATACTAAGCCATGTGTTAAGCTAATATTATATTAGTTATATCGTACCTATGGATGACAAGAGCTGTTTTTTTAAGTTTTTTATACTTGAAATACACCAAGCGACATATGTGACTTTTTTCTCATTGGTTCTTTATTATATAAATCCATCCGCATTGTGATTTGATGACTGCATTCGATAAACAAAAAAAAAGATGATTTGATGAAATCAGTGATGGATGTTCCTTCACCTAATGGACCAAAGTTTGGTGAATGTGAAAACCTCGATTTGTTATGGTTAATTTTGGTTTTTTGAAAGTTCAGCAATTCAAAAAATATAGTGTAATTTACATTAACTTACAAGTTAGAAGTGTTGCAACACTTATTAAGTGGTTGGAGGTGTAAGTAACTCAAAAACCATGTTGGCTTATCTCACTTACTGTTCTGTTTATTTTTCATCAGTTATTAACACCTTAAGCCAACCCGATAACCTTGGCAGTAACAACATATAGCCACATGAATGATCTAAGGAAAAATTTAGGGTGCCTGGTGGTATGCCTGGTGTTGTGTCTGGTGGCCACCAGACACCGTCCATCTGCCTCAAGATATGCATACCACCAGGCACTGTAGTAGTGCTCATGATCTAATATGCATAATGGTATACTCCGTATGTTTGGTTTGGATTGGCTTCAAAAATCTGACTATTGCTTTCCTTCTATATCACCCAAATGACGGCGTGAGGAATTCATAGTCATGTATTTTTGTACTATAATGGCAAAAACTTACATAGCTGCGACAACATTCTTATTCCTATATTTTCCTTTCAGAATAAAGCATTACAAATAAAATTGGGTATTATAAGATTTTAGTCATTCATTTATACTACTATATAATAGCTAAAGTTCACAAAACTTCCTTCATGACCGAAAGAGGGACAAAAGAGTAATTCTAGCCGACCAGGCATACAACCACAAACACTTTAAAGAAGAGGGACAAAAGAGTAATTCTAGCCGACCAGGCATGCAAACCAGGCGCGAATATCAGGCCGGCTAGAATTTTTGCCTGTGAATAGATACCAAGGTTAGTCTGTGGTTGATGTATACTTTTGTAGGTGGTGTCCAGTGTTCTTTTTCCACTGGGCACTACCCATTCTACATGTTATCTAGAAGTATTGCAATTTCCAGGTGGGATACCTCATCCACACAAAATCAAGTGCAAATAGTTGCAAAGGATACTCACGTTTCGTTAGGGTGGGCATCCCATCCCGCGATCTCGATTCCGTCCCGATCCCGTCCTGTCCCGATTTTTTCGAGTCTTAATGGGATTGAATAATTTCATCCCGATCCCGTCCCGATCTAGAATGGGATGGGATGGGATGAAGATTTTCAATCCCGTCCCGTCCCGAGATAATTTTTTAATATTTATTATTAATATTTTTATTTATTTATTTATTTTTATTCATATAAACTTACAGATGACTAACAGAAACTCATTGTGTTTGTAGTGGTAACAGAAATGTTACTTCAAGAAATAAATATTCATTAAGCAAGATAAAGATATCAGACTGTTGCTTGGATTCTTAATAAAAGTGACTCAAATTATTTAACTTTCAAATATTGATAATACCCAGGTAAAGATGAAAAATAACAATGAACTGAGTAATACATATTCAGAAGGAAACAGTCAGGGGCGGAGTTAAGAATTTGAGATGCCCCAGGTTGTAAAAATAATTTTTTTAATTACGATATATGTATTGATGGTAAACCATTATGAATATGTTAGAGCATCACCAATAGGTCTATATTTCTTCCCTAACAAAAGATGAAATGCCATTTTGTCAAGGAACCATGAATTTTGTTTCCCACAGTAATGAAATTGTAAAATCAGTTGGGAGGCCATCACAACGACACAATACTCTTAGTGGGTCCTATTTATCATGTCATTTTCTAAAAGTCAACCCACTCGACTTCATTGTTAGGGGATTTAGTGGCTACCCTTATATTTGCATGTCATATCTATATCTAATTATAAGAAAGTTATTTTCTACCCTCTTATATGATGATAATCTTCGCAGCAGTCACAGACAGTACGCTGATCCCGTCCCGTCCCGAACCCGTTTGGGATGGGACGAGGTCGGGATGGGATAGACACCACGCTAATCCCATCCCGTGCCCACCCCTACGTTTCGTTACTTTTGATTTATTGATGAGGTCAATTGATTCTCCTTTTTTTTTTTTGGAAATTTAGTTGGGTTTTAAGGACTCCTAAACCTTTATATAAATGAAACAAAAATAAAAGCAAATACTGAAACAAACTCTCACAAGAGAGGATTCACCAAAACAAGCCTAGACTATAATAAACAAACTCAACTTTTGTACCTTTTGTTTGTTTTCTTAGTTCTATTGGATTTTCGGGGGCAAAAGCTAAAATCTTTGGTGTGGGTGAACGTCTTTGCAGCTCGTTCTGTAAACACATCATCATCACTGGAGAGGCCTGACTCATGCTCTTCTTCAGAAATCTGACAATTTTTCTGTCTCAATCTATTGCATGTGCGGTTCTTTTTTTTCATGGAAAGTGAGCTGGGGTTTTTAGGATCCCCGAACCTTATATTAATAAAAAAAGATGATGATACAATTTACAATCACTCATACGTTCACTCGTTACATCATCTACGACACAATAAACTTGCTGCAAAGCGTCAACAAAGAACCTAATTAGTTCTAGATTCACCGTCTCCAAGTTAGGGAGTAACCTTGTAAAGTGTTCTGCTACTAAAGTGGTTGCATGATAGACCTGCCATAACTATTCTTCCTCGTAATTATCAATCAATCCTTTAAGCACTCTCATGACTTGAGGTATACTTGTGGATGTGCGGTTCTTATCCTCTTCCCATACATCTTTTAAGCAAATGTAGTCTGCCTTCACTGAATCTTTGCCATGACTTGCAATAGCTTCTTGCATTGTAGAAGGAACTTCGTTTTTTCTTTTCGTATTCATTTATCATCGTTAACGCATATTCAATATCAGAAAATTAAAGTAAGGATACCTTTCGACTTGGTTTTTTCAAAGTTCAGTGATTCAAAAAAATAAAGTAGTGTAATTTACATAACTTACAAGTTAGAAGTGGCGCAACACTTATAAGTGGTTGGAGGTGTAAGTAACTTAAAAACCATGTTGGCTTATCTCACTTACATGTTCTGTTTATTTTTCCATCAGTTATTAACACCTTAAGCCAACACGAACCTTGGCAGTAACAACATATAGCCACATGAATGATCTAATATGCATAATGGTATACTCCGTACGTCTGGTTGGATTGGCTTCGAAAATCTGACTCTCTCTTTCCTTCTATATCACCCAAATGATGGCGTGAGGAATTCTTAGTCACGTATTTTTGTACTAGTAGTGTAATGGCAAAAGCTTACATGGCCGCTGCAAAATTCTTATTCCCATGTTTTCCTTTCAGAATAAAACATTACTGTTATGAGATTATTTAGGTGGTTTATTCCTTTATTCTAAGATAGCTATATATGGGTACTTGCTTTGTTATGGGAAACGACTTCCTCAAGAAGTTTAATATTTCCTAAACTATTGCTAGGTATTATGCGTAATTAGGGAAGCTACTGTTGTGCTTCTTGTATAAATATCTTTCATTGGGTTAATGAGAATACAGAAAAACAATTACCCTAATTCTTTCATGGTATCAGAGCCAAAATTGCTTCCTCAAATTTTTTTTTTCTAAACCATGGTCGCCGACGCTACAACTCCACCACCGGTAAAAATTGATCCTAGTTCGCCTTTCTACTTAGGGATGCAAGATCGACCAGGCGACTTCATTACCCCCATTCGCCTCAAGCTTGAAAATTTTGATGATTGGTCTCATGCCATTCGAGTGGCCCTTTCCTCTAGGCGCAAGTTCGGCTTTCTTGACAGGACAATCACAGATTTCGTCCCATCTTGTACGAAAGATGATTGGGTCATGATCCACTGCATGCTTGTGTCATGGCTCACGAATACCATTGACCTCGAGCTACGTTCTATGCTATCAAATTATGATAATGCCAAATGCTTATGGGATGACTTGCATGAATGTTTCTCGATAGTGAATGGTCCGCGTATTCACCAACTTAAGGGAGATATTAATCGCTGTGAGCAAAATAAAACTATGCCTGTTGCTGTTTATTTCAGTAAATTGAATGTTTTTATGGGATGAACTAGATAAACATGAGCCTTTGATTTCTTGCAAGTGTGGTAAATGTACTTGTCAGGTTGGTAAACAACACGAGAAACGACGTGCAGATGATAGGCTGCACCAATTCTTTCTTGGTTAGTGTTCTGAATATTATGCCCAATTGCGCTCGACTATTTTGTTGCAAGACCCTCTACCTTCGTTAAATCGGGCATTCCAACAAATTGCTCAAGATGAGTGAGTTCGGGGATGACACGCATCATCGCAGAGAAACCCGATGTGGTCGGTTTCGCAGTGCGTATGGAGAATAAACCAAAACCGCGACTTGATAGAGCGGAGAGAGCTGCCAATTGATATGTTCTCACTGTCACAAATCAGGCCATGACATTGCTACCTGTTTTGATCTTCATGGTACTCCAGATTGTTCCTTGGAGAAATATGACAGAAATTTGAAGGGCAAGACAAACACTGCGTCAACAAAGCTCACGCCTGGACGTGGACGTAACAGAGTGCGTGCTAATGCCACCAACCCAGACGTTACTCATAGCGCATCTCTTGGGAAGTCGAACCCCGCTCCTGCTGCGCAACCTCTTCCAGGTTTTACTGCCGAACAGTGGGCGGCGTTAACAGCCACATTTGGTACTCCTCACTCTCCTTCTAACAGGTTGCATGGTAAATTGGCAATGGATTCTTGGATACTTGATACTGGATGTTCTCATCATGTTACTGGTGATGAATCTTGTTTAGTGGATACTACAGTAGTTTCGCCATGTCCCGTGGGCTTTTCGAATGGTCAAATGGTGGTTGCTACTAAGGAGGGTGTCGTGAAACTCACGGATAAAATAATACTCCAACATGTTCATTTTGTTCCTAAGTTAAACTGCAATTTAATTTCGTTTCACAACTAAATGATGATCTAAATTGCTTTGTCCAATTTAATTCTAACTTGTGTGCTATACAGGACCTGCATTCGAGGGAGGTGATAGGCACGAGTGAGAGACGGGATGGACTTTACTACCTACGGCAAGGATTACAGGTTCAAGCGGTTTCGTTTGATAGTTCGAGGTCCTTGGAGCTATGGCATAGTCGATTGGGTCATCCTTCCGAGACAGTAGTGAAGTTGCTTTCTCTTTTAATAATTCTAGGGGTCATTTGAATAAAGAATGTGAAGTTTGTCATCGTGCTAAACATTCTAGAGATCGTTTTCCTTTAAGTGACAATAAATCAACTCAGATTTTTGAGTTAATACATTGTGATTTATGGGGTCCGTATGATGAAGTTTCTTCCGTGTGGTGATCGTTATTTTTTAACTTTAGTGGATGATTATTCACGTGCTGTGTGGGTCTATTTATTAATTGATAAAAGAGAAGTTTTTAAGATGTTTATGTCCTTTATTGCCATGATTTACCGTCAATTCTCTCAAAAGTTGAAAATTGTACGTAGTGGATAATGGAATAGAGTTTAACTGCTTAAAAGATTTCTTTGTGGCTAATGGAATTTTATTTCAAACCTCTTGTGTGGGTACCCCTCAATAGAATGGACGAGTGGAAAGGAAACATAAACATATTCTCAATGTCGCTCGGGCATTGAGGTTTCAAGGGGGGTTGCCAATCTATTTTTGGGGAGAAATGCGTTTTGGCCGCTGCTCACCTAATAAATCGGACTTCCCTCTAGTGTTCTCCTAAACAAAACTCCATATGAAATGCTATTTGGTTGTACCCCTTGTTTTAGTGACTTGCGAGTTGTTGGTTGTTTAGCTTATGCCCATAATCAACGAGCTAAAGGTGACAAGTTTGCCAGTCAAAGCCGTAAATGTGTTTTTGTGGGTTATCCGTTTGGTAAGAAGGGATGAAGTTTATTTGATCTTGAGAAAAATGAGTTCTTTGTGTCGAGGGATGTGAAGTTCTATGAAATGTCTTTCCTTATTTGAATGTTGAAGTCACAAATCATACTCTTCCTCTTGACAGTGATGTGCCTTATAATGAGGGAGTCCAGGAAGAGCTCATTGAAGATATGGGGGATCATCGGGTGATGCACGAGGATGCCATCGTCGGTCCTCAAACGGCCTCTCCCACGACTAGCGTCACGCCTAGTCATGCTGAGCCACAGCCTTCCGCATCCGTGTCGAGTCAACATGCTCGGGATGTGCCACCAGTGGACGCTTCATCCTCCGATGTCGAGGGGGGGGGGGGTAAATGGTGCTCCCGACGGAACAGGGGGGGCCACTTTGGGATGCGGGTTCCGGGAGAAGTTCCCATCAGTAAAGTTGAGAGACTTCGTGACACATACGGTTATCAAGAACAGTCCATCTCTCGCTCCATCTGTTCCGCCATATCACACTCCCTCAGGTACGCCTTTTCCTATAGCACATTATGTTAGTTGTGATCAATTTACTGTGAAACACCGGAATTTTCTTGCAGCTGTAACTGCAAGTGTTGAGCCATAGTCTTTTAAGGAGGCTGCCAAAGATATAAGATGGTGTACTGCTATGCAAAAGGAGATTCGTGCTTTGGAAGATAATGACACTTAGACTATGGAAAAATTACCTCCTGGAAAGAAAGCTCTCGGTAGTAAATGGGTGTACAAAATTAAGCACAACTCAGATGGTAGCATTGAGAGGTTAAAAGCCAGATTAGTTATTTTCGATAATCATCAAGTTGAAGAAATTGATTATAATCAGACATTTGCCCCAGTCGCGAAAATGGTGACAGTTAGAGCTTTTCTGGCCATTGCAGCATCCAAGCATTGGGAGTTGCATCAGATGGATGTTCATAATGTCTTCCTTCACGACGATTTAGATGAGGAGGTGTATATGAAACTTCCGCTAGGTTTTAGCTCCACTGCTTCTGATTTTGTTTGTTGTTTGCGTAAATCGCTGTATGGTCTGAGACAGACACCTCAGTGTTGGTTTGCAAAGCTTGTGATAGCTTTAAAGGGGTAGGATTTTCTTCAATCTTACTCCGATTATTCCCTCTTTACTTACCCTAAAGGGTCTGTACAGATCAACGTCCTAGTATATGTTGATGATTTGATAATCTCTGGTAATGATTCCGCTGCGGTGACGGCTTTCAAAGCCTATTTGAGTCAATGCTTTTATATGAAGGATCTTGGTGTGCTTAAATATTTTCTTGGCATTGAAGTGGCTAGAAGCTCTTCAGGGTTGTTTTTATGTCAACGGAAATATGCCCTTGATATTATTTCAGAGGCAGGACTATTGGGCTCGAAGCCGGCTTCTTTTCCGATTGAACAGAATCATCAGCTGGCGCGTGCAAATGGGCGTTTTCTAAAGGATCCCGAGCCCTATAGGCGTTTGCTTGGGCGTCTCATATATCTGGCGGTTACTCGTCCTGACTTGGCATACTCGGTTCATGTCTTGTCACAATTCATGCAGGAACCAAGACAAGAACATGGGGATGCTGCATTACGGGTTGTTCGCTATTTAAAGAAATTCCCGGGTCAAGGCATTCTATTACGTTCAAACAGTGAGTTATCTTTGACAGGTTGGTGTGACTCGGATTGGGTAGCATGTCCCCTTACTCGGCGGTCTCTCACTGGGTGATTTGTGTTTTTGAGGCATTCACCAATTTCATGGAAAACTAAGAAGTAGCATACTGTAGCTCGTTCTTCGGCAGAGGCCAAATATCGCTCTATGGCTTCTGTTACTTGTGAATTAAAATGGTTGAAGGGTCTACTTTTGAGTTTGGGCATCCATCATCTAAAGGCGATTCCTCTTTTTTGTGATAGTCAGTCCGCGTTGCATATAGCGCAAAATCCGATATGTCATGAACGCATGAAGCACATTGAAGTTGATTGTCATTTTGTGCGAGATGCTATCCAAGAAGGTCTTATTGCTCCGTCTTATGTGCCGACGAAGGACCAGTGGCGGATATTTTTACCAAGGCGTTGGGGAAGAAGCAATTTGATTTTCTCCTTGACAAGTTGGGCATTTTGAACTTGCATGCTCCAACTTGAAGGGGGTCTTAGGAGATTATTTAGGTGGTTTATTTCTTTTTTCTAGGATAGCTACATATGGGTACTTGCTTTGTTATAAGAAGCAACTTCCTCAAGAAGTTTAATATTTCCTAAACTATTGCTAGGTATTATGCGTAATTAAGGAAGCTACTGTTGTGCTTCTTGTATAAATATCTTTCATTGGGTTAATGAGAATACAGAAAAACAATTATCCCAACAAATAAAATTGGATATTATAAGATTTCAGTCGTTTATTTATACTACTAGATAATAACTATAGTTCACAAAGCTTCCAATTTTATAAAGCATTCTCACAATGTTTTGTCTATTGGCAGCGATGAAGGAGAATTAATACAAGAACGAAGGATTCTAATTAAATTGAGTAATACCCCATTAGGGGTGGCTAAACATCCAGTTGGTATCAGTTCTCGTGTAGAAGAAGTGACAAAGATTTTAAATCTTAAACACAATGGTGTACTAGTTGTGGGGTTTATGGGATGGGTGGGATCGGCAAAACCACCCTTGCTAGGGCTGTTTACAATGCTATTATAGGCCAGTTTAAATACCGCAGCTTCATATCAAACATCAGAACAACTTCGGCACAGTACAAGGGGTTGGTTTCTCTTCAAAACAAGCTTATTCGTGATCTTTTCCCAGATAATGGTTCAAATGTGGATGAGTTGAGCACAGGTATCTCAACAATCAAAGGAAGGGTTTATGACAAACGAATTCTTGTTGTTCTAGATGATGTTGATGATATAAGCCAACTTGATGCATTAGCTGGTACGAAAGACTGGTTTGGTGCAGGAAGTAGGATCATTGTGACGACGAGAGATGAACAAGTTTTGGTGCAGTCTTGTGTGAATGAAATTTATGATGTGAAAACATTGAGTCAGAATGAATCACTTCAACTCTTTAGTTATCATGCATTTGGAAAAGAGAAACCTCCTGAATCTTTCATGCGTTGATCTGAGAGTCTTGTGTCTTGCATTGATGGACTACCATTGGCTCTGGAAGTAGTGGGTGCTTTCCTTTTTGGTAAGAAAAGAAAAACCGAGTGGGAAGATGAGTTGGAAAAGTTGAAAAAGATTCAGCCGGGGGATCTTCACAATGTGCTTAAGATAAGCTTCGATGGGTTGGATGAAGAAGAAAAGTGTATATTCCTCGACATGGCATGCTTCTTTGTTGAATTGGAAATGCAGAGGGAAAGTGTTATTGATATATTGAAGGGTTGTGGTTTCAGTGCGGAGGTAGCAATTATAGTTCTTACTACAAAATGTCTTATTAAGGTTGTTGATCACACTACCTTGTGGATGCACGATCAGCTAAGAGATATGGGAAGACAAATTGTTCGACAAGAAAACCAAGATACCGGTAAGCGTAGCAGATTATGGGATCATGGTGACATTACGGCTGTTCTGAAGTATGACAAGGTTTGCATTACATCTGTTACTGCATAATATTTCTTTTTCTATGTAGCTTTTTTGCGTCGATATGCAAATTTTTTCAATAAGAGAAATTTGCCTCTTTATAATTGGACTCAGGGAACAAGAAGTATTCAAGGAATCGTCTTCAACTTCGACAAGTTTAGCGTGCAACGTCTAAGATCCAATGAAAGTTCTACATCACGCAGCAGTAGGAGGTTCAGTCTCAGCTCTCTTACTAAATACTTGAGACAAACATTCTTTTTTTTTTTTTTTTTTTTTTGAGACAAACATTCAGAAACCCTTCAGAAGGTGAAGTAAAAACTAAGTTGGTAAACCAACTACGTAACTGTTTTACTTGGTACGTTCTAGTGATAGTTGGAGGATGTCGAACCTTCTAAGGACCAGATGTGCTTAAGATCTTGAATCTTTGAGCTGATAGCTAAACCAGCTTGCATAAAAACTAAGTTTCCACATACTACATTCCAATCATTATCTTAATCATTCTTACGGCTACAGCATCCTTGGTCTTGTTGAAATCTTCATACATATTTTTATTGTGATTTACTTCCTTAATCCCATCATTTACTTTTTGTTTTTCACAGGCTATGAAGTTGATTGTTTTGAATCTCCTTGGTTGCTTTAATCTAACTGCAACCCCTGATTTTTCTGGGCATCCACACCTGGAAAAACTGATTCTCGAGCGTTGTTCAAAACTCACTGAGCTTCATAAAACAATTGGAGATTTAAAGAAATTACGTGTCTTGAACCTAAAGGACTGTTCAAGCCTTGCGAATTTTCCTGATGATGTTTCTGGATTGAGAAGTCTTGAAACCCTTACTCTATCTGGTTGCTTCAAACTGAATAAGTTACCGGAAGACCTCAGAAGCATGAAGTCCTTAAAAGAGCTTCTCCTTGACAGAACAGGCATTATAAAACTGCCTGATTCCATCTGGCGCCTTACAAAACTTGAAAAGTTGAGTCTAAATTATTGCACATCACTGCAGGAATTGCCCCACTTGATAAAAAGACTCACTTCTCTAAGAGAGCTTTCTCTTAATAGTTCCAGTGTAGGAGAAATACCTGATTCCATCGGCTGTTTGATCGAGCTTGAAATACTAAGTTTGAAGCGGTGCCAATCATTGAGCACAATTCCTGATAGCATTGGCAAGCTGAAATCTCTATTAGAGCTCCACCTGGACCATAGTCCAGTTACAAAACTGCCGGCTTCCATTGGTTCTTTACCTCATTTGGAGTACCTATCAGTCGCTGGTACCAAACTTAAAAAATTGCCTAGTTCTATTGGTGGATTATCATGTCTAGTTGAATTTCGATTAGACATGACGTCGATATCAGAATTACCAGATGAGATAGGAAACTTGCAAATGCTTAAGAAGCTTGAGATGAGTTACTGTGAATCACTCTGCTGTTTGCCCGACTCAATTGGAGATATGTTTAGTCTAAAGAGCTTGGTCCTAGTAAATGCTGCGATAACAAAGTTACCCACTTCCCTTGGGCTGTTGGAGAACCTTGAGGTACTGAATGTGAATAAATGTAAACGTCTGAGCAGGCTACCCGCTTCAGTCGGAAATTTGAAGTGTCTCATACAGTTGCTAATGGAAGAAACTGGCGTGGCAGAATTACCGGAAGAATGTGGGATGCTATCAAGCTTATTGATTCTGAAAATGGGAAAAAAAGAGGATACTGAGAGGCCTCAAAGTACTGGGGAACATGGAGAGTTGAATGCCATTCTTCCATCTTCTTTATCGAATCTTTCCTTGTTGGAGACCCTGGATGCTAGGAATTGCATGATATCCGGTACCATTCCTGATAGTTTTGAGAAACTATCATTGTTGGAAGATTTAAATGCAACATCTTCTGGAGCCTCCTTCCGAGCATGAGGGACCTTTCTAGTCTGAAAAATTTTCGTTGGCCAACTGTACGATGCTTAAGTTTCTCCCTCCACTTCCCTCCAGTTTAACCTTTTTAGATGTACTGCATTGGAGAGTATACCTGATCTGTCAAACTTGGAAAATCTAGAGGAGCTGCGGTTCACAAATTGCAAGAATATAACGGATGTTCCCGGCCTTGAATGCTTGAAAGTCTTTGATAAGGTTGTACATGAGTGGTTGCACAGCATGTCATTCGGTGATAATGAGTGGTTGTTCATGATCATGAACCACTTAATTGACCTGTTAGACAAAATTGGTGAAGCAATACTTACAAGTTACAACATTTTGATGTCCATTTATAAATAACAAGCAAAGCCTTGAATGAAGAAAGGTGCCTTTTTCATCATACACTGTCTCGGATCCCATAGTTCTTTGCTATTTGCTATCAGATGCACTGATTATTCTTTCTGATTGCAGGAAAACACAATAACCAGCTTCATTTTCTACTACTTAACACAGCAGTACAAGTGCTTTCTATCCTAAAAATAAAGTAATGCTTGCGCGATCTGCTGTAACTGACTTTTAAATAAATGAGATATACAGGATGGTCAAGGGCATCCATGCATCTATTCTGAAACTTGAACTAGTCTAAGGTACAAAGAACATAATTCACTTTCTTCATTGTTATCGTTTCAAAATTTACATTTTACAATAACTTTATATCTATTTCAATTGATTGATTTGGTCGTTTTTGGCCTGATACAATAAGATCAACTAATCAAAAACACGAACGTTCAATCTTCTAAGCCAAATTGAGTGAATTATCATATGGTACACATCAAATCTCTTTGGAGGTCCGTTTATCACAAAATGCTTCTGCACCTGCTTTACTTTCCTCTGCATTCTTATGTATTGAGATTGTGATATTCCTTGCAGAATTGTCTTAATATTTGGGATATCTTTGACTGGAATCTGAACTGAGAAAGAATCCCAATTGAGAACATCACTGAATGGAGGAATATAATGATCAGATATCAGCACTGGAACACATTCGGTATAAATGGCTTCGACAATTCTCGGGCTTGCAACTTCGTAGCCACTTGGACATAAACAGTACTTACTCTTCTTCAACATGTCATCATAAGATACTCCTTTCGGGAGGCTTTCGTAGACTTGTACGTCTAGATCTTTGTTCTTCCACTGCTCCAAAAGTAGTAATCTGATATGACCATGCAGACGACCGGCAAAAAAAGCTAGTACAGAACGGCTAGAGGGAGAAGGTCCTCCTGTTAGACCGGTAAGTTCGCCAGTCCTGAGATGAATCTCTGGGAAGGATGCATCCTTGGCAGGGTTGAATCCCTCTGAAGTGTTTGCATTGCATAGCACACGGATGGAATTGTAAAATAGCTGGGGAACAGAAGAAGAAATTCCTGGCCCCTATAGACAGACCAAATAATGCTGTTAATTAGTCACGAGTTGGTTAATTGAGTTCTCGTTTTGTTGAATTTATACTTACCCAGTCATGGCAAGAAAGCATGAAATGATCAGCACCAAGGCTACGATTCCAGTAAGGATATTTTCCAGCAATGACTTTGATGTAGTCAGCAACTGTACGCTCCATGGCAGCGGTGTTAAGAGGTTCAGGCTTGTAGAGGTACTCGACCATCATCACCACACTAAAAGGAAGGAAATAAACATGAGCCTTCTCTGGATCTATGGTTCGGTAAGGGCTATCGATCTCTATTTGGTTAATGAATGTTCCTTCGGTAGAATATATACTCTTACATGGACCATTATGAAACAATGGCTGTTCTCCTTCTTCATAAACAAATATCCTAAACTTCTTCTCCATCTCAAGGTAACTCCTGCAGTTTTAATTTTAACTTTATTTAGTTGAAACAGCTGAAATGAAATCTAATATGCACTGATGATAGAAACATACTTAAGAAAGCTGTTAAATCAATACCGATGAAATGCATATGCATTCCTATAAATTGAGCCTTGTGGAACATAATCCGGGTCTTCATGGATCTTGGTTGAGTTTCTATTCTTCATGGCTGCCTGTATTGAAGCTCGACTTCTTGCAAGGTCTGCTTCAATCTTCTCTAGTTTGCTATATCTCTCTGTGTCTCTTGTGGGCTGAGAGACTGTACTGGAGTTCCCCTGTTCTGAACTCTTCTATTTCAACATACAAAGAAATGATGCAATCTTAGAATGTAGTTACTAGCATCAGCTTTCATTTTACAAAGAAGAAAAGAAAAATGTTAACGAAAATGGTATTCTAGAATGGCATATCTTGTGTTGCAATGAACTGCATTACGGTAAAATCTTCTCTTAACATTAGTCAAATTTCAAGTGTTCTATTCATCGAATGTTTTATCGTTATAAACATACATTTGATTTCTCTAATACCATAGCTTACACTTTTTGGTTTGTTTTCATTCAAATAGCTACATTTGAAAGAACTAACCAATGTATCTTTCCATGAAAACACATTGATTATGGAAATTTAGAATTAAATTTGTCCTGAAGGTTCATTTATTATGACTAAAGATGTGAAATTCAGATTCAAGTTCATGCAGATGATTATAAAACTGAATGAAACTGTAAAATGATGTAGAGATTCCATACAGGTGATGGCTGTGGAGGACTAGTTTCATTAGTGAACAGCTGCAATGAAGAAGACCCATTGAAAGAAGAAGAGTTGGTAGTGATAGTCCCTTCTGCATTTGAAACTGAACCACCCAACCTGTCTAAAAAAATGGAAGGTCGAGTCGTACCACTCCAAGTCCATAGAGAAGATAACGACGGCCAAGTTGCTGTGGTGTCAGAGTTGAGTGTGCAAACGATCACTGAAACTATAACCAAAGGAACCAAAACTATAACAACTGCAAAAGAAGAAGAAGAAGAAGAGAAAAGTTTGAAAGATTGCTTCATGGTTTGTCATTCCTTGTTTTATTTTCAGATGATCTCTCTATTTATACAGTAGAAATGAAGTGATTATTTCAAGTACTTAAATCAATTTTGGATCCATTGCTTCAGAGTTGAGTATGATTATTCTTTGCTGCATATCGAGTGTTGTTCTTTATATCTCTACACTACACATGGGCAAAGTACTATTGACTTTACTGAGAAAATTTATGGCTTTTGGCTGACTCAGTTGGGAAGGCACTTTTCTTACAATTTTGATTGCAATTGAACATGGCATGTTATTTATTTATTTGCAATTTTAATTTGAGGTTTTCTCAAGATGGAAGACTTTACCTTACTTGACGTGGGACTATTTAAGTCGATACTAACCCAACAATCTTCCGACATTGATGACCACACTAGTTTGATTTCGTCCGGACTTGTAAGATACTCACTTGTCAAGGGACTACGTAGACCACTCTTTATAAACTTTTGTGACGATTCCTCCTTACTTGATGTGGGACTATTCAAGCCAACACTATCCCAACAAAATACTTGTAACAGTTTTCTAACAGATTCTTGTAATGTCGACATCGACAAATGTAATGTCTCGTATTCCTGATGTAATTCAACGGTTGTATCTCAACCTATTGCAAGGACTTTTTCTTTCCAGGATATCCTCTCGAGGGATTTTTCTAATGTTACTAGCTTGTTTCATATTGTTTTCAGTGAAATAGTAGTACTGGATGAATTGATTAGTTCATTTTGTTAATCTCATTCTGATAGTCAACACAAATGCATGGTGCATCTTTTGATACACCTCCAATCCGTCACGGAGACGCAATATCGATTTGATATTATATGATATATGATGAAGAAAAAGATGTAAAGTTGCGAGATGAAGCTCCAGCTTTCAGATGGACATGAAGGTTTTAAAAATAGTTTGCTGGGTTTCTCAATGACAAGGGGATCTCCTCCTCCTCTGTAATTCTAAGAATGAAACTAGTTTATTCTTCTTCTTGGATAGAGTCCTTTACACGCAGAGTTTTGGTGATTCAATGACTTCGTGTGCAAGGAAGATTTATTGTTCTTTGTTGTCAATATTGTCCGGACCGAGGATTGCAGGGCTTTAAAACACGTTGTACCAAGGGAATTCAACATCGTATATGAGTAGCACACTCCCTTCCTTCACTCGGATTTGCATTGGTTCACTCAGACATTAAAGATCTGGCTGACTTAATTAAACTTCCGATTGTAACAACATGCCAAAATTTTATGACCAAACCAATCTAACGTTCTCTAAATGGACCTCGGTAGACAATGTGCATACAATCCAATCTAAACATTTAGCACCTAAATTAAGTTCAGATTTATTTGGTGGATGATATAATCATGAAAAATATAAAGTTGATAAATTAAAAGTTTCGAGATTGGGATTTAGGATTGAAAGCATAATTAGAAACTTTTTTTCAAACTTGACCCCCCTCCCTCGCCCGTTTCCTTGACACTTAGAATTTATGTTCCATGAATAAGGAAATGGCGAGGAAACGAGCGAGGGGAGGGAGGTGGATGGGGGACCGTTCACCCCCTCGGGATACACGCACCAAAAGCGATGGCACACATCCCAAGAGGGTGAACGGTCCCCCCCTCCACCTCTCTCCCCTCGCTCGTTTCCTCGCCATGTAGAATAACTCAATATTTAATGGAAGAGGATCTAAAGGTGGCAATCAGGTCCTCATCAAAGGGAGTGATAGTATGCAATGAGATAGAGAGTGATAAAAATGGTGGTGATGGAGGGAGACCAAGGGAAGAAATTCACAAAAAGAGAGCTAAAGAACTGCAAGAGAATGCTAAACTGAGTTTGGAGAAAGAAGGGTCTTCTAACAGTTCACTGTCTCAAATTGTCGAAGAATGGGAAAATGAGTCTCGACTCTTTCATATCTTGATTCACTGAGGTGCACCTGTTTTGGACTAAACGCAGTATTGTCATTAAGAATTGATCTTAAATTTTAATGATCAAGGAGAAAAAGAAAAATGCAAAACAGCATTACATTTGAACAAGCAAATTTTGTATTATTATTATACTTGAAAACAAACAAACCAAGCAAATAAATAAAGATAATACAACAGTAATTATATTATTACACATGTCCACTCACTCACAAAATTATTGATCAAACACTCTGATGATCATGCATCTGTTATCGTTTTCTTTTCATTTTTCAACATATTTTCTTTCATTTACATCTCTCCAAGCATAACTTAATTTGCACGCATATATCAATGAAGTCCACAGCGAAAGTTCTTCGACTTGCACTATACAGCAAGCTTGAGGCTTCATCACATACTTTACCAGCAAACCAGGTCAGTTGTAGACTAGTAGCCAATGGTTTATTAAAGCCTTTTCAACTACAACCTGTCATCTAGCCCACTTCATTCCGTCCCGCTGTGCAACTGCAGTCAACAACAGAAGTCTTCTACCTCACAGAACTCACAATAGTGCCTCTAAAGACTTTGAGTTGCAGAAATCTGGCAGTAACTCCTGAGTTTGCAGAACTGAAAGTAGACTAATCCCGAACTTGTCTCAGAACTTAAGGTAGATAACTCTTCTGACAAGCTTATAAGAGGCTGGAAAACTTCATAGATCCCTTCAAGGACTGGTGACTGAGTACCAACAACAAATCTCATCCACATGAATGAAGATGATTTTCTGATAGAAAAACCAACTAATATCACTGCTTTCTTAATGGTGAGTTTTTTGCAACAGCCTTTATACTCTGAGAGTCTCTAAAGCAAACAAAATGCACAAGTGTTTTCCCATTGGGGTAAACTGCAAAAACACTTGTCCCTAACTTCTTGTTACACAGAGAGCACAAGCTATCATTGCCAATTTTCACTGCTATTCTCCTGTGCTTATAGAGCTCATCTTTCACCTGTCATAAAAGTTCAATAGTTTACTAACGATTGAACAAGGTTTAATCAGGACTTGCTAATGAACTATTGTAGTCATGCTAAACATTGCAAGGTTATTTTCAATAAAATGAAAGAAATTTCAGTGAAGAAGATATTAAAAAAATATATAGAATTTGGGCTTGGGACAAAATTTCCTATTTTCACTTCCCATTTAGCATACACACGATTAAATGAAACAACATTTAAAGTTTCGGCCCGTTTCAACATGCGCGCCTCAAGGTATGCTTTAGAATGTGAAATGGACTTTTCTATAATAATCATGAAGTAAGCAAGAGCCCACCTTGAGGCGCGCATTATCCAAGACCGTCTGAAGGGAGGTCCTTAATCACCCACAAAGGCCATTGATATCAATAAATTTATTGGCACGAACCTAAACACGTATCTAAGGACAGGCTAAAACTTTGACATGTTGTTTCTAGTATTAATCCATAATTTCTTGAAATTTTCAGCTCAAACAAATTATACAAAAATAAAAAATAAAAAAAATAAATTCAGTAGTGTCCTTAAGTGTAAACAATGGGCAGTCAAAATGTTTTTTCGTCCCAAAACTGCCAATGTCCCTACAAATATATATTAATCCTTAACTTATTAAAGCAAGAGTTGTGGCACTCAAAGCAATGCTTTGAGCTTAGTTTAGCTTATTTCAAGACTTGTGGAAGCCTTGCTTATTTTGAATGCATCATATCTTATACCTATTTCAAGACTTAGACTTGTGATCACTTTTTGCACCCACAAGGTGCACTGTTTGAAATCAAATACAAAGCAGTTCTTCATGCTTCAACTTTAATCAATAAACTCCCAAAACACTCTCTCATTTTAAATTGTTATTGAACAACATCTTTGCAAGGTGTGATGGCTTAGTGGTTGAGCAATGGTGGATGATATCACTAGGTCACGGGGTCGATCCTAGCTGGCAGCATCTGTGGTGGGAGGGGTTAAGGGGTAAAAAAAAAAAAAAATCTTTGCAGACGCCCTGTTCAGCAACACTCTAAAGAAGCTTCCTTCTTTTTTTTTTTTTTTTTAATCATTGACCACCTAATGCATCTTTAAGGATGGCCTGCATATTTGAAATTGAATCACAAAAACTTGCTCCCCATTTGAGGAGTTATTGAGTAGGGCATCCATGCTCAACAAACTGAACCCCCAAATTTACCATAGCTTTAAGGATTTTCAAACATCACCAACTTAGGTGTTTAAGCTTCAAATTTAGATAGAAGTTCCTAAATGCATCCACAAGGAAATGAACATAAAGAAATAAATTGTGTGAGGAGAGATGAAGACAGAGATCTCCTTCCTCATAGAAAACTACACTTCAAACATCTCCAATGGAGGTTTTCTTCTTGATCAAGCTGTGTAGGCTCCACAGCGACTCCAAAGGCTCGTTTTCTTTAAAGTGTTTCACCCCAGCTTGGAGCACCGCAATGCCACACCCTAGTCAAGGTGGAGGGCGATCAAGGCTCCCTGGGTGCCTTTTGGATAACTTGAGCAAAAGTAAGAAAACATCTCATACCAACAAGTTAAACCACAGCCTAATTAATTCTCACACTTCACTTCCACATGATCAGAAATCTGAAATAAATAAGAATCTAAAAGATATATCCTTTAGAAAAAAAAGCAGTGAATATGTGCACCCACAATTCTACTTTGCTGTACATGTTAAATTCACCTTGTACCACCACAAGGTATAATAGGTTCCAAACACAAGTCAGGCGGAAAAGCCCTTCTGAGTTCCACTAGATTTGATTTTTTTTTAATGCAAATTGACCTCTATTCATCAAAGTGGAAACTCATAGTTTCTTAGGTTGTTTTCATCACTTAGAAGAGTTTATGGTCTCAAAGAGTGAGAAGATAGTGTTTGTGCTTGAGACTTTGGAAATAAAAATTCAGAGTAAAAAGAAAAATGTCACTTTGAACATGGATCAATACAAAATTTTGGTCGTAGATGCAGTCACTTCTTTGAACAAAGGAGCTCCACCGCACTGACATCTTGCCTTGCCAAGGCACTAGTGGCTGACCTTGGCGCCTTGCTTGGCCTCCAACAATGCCCCTAAGAACATAATGCTCATCTGCTCCAGAGACTTGATTGAAATACAGAACTACTAGACTTCAAACTTTAATGAAGGTTATCTCAGTTTTTCTCTCGAGCTCAAAACCTCATAAAAACATGCAACTGAACTTAACCCTTATACCAAAGAATAGCATAATAGAAACTTTTCTCCCAAAAGATGAGAAAACTTAACATAATATATACAATTTTTTTCCCTAAAAATTTGGGGGCCCTAGGCCAACCCATTAGTTGCCTAAGGGTTGGGCCAAGCCTGGTTCTAATACCCATCTCCAACAAGCTAGGGCAAAATTGGTTATAAATTTAAGGAGCAACATGATTTTAATTAATTTTTTAGCGTTTAATGCGTACGTACATATTTATTATTTTTCATCTGATCAATCAATTGTCATTGAGCCGAATCCAGAAATTAATATAAATAAATAAAAGACTCGTGTCACCTTGATATTTTTATAGCAAAGCTAAGCTTCTACATTTTTTAAAATGTGTATTAACCTTTTGAACAAAAACAATTTATAATAAGAGAAAATTTGGTTGAAATCGACCAGTGATGATTTGTCACCTCAACCAGTTCAAAATATCATTATCTGGTGGCAGAACATGTTAAAGAGATATTATGAAAATGGTATAACATACCTGCAAGTTCTCACTCTGTCTCAAACTCTTGATAACAGAGAAATTACGATGTGCTTCACTGGATTTTTTCAGTAGAGGCTCGAGAAAAGGAAGCAAATGCTGTTCATACAAAGGAATTTTAATGATAATCATTACACATTTGAAGATCCATTGGAACACCAAACAAAAAAAGGGCGAATAAAAGGAGAGAGAACAAGTGGAAGAAAAAAGACGAATAAGATTCAGCTCAAGTAGTATGGATGATAAAGCAAAAAAAAAAAATAAAAAAAAATTCATCAATATTTCAATTATATTCACTGCTTTAACAAATCTGTGCTCTTATGAATAAAATAGAAAACATGAAACTAAATGTGAGGCAGGGTACAAATTAGCGAAAAGGGAACTGTCCTGTTAGAACTTAAATGTCACGTGTTGAAAACCAAGTGATGTTAAGAGGAAGAATAATGTAGTGTAACATCAATGTCTAATTAACCACTGTGGATATATATCTTTAGTATTTTATGATCTTCTACAAGCACATGCAGTATTGGGGCATTTCATCAAAGAAATTTTCTCCACATTTCTCATTGATACCTGTAGTTTAGTCCCTCTTGGTAAGAGCTTAAGGGCCTGAGCTCCATTGATTCTGTTCCACCTTCGGCTTAAAAGATCCAATACCTCATCAGTCATAATAGTCAAAACTCCTTCCTCACTTGGTTCATCTCCATCTCCATTGCCATCACCATCACTCCTCCCACTATCAGTACCACTAGGGCTGATTCGTATTTCTTCAGCACCTTCAATCTGAGCGATTTTCCTACCTAAACGACCACCCTTAGTTTTTAGGGAACTGATCTTTAGGCCATTAGTCTTCTGCAATGATGCAAGGTCATTTATTCGCTTTTCAAACTCTTTAGTTGTCCTCCGGGGATTGAGATAAATTTGTAGAAGGGTCAGGTAGATATTGCTATGTAAATCT
This sequence comes from Berberis thunbergii, assembly GCA_003290165.1. Taxonomy (NCBI): domain Eukaryota; kingdom Viridiplantae; phylum Streptophyta; class Magnoliopsida; order Ranunculales; family Berberidaceae; genus Berberis; species Berberis thunbergii. The sequence goes on along the minus strand of QNQO01001359.1, from coordinate 259,767 downwards.
GAACGTGGTTGATGCTTCCCACTCTCGTAAACACGATCACAGTAGGCTAGTGCCAAGTCAGGAACATGAAGCTACAATTAACCAGGTGAAATTTGTTATTGAGAAAGCTAGAATAAAATAACCACTACATTAATACCATGAGTACTTATCTTAACAATTTCTAATGTTTTCATCGTACTATGAAGAATTATCACAACTTAATGATTATTTTCAAATACGAATTGAAAAGAACATTATGAACACCCATCTCAGTATATACACTGACATGAAAAACTAAGATATGGAACAGAACTTAAGAAGTTGTAAATGACCCAACTCATATGTTAATGGGAAGCTCAACATCAACTTAGCATCTATAATAGCACATGAAAATTGCATTCAGAATATCTCAAATATATGAGCATGTACCTGATAATGATATACAAATTGTTTGTGTCAAAATTGTTTGTCATTTATCACACAACAGAAACACAAGTTACTAAAACCAAAGATGGATGTCTGTGTGTACAATATTATCAAGAAAGGCCTCATTATCCAATCATTGTGTGTGGTGTGGCAAAGCTGAAGAATCTATTAATCACATTTTGACCTCCTGCCACTTAGTGAGAGATTTCTGGAATAAGGCCTTATTTGAGCTCCACATCAATACAACACTTCCATCCTCTGGGTGGAGCACTTCATTGCCTAGTAAGAGGTCTTTCTAACTTTTCTGCATGTAGGAGATGGACTTGTTCCATGTTGTTTGGGTTATATGAAAAGAAAGAAACAATAAGATTTTTAGGAAATGTTTAGATAACCTGTGGATAGATACCAAGGTTAATCTGTGGTTGATGTATACTTTTGTAGGTGGTATCCAGTGTTCTTTTTCCACTTGGCAGTGGCACTACCCATTCTACATGTTATCTAGAAGTATTGCAATCTCCAGGTGTGATACCTCATCCACACAAAATCAAGTGCAAATAGTTGCAAAGGATACTCACGTTTCGTTACTTTTGATTTATTGAGGTCAATTGGTTCTCTATTGTTAGTCAGGCAACAGGCATAGCGTAAAAACCCATTCTAATACGACGGATACAATATCAACTTAACTACCTCGCATGGAGGTTAAGTTTATTAATAAATAAATTGGCTATGGTGGAGTTCAAATCCCGGACTTGTCGGGACATCCACCACCCCCTTGCTAGTTGAGTTGAAAAGGCTTGTTGTTAGAATTACAAGTCCAATCTAAAAAATCTTTACTTGGACGGCCATCTAGGCCTTTCTAGCATCCCACTTCCTCGGGAATCAGGATGCCACATTCCCACACCTGATTTTTTTTTAAATCGGAAAAACAAAAATTTTATTGCAAAAACCCCCTTTAGTGAGAAGCTCACTAGAGGGAAAATGTCACTTACAAGAGACTAGGGGTGGGCACGGGACGGGATGGGACGAGATATACCCATCCCTATCCCATCCCGACCTTATCCCATCCCAAACGGGTTCGGGACGGGACGGGACGGGATCAGCGTGCTATTATTCTCGAATGTTGGGGTGGCTTTCTTCACTGTTGAAAGCATTGTTTTACCCTCTAAAAGAAACTTTTGCTAATTGTATATAAAAACTACTCTTTGAAGGCAATTCAAACTACGAAAGAGACTGAAAATGATGGAACAAGTTAACAAAAGGCAATGAGGATTGAGTATGTGGACTCAAAAACTTAGCATGATCTAATTGATTCTTCTTCCCATGGGGTTCAATCACACCCTAGGAGGATGTTTAGCAAAATCCTTACAACTTTTTTCCAATTATGATTACAGTTTTTTAATGTTATTTGCGTAACATTGGGCGCCTTATATAGCAGTGGTATAACTGATAGATCTTGAAAATTTTATTTATCCCTGGGTGGGTGGAAATAGGTATGAATGTTTAGCCCAGAATAATCGATTAGCGAAAAACAACACATGGAAAATAAGAGGAACATTGTTTCAATTTGATACTTTTGCTTGCAGTGAGCGAGTGTGAAAAATGGAGCTTGGGAAATGTTCACTTGGAGGATTGGACATGTATGTTTTAATAGTGAAATAGTTTGGTTGGACCATTGCAAAATAATTGGGATTCGTATTGGGCTTTATTTGGTAAAAGATATGTTGGAAAGATTCAATAGGTTATGGGCCTGAGAACACCCATGGAATATGTCCACATAAACTATTTTTCGTTTTTTTGAAAGAGATGTTACTTTATTAGTTTTTGCAGTAATGTTGTTATTGGGGTTTCTGAATTAGAGCGTATCAGCATATATATGATAACACTCACAGTTGTAATTTTAGGATGAACAACCAGCACAGTTGTTACTTGGGCCGTGTTGAAGAAGGCCATGGCACATGACGGGGTCACCAAGTCGGTTCCTCACCAACATTATCAATTCGGATATCCTGCTTGTGAGGAAGCCTGTGGGTTTATGAAGGATTGTCATCGTCTTATAATTGGCATCCACAATTCTAAAATAAATAATTAAATAAAAATATTAATAAATTAGTTTAGGACGGGACGGGATTGGCGGGATTGAAAATCTTCATCTCATCCCATCCCATTCTAGATCGGGACGGGACGGGATCGAGATGAAATTATTCAATCCCATTAAGACCCGAAAAAATCAGGACGGGACGGGAACGGGATCGCGGGATGGGATGCCCACCCCTACAAGAGACTATTACACAAAAATAAAACCATCCCATGAGACATGAAATCCTCACAAAGGGAAGGTATTTTTATTAATGTTTTTTTTATTTTTGAATTTAATGTTGTGAACATGATTTACTTTTTTTGAATCTATAATACATTAATACTTTGTGGGAGTTTTAAAAATTTATTAAAAAATTATTTCGTTATATTCTGATATATCCCGTTATAATCTATAATGCTCTTGGACCGTTATGGGTCCGTTATCCGTTTTAACTGCATAGGGTTATGCTAAGACTCTAAGAGGTGTGCTGGAAATACACCTAGCCTAAGAAGATGTGAATGGTTGGTGTCCCATACACACATAAGACGTTTGAGGGAAGATTCATAAGTAATGACTTGCACTCTTTGAACACCAAGGCCTTTTCGACTCAACATAAAAGTTATACAGGCCAGGGTTTTGATTCTCGCTGGGTCCAATTTATGCACAAGATTTCCCCAATCAAATATAATAATTGAGAAATGGGAGTTGTTTAAGATACCCCAAGTGTGCCCCCAAACTCATAAGGTCACTTTAATATCCATCACATTCACGCTAACAGAGTTGTTTTAAAAGATTATGTTATTCCTTTCCCTCCACCCAAGAAAAAACATGGAGAGTTCTCTCCCAAATCCGTTTTCCTACAAGTGATAGGTTCAATCTAGTATTGTTCATCGAAATCAATTCTTGATCGGAAACTGAGGTTGAGTCCATTTTTGCATAAAAATCCCTTACTTGAAAAAGTATGTCTTTACCACCCTTGTTGTAGAAAGGTTTAGGCTCTAAGAGGGGCTTCCCATTAATTTGTTTGTATCACTCTTTATTATCAAGGGTATTTTTTGATAACCCAAAAAATCGTTTAAGGAAAGCATTTTTTTTGGAAAAAAATGACAAGACTACCTTATTGCAAAAATGGTTTTCTAGTATTTGATTGCACTCAGAAAATTATACTCGAAAACTAAATTTCCAATTTACATGTTTGATACACAACATTGAAAATTAAACATTTTATTTTTGTAACGTTCTACGGTAGGTAATGGGTTTAAGAAATTTTAAAATAATCACAACCATCATGAAGATCGTGTTAGATTGTTGTGAAAAAAATTATCAAAGGGTGTTATCATAATTTTCAACATTGAGCTATGGGTGCAAGCGAATTTCATTCATATGAAAGTCTAGTTTACAAATAAGAAAAAAAAAACCTTTAGACAATTAGTTATTGAAGGGTAATTCTTGATTTTAAAAAATTATAACGTTGTAAAACCACAAACTTTAGACAATTAGTTATTGAAGGGTAATTCTTGATTTAAAAATAAAATCATAATGAGTTGTAAAGTAAAAGCATAACTTTCTAATGGTACTAATTTCATAAAAAACAATTTACATAGTTGAGATGTCATGGTATTTTAAAAACGAAAAAAGATAATTAAGAAAATGAAGGGTATTGTTGTAATTTAAATAGTTATGGGTATAATGAAGAGTCATTTACACCACGAACCTAAAGTAGGTGGGTAATTACAATTACTCCCTGAAGTAAAAAATAATATATTTACTACCTTGCTTTTAACTTGCGTTACATATTCTGCCTTTATAATACCAATTTTACCCACATTAAATAATCAAACCACATTTATATTTTCTTCCCTCAACCAACTAGAAAAATTCTTACTTATAGCTTAATCCCCACATTGAGATCGAAGGCGTGGAGGTTCCAGAGTGTGAGGTTTTTTGATATCTAGGATCTATAATTCAAAAAGAATGGAGCTATTGGAGAAGATGTAAACCATATATTAAAACTGGTTGGACGAAATGGAGAATGACGTCAATAGTATTATGCGATAGAAGAATGCCTGCAAGGTTAAAAGGGAAATGCTAAAAGACAATTGTTCGACCATAGATGCTCTACGATTCAGAATGTTGGCTATTACGGGACAACATACGCATAGGACGACGATAGTAAAAATGTGTATGTTAAAATGGATGTATGATAAAACCCGTTAGGATAAAATTAGGAATGAAAGAATTATGAGATACTTAGGAGTAGAGCCCATCATCATCATCATCATCATCAAAGCTCATTCCTGATACTCTCGGCGTCGGTACACGTATTTTGGTTCTCCAAGCAATGCGTCCATAGAGGACAAAATTAGAGAAAGACGTTTAACGTGATTTGGTCATAATTAGAGGAGACCAAACACAACCCCAATTAGAAAATGTATAGATGAGCAAGTTAGTGAAGGGTGTAGACGGAAGAGAAGACCGTTGAAAACTTGGATGAAGGCGGAGAAGGAAGACATCTTTGAGCTAGGATTAGGTGACGATATGTAGGACGACCACATTGTTTGGAGAACCAAAATATGTGTAGCCAACCTCGAGAGTATAGGGAATGGGTTTTGATGATGATAGCTTAATCCCCGCATATAATTTATAATTAGAGATTGCCCTGATTTGAAATTATTTTTTCTTTTTCTTTTATCTTATATTTCCTATAGCTTAATCCCCGCATATAATTTATAATTAGAGATTGCCCCGATTTGAAATTATTTTTTTCCTTTTCTATTATCTTATTTTTTTCTTCTCTTTCTTTCAATTAATAAGAAAATAAAAAGTTATTGCATTCGAGTGATATTTTTAAGCAGTATATTATTTGAAACTACCTACTTGACTACACTTTAAACCTTATTTTTTAATGAAATTTATCGTTGAATAATTCTATTTTGGATGTTATAATTTTATGTTTTTTAAGCTTATGTTACAATTTTGAATGTGATTATATTGTCAATTTTGAATCTCTTGGACATAATAAGAAAATGTTTGTAAATATTTGTTCTTGAGAATGATACACTTGCGTTGTTGATAATATGTGATCTTTTTTGTTTTTCTAGAAAGAGAGAAAACGAATAAATAAAGATTAAAAAATGAAAAATAAAATCTCATATTAGGGCAATTTCTAATCATAAATAGTAGGTGAGAATTAAAATATTCCTAGGAATTTATCTAGTTGGTAGAAGGGAGAAAATGTAAATGAGGTTTGGTTATTTAATATGGGCAAAGTTGGCATTATAGAAAGCTATGGTAGAAAATGTAACATAGTTTAAGAAAAGGTAGTAGATGTAATTTTTTGAGTTCAGACGAGATATTGTAATTATCCACCGATTCAAGGTTCATGGTGTTACGTGTAAATGACTATAATAAAAACTTCAACGATATATATTTCAATTTTTGTTGCTGGTATATTATTTAATCAAGTTTTGTTCTATATGAGTATGAGAATTTTTTTCACGCTCACCTAAAAATAATTTGCTTAAGGGCAGGGGTTGGAGAAAAAAATTAGAAAATATAATAAAGGAAAATCAAGTGGATCTGAAAAACTGAGTTCCTACCTATGGGGGGCTAATCATGAAAAACTTTTCCGGCCAAATTTCCCCTCAAATTAGGGGTGGGCATCCCATCCCGTGATCCCGAACTCGTCCTGTCCCGTCTCGATATTTTTAGGTCCTTTTGGGATTGAACAAGCACATCCGAATCCCGTCCCGATCTAGAGTGGGATGGGATCGAGATGGAGATTTTAAATCCTGCCTATCTCGTCATGTCCTGAATTTATTTATTTAATATTTATTATTACTAATTTTAATCAAAATACTTTATAAATTAAAGTTTAGGATGTGTTGAAATTAAATCAATGTAAGATGAAATTCTATATGAAATCTAAATGAATTGAATCATTAATTCTAAATGAAGTTTAATATTTATTTGCCTTCCTAAAAAAAGTTTAATATTTATTTATTTAATATCTATTATTATTTATGATGTAAGTTATATGTGTATAAATTTGACATTATTGGTGTGTGAGTAATGTGAGATAAATCTTTTTTTTGTCATTTTTTATTGGAGGATTATTTAGTACATGTTTATCCCGTCCCATCCCGATCCCATTTGAGATGGGATGAGATCTATCCCGTCCCGTGCCCACCCCTACCTCAAATGGACCATAACAAAATCTTACTTTTTTTTCTAAAGAAAATGTCCAGGAAATACAATTGGTATAGACATACAAAAGTATATCAATAAGAAACTTACATGTAAAAAGTTGCAAGAATTTACAGTGAGGACTACCAACCTCAATTTAATTATATTTTCTTTTCCAATTTCAATAAGAAATGGATATTACATTAAGGCATAAGATTAATTTAGTCAAATGAAACAAAGAAAAACAATAGTTTCAGCCCCTTCAAGATCATAATTTATTGCAGGCACTGATTCTTGGAAAGTGCATCCAAGCAGTGTGTGTCAAAATGGTGTTAACAAACAATCCCATGAGAAATGGGGTTCTTGTCAAAATGGTGTAAAGAAGTATCTATATTACAATTCAGAATGGCATTTTACCATTCATTGTTGACTGGGACAAAGTCAAATCGAAAGGATTAGAGATAAAAGATGGTTACGATTGAAAGTTTGGAGATGTATTGAATTTGAGGGTTGAGATTCATTTTCTATGATGGCATATTTGTAAATATAAAACATGTAGAAGGACAAAAGTAATGAAAAAACTTTTGAAAAAGTTGGTGGAATGTACATGTGGCGGAGAGAAAAATATTATGTTTTCCTTTTAGCAAAACGAAAATTATCATAACTATATACATCGTTGTCGGATTTAGGTAAACTTAATATCTTTGAAATGCATTTTTGAAGATCTTTCCAACAAAATCAATGATCACTACATGGGCCAAAATTTTATAAATATATATTTTATAATTAAAAAACGTATAATGTATTACGCTTCTTTAATATTTTCAATATTTTTAAAAGCAATGAGACGGACCAATCATACCAGAAAAATGAGTCGAGTATCTTAATGCACATTTAAACAAAAATTCTAAAATTCATGTTTTGGCGAATTCAAAATTTGGGAAAAAACTCATTCTCGGCGTTTAAATTTTCCCCCAACTCATTCAAATTTGACTAAATAGCCTTACACTTAAAAAATGTTTACACTTCAATACTGATTGAGAGTGATAATGGGGATAGTGAATGAGGTGTTCAATACAAAATAATTAGCAAAAATAAAATATGTGGAGTGCCAACGACACGGGGCATACTCTAGTATATTTATACTTAGGCTTATGTTTATAAATGAGGCCTATATGGCCCCGTTCTAGGTTTTGGGTTTAAATCCCTTTGAATATTAACATTGGTGTCCGTCATTTGTTTGTTTAGCCAATCGTTTTCATCAATGAAGTTCTGACGTCAATAATCAAATGACTACAGATTATTTTAAACTTCATGACAATGACTTCAAGATTTTTCATCAAAGACATGTTTCTGCATGCTTCAAGTATAAAAGGGACTGCTTCAGTGCATTAGAGAAATCAAATAAACTTGACAAAGGAGAAAAGTACCTTGTGAATGTATAAAGATAAGGCGAGCTCATGTTGATTAAGTTTCCCCAACAGAAGTGCACGCTCCTCATACAAAGCATCATCTGGGAGACGTTTTAACAAAGTTTCTGGGTTATATCCTGAAATGTTCTCTAATGCCGACAATAACTTTTTCCGGGTTGGGGAGTACACTTTTTCATCCCATTTCTTTTGAGAATTCAAATCATCATATGATTCACATACTTCAGAGAGATACAGTTGCACCTATTAAACACAAGAAATCAAGAAGTAAAAGTCTAGAATTCATAAAGAACTACTAAACTGGGATGACAACAATGATATCAACTTATCAAGTATTAGATAGACTGAAGTGGCGAATTATGAAGCATAAATTCCAAATGTAAGATCACGCATCAGGGCAATAATTGCATCATCTGAAAAACCTGCCTATCACTCGCCTCTATACACCCTCCAATGCTATTCCTACAAGATACTTTTCTGTTTTTTGAGATCAAACACTCGCCACATTTCATTGAATGTAAAAAAGGTATAGAGGTGAGTGAGATACTCAAAACAAAAAGAAAGGGAAAGACGAGGAGCTAGAAACTAGATAGTACAAAGAGAAACAAATCAAAGAGATTATCCCAGCTGAACATGCAGTTTTCCGAAGGAGTAAAGTTGTCCAAAGGAGTATTGTTGATGGACTTATCTGCTGACCCCCATTGCCATATGTGTTCTTTTATGGACAAAAAGCATTCATCTGATGTTAGGGCAGTACCTTAAAATATTATTCTGTTCTTTTCTTCAAAAGACCCCAAGAACGAAGTGAATACCTATGTTCCATATCACTTTTCCATTGCACAAAGATTATTCAATTTCCATGCAGTCAACCACTCTTGAAAAGGACTCTGAACTGGCCTAGCAGTATCAAAATCATTGAGAGTAGCTTTCCACACCTGCTGAGCAAAGGGACATTCAAGGAGGATGTGATCAGTGGTCTCCTCTTGGCTGTTGCAAAGGACACAATGGTTTGGGATTGTCATGCCCTCTCTTGAGAATTGAGATTGTCCACAGATGGAGCTCTTCCTTGTAATATTGTCCAGATGAAGAAGTTGAGTTTGGGAGGGAACGCTTGATCCATGAAGTTGTCGGTATACAGCTCTGTAGCTTCCCCATTGAGGATTGCAAAGATTTTGTCCACTGAAAAACCCAGTGATCCAAACTCACGATGCAGTCATTGCTGATCGCAACATTTCAAGACCGTGTTTCAAGAACAGGAACAGTGGAGACCCAAGCTTTCAGGAATGGTGTTCAATACTGTAGATTTGCAGAGTAGTAATTCCTGGGATTCTGACATCTTAGAGCAAGAAGTAGTTAATGCTCTAAAAGAGTTTGAAGTTGCTTCAGGAATTGATGGGTAACCAGTTGATTTGTTTAGAAGATGATGGGACACAATCAGATCAGAATTCATGGATGTAATTGCAGAATTCAATAGCAACCAATTCTTGGATTGGAGATTGAACCTAATTCTCATTCCTAAGATCAAATGGGCCATGAGAATTTCTCAGTTCAGACCAATCAGCCTCATATCTTCAGTGTGCAAGATAATCTCCAAGGTTCCAGCACTGAGACTCAAAGCCCACATGCATACTCTGGTTCCCCCTATCAGTCAGCTGCAATGGAAGGAAGACAACTAATTGATGGTCCTCTTGTTGCCAATGAACTTGTTGATTCCAGATTGAAGTCTCTAATCTGAAAGCTCGACTTTCCAAAGCATTTGACACTGTTAGTTGGGAATTCCTTGAATACATACTATTGAGAATGGGGTTTGGTGCTAGATAGAGGGGTTGGATAACGACAATTCTCGTATCAGCTCTGTTTTCTGTAAAAATTAATGGTACTGTGGAAGGCTTCTTCAAAGCATCTAAAGGGACGGACAAGATGACCCCCACTCTCGCCTCTACTCTTCTCTTTGGTAGTTGAAGGCCTAACCCAGATGGTCCTTGGAGATGAGCATTATGACCTTATCAGGGGTTTGCAAGTGGGAGCTCATGGTACCTCCATTCCTATTTTACAATATGCAGAAGACATTATATTTCCATCGGAACTTAGTATCCAAAGTATGAGGCACTTGCAATCAGTTCTCCTCTCGCTTGAAGTAGTTTCTGGTCTGAGCATAAATTTTCAAAAGCCCAATCTTTATCCTATAGAGATGTGTAGCACATGGATGCAGCGGTGAATATTCTAGTGTCAACTAGATTCACTTCCCAGCACCTATCTTGGCCTTCTTCTGGGAGCTAAATACAAAAGCACAGAAATTCGGGAACCTATCATTGATAGGTTGAGAAGGAGACTGGCTCTGTGGAAAACAAAACACATCTCTAAAGCAGGCAGGGTTACTTTGATTAAGAGCACTCTTGCTAGCCTTCATGTATTCCTAATCTCGTATGGTAATTCCTATCTCTATCCAACAAGATATTGAGAAGATATGCACAGACTTCCTATGGGGAACTAATCAGCATTGCAAAAGATTTCACTGGATTAGGTGGAGTGAGATTTGCAAACCTAAATAAAAAGGTGGTCTTGGCGTAGAAGACTGAACCTTTTCAAAAGGCCCTGCTTGCTAAATGGCTATGGAGATTTCGTAATTAACAGAATGCTATGTGGAAGGCAATCATTCAGCACAAGTATGAGACGAACAAGGTGTTTGGTTTACTAATCCAATCTCCACTCCTTATGAGTGCTCCTAGTGGAAGAGTATTCTGAGCCTGAAAAACTTTTTTAAAGAGCATGTCTTTCCATGGATCTAGGGAATGGTAATAGAATTTTGGTCTGGGAAGACAACTGGTGCACCAAGAAGCCTTTAAGTGAGTTATTTCATCCAGTACACACACTGTTTTTGGCAAAATCAACAACTGTATCTCAAATTTACCAAGACACACTACAAGCTGGGATCTAAAACTCAGTAGGGGGTAAAATGTGAAGAGATCCCTACCCTGCTTCTACTCCTAGAAGCCACCCAGGACACAAATGACAGAGAAGACGTGGAAATGGAATGAAAAGTTAGGAAAATTCACTGTCTGTGAGAGAAGCTTCTCACTCTACTGCGGAGAGACAAACTCCGCTCCCTTCCCTTCTCCTTTTGGGCATAAGGTGTTTTGGAAAAAGGAAGTTTCCCCTAAAGTCAACTTCTTAGTTTGGGTCATAGGTCAAGGTAAAATCTTAACTGTAGATTTACTAGTTAGTAAGGGTATCACCATTCCTCACAGGCTGCAATTAGAGTCCATGGAACATATTTTCTTCTCATGCCCTTTCTCTAGGAGACTGTGGGCTTCCATCTGTAATGAAGCCAAATGCCAACCACCCATAGCCTATAACTTGTTTCAATGGGATGCTGCTTGGAGGAGAAGATATCTTTCAATGAAAGGAAACTGGTTGTGGGACAGGGTTCTTCTAATCACCATCTGGGTTATCTAGAAAGAGAGAAATGGCAGAACTTTCAAAGACAAATCTATAGACATCACCACCTCACAAACTTGATTAAATCTTTGGTTTGGCAATAGGGTATTATTTGGGGATTCATCACCGATCAACCTTTCCATTCGTGTATTTTTAGTTGGGATAGGATTGTTTATCTGTAACTGAGGGCTTTTGTTGTGGTTGTGTTTTTTCTCTGCCTGCTAACTGACCATCTCAGTCACTAGTACTCTTTGTATTGTCTCTCTTTTCATTTTAATGCAATTGCAACATTTTATTGAAAAAAAAATCCCTTTCCTTCTTGCCCTCCCATAGAATGACATCTTCTTGACTAGGAGTTTAAGAAGTCAAGGACTTTGCTCATGTCTTCAATATCCAATATATTGAGGTATCTTCTAAAGTTGAAACACCTAACGACCTTGTGTATTAGAGATGTCCCAGAAGTCTGCCACCTACCATTATTCTTATTGCATAGCTGGAAAATGGATGGGAAAGCTTTTTTAATCTGCCATCAGTCCAGGGATCATTCCAGAAACTGGTAGTGTTGCCTCTTCCAAGAGCTGAAGAGACAAGAAGCTAGAATTGACCAGTAAGAGGAAGGATCCTTTTCCAAACCTCAGCCCCAATAGAAGTATAATTAGTTGCTTGCTTCCAGCTATCCAAAGAGGGCCCATATTTGTCAGTAATGAGGGCTCTCTACAAGGCTTGTTTTTCAATTTCAAATCATAGCTGCTTGCTTAAGAGAGCTGCATTAAAAGTGGCAATGGGTCTGATCTGCAAGTCCCCTTTCTTTTTGGGAATTCAAACCTTCTTCCAAGAGATAAGATGAAGGGCTTTTATGTCAACAGAGGATACCCAAAGAAAATCTCTCAAGATTTTTTCCATCTTGTTAGCCACTGAATGAGGAATTGTGCACACAGAGAACAGGTAGATGGGGATGCTTGCTAGAGCAGATTGGATTAGGACCAGTCTCCCAGCCTTACAAAGATATTTAGTTTGCCAAGTGGCCAGTCTTTTACCCATTCTCTCAATGACATCATCCCAAACAGATTTTTCTTTATAAGGCCCCCCCCAAAGGTATGCCTAGGTCTTTGGTGGGAAGAGGCTTATAGTAAAAAACCAAGGATCTGAGTGAACTGAAGTATGTTGGGGATGTCCCCAATCCCAAAGATGGAGGATTTGCGGAAGTTAACTGATAGCCTAGAATTAGCTTCAAACCAGAGAAAGATTATCTTAAGAGTCTTGAACTGGTCAGAGTATTGGAGAATTGGGATTGACTTGACTTTGAAGCCCTTACCAATTTCATCTTCCTTTTGAATCATGAGAGAGAGACCTGCAGAGACAATGGAGAAGAGCAGGGGGGACAGGGGCTCCCCTAGCCTAAGGCCCTTGGAGCTAGAAAAAAATCCCACAATATTTTCATTGATTTTGAGAAAGAAATTTGTTGTCTCCCTGCACACTTTAAGCCTCCTTTGTTATTCCTACAAGATACCTTAACAGTTTGAGATTTTAGAGCAACTGGTTCACATGGTATCAATGTCAAAGGTCGTCAACTTAAATTCTTCAGCATTCTCCGAGTAAAGTGTGAAGAATTATTACAATGAGATTGGAGTGTGGCTGTCGTCTTATATGCTTGACATAGATGTATGGCATATGTATATAGGCTCTCTTTTGTTTTACATTGTCGTCTGTCAAGCTTTTAACAACAACTGGTTATTTCACGTGATAATCATATTGTCAACCAAGTAGCTGAGCCAATAAAAACATCAATATATACTTTTACATGAAGTTGCTCGAATACCCTTTAATAGACACACATACCACTCCTAGCTAAACAATATGGCATTGATGACATCAACAAAGAAGACAGTCAAGTAAACATTAGTATATTGAATTGAAAGTAATGTGAAGAAGAAAATATCCAATTACCATTTCATTCTGCAAATTTCCAGAGATTCCGTTTTCATTCATTGAAAGCATAAGTTCAAGGTAAGTGGTTTGCATATTTGGCGCATGCTGTTTTAAATAGGAGTTCACCAAGTCTGCTGGAATATTCCCGGACAAAAAGAGCTCAATAGTTTGTGTTGGGCAGCTTTCAAGAACAGTCATCGCGTATTCCAAAACAAGTATAGGGTCAGTACCGCAAAGAGGCTGCATAAGAAAAACACCATGTTAGTTAGGGGCTTAGAGCATCCACAATGGTAGGGGGTCCTACCTATGTAAAATATTGCTTTTGGGTTGCACCCAAAAAAAAAAAGTGAGTCACGAGAACATAAAGAGATGGATATGAAGTAGGTGCCCACTCGTAGCCACCTTTTTTTGTATGGATGAGGTTGGTTTCCAACATTAGCAAGGATTTTCCATAGGCATCGTTTATATTTAGGAGGGAAATTCCTTTAGGCAATTGCAGGTCCAGTTTAAGGCAATGAACAGGATAATAACTTGCAGCAGCCAATACAAGATGGAAGTACATCAGGTAGAATAGATGAAATGGTTTAGGAACACAACATTACACTGGAACGTGCATTCAAAAATATTTTGGCATGATTCAGAGGGAACCTGAATCTGACAACGAGGGTTCCTCTACTTCAAGGTTTTATAAGGAAACTCATGATTCGAAAAAGTTAAAAGGTATCAGAACTCAGAAGATAAGTATTGAAAACTTGAGTAATGCGGTCCTTTGAGGAATTCAACCTGTTCACATAGCTCTACATATTTTTAGCCTTCGCAATCATAAAAATACCAACCTCCTAAGATACAGTAAGACCTACCATGTGTAGTTAATAAGTTTGAAGTGGAAAGTTGAACCTAACAGGAGTGGTTGTATGATAATGAAATCCAATAAGAACAGGGACATTTGAATGCAGATAAATATGAATATAGTTAAATTTCAACCTTTTTTATAAGGATGCATATTGTAACGCGGACTCTATAAAATCCTGTGTCTGTATACGAATGACACAGAGCCTGGTATAACATTTAAGCATTTTAACTTTTAACATTTCAAGATTGTGATCAAAAGTTATCATATCTCATACTTCTCCACTGTAATAATGACCTGATTTTTGGTGGAAGCAAACATAAGATCACTCAAGAGATAGAACTCAACACAAGCAATTGATAAGCTCTTCAACTCTTGAAACAAAATTTCATCAACTAAATTGATTACATGACCTCGAGAGTTATTTACAGCAATAAAAGGAAGACGTATTTAAAAATAAGAAAAGGAAACTTGTGAATATTAGCAAACTAATCCTAAAAAAAATTATAAGCTAAATATATTCAATGAAAGGAAATAACAAATCCTGACAAACATGCTGATCCTGCAGGCATGTGCATTAGATGCACTTGCATCATATTAAGTTTTATTCAAAACAAATATCATGCCAGGGATGTATTTTCTTATGGATATGAAATGTTTGTTATGCAAATCAGACACAGTTTACTGTAAATTTATCACTTTTTGTCTAAACTATGCAAAAAAACACCAAGTGTACAAATCTAATTAACACCAAGTGTACGAATCTGATTTTTTCCGTTTTGCCGAGTCAAACACTCCATATATTGTTAAACATTTTAAAATTTTATTGTTTTTTATAAACATGTTGTACCTTAATTTCAAAATTTTCAATTGAAACAACATATCCATCATGTGTTAACCTATCACTTTACCTTGAGATACTCAATAATCATTTCTGGGCTGAAATTTTGATTGAGCTCAGAGTGGGATTTGTTCGATTTTGATTCTTCTACCAATTGACTTAGGAGTTTGAGAGCTTCACGGTGCATCCCATTGCACTTGTAGAGCTCCAACAATGCTGTATGGTGTGTTTTTTGCTGCAAGAATTCTTCACATATTTTAAAATCACAGTAGTTAGAACCTCTCAAAAGCTCCCATGCCGCTGAAGATTGTCCAGTGTGAATTAGAGCCTGCAGCAGTGCTGTATCCAATATAGCAGCTAATTCCCTAGAACCTGAGCTAATATACATGTTACTGCGACCCTGAAGAACATGGTCAGAGAATAGAGGAATTATATAACCAAGTGTACAACACAATTCTTGACTTATGTGCCTCAGTAATGACTTCAACAAGACCATAGAACCATTATAAACAATAAGCTTAAAGACTTGTGAAATTGCATCATGCACTTGTGGAACTAGGGTTTTAAATAAAATCTCCATACATGCAAAATTATCCAACTACATGATGATTTAATTGGCTATCGATAAATAAAGAAGCGTAAATTTATGTTCAGGTCTTCATTTAACAATCTGAATCCAGGGGAATACATGATTCTCATTTTATAATTAACTGTCTACCAGATTTGAAATGCCTACAGATGGCAATGTGCCAGCTTCGGAGTCATCATTCACACAATGAGGTCTAGACTATAGTTCAGGTCTATCCAAAATTTACTGACTGCCAAGTCCATGCCCACCTCATTGTCATCGCTAGAAGAGCTTATAACTTCTTTTTTGCAGTCAAACACACAATAGAAGAGCTCATAAAAATAAATAAATAACTGAAGCTATACACATCAAGCCTTAACCACTAATACTAAAGGAAATAAATTAGAGATATGTGATAGTACATACAATGAGTATGCAGAGACTCATGTTACAAATTTTTCTGACTAATGCTGATAAAAGCAATTAGATGTATCTTTACATGAATCATGCTTAAACTGATGGATGTTAGGCCCAATCTGACTAATTTGTTTCCATATGAATGTCCTATTTCACCAAACGTTAAAATAGAGATATGTATAGCTTAGTTGATCATAACATATGCAAGTATATAGGACAGATACCTTAGTTGGAACTTTCAATCTACTGACATCGTAAGATAAACTACTCTGTCCCACAGCATCTGAAACAATTTCCTCTGTTACTTCTGCAGTGGCCCTTTCAATTATAGAATATCTCTTCTTCTGCAAGTACTTGATCAACGCCATGAGGCTATTGTGGCTCTCCTTTTTGGACTCAAGCCCATCAGATTCCATCAGCTGAGGTGGTGGTGGTGATTCTAGTTCATCTGATATGTCAGATGAAGCTCTTGAGAGATATGAAGTATCCGTTGCAAAATCAGCTACTCTCACTGGCTCAGAATTGGCTGATGACTTGGGGAGAATAATAGTTGGGTACAGAGAGAGGACATATGTCACATCTACTTGAGATGCCCAAAACTGTTCCATCGCTTCCTCATAGCTGCTATTGTCAAATAGATAATGCCCATATCTGAACCAAACATAGTTAAAAATTAGTCCTTTCACAGATTCAACTGTTAAAAGTAAAGAATTATGTACAATACAACATTTAATTGAAACTGCAATTCATATTGTTAAAAAAATCAGGATAAGCTTAACTGTTGATCATCACCACCAATTATAAACACAAATGGGTAGTGCTTTGTGAGAAGGTGGGGAAGAGAAAGAACAAAAAATTCAAGTTTGGGTTGATATACCAAATGATTTGGAAAGTCCCATGAAATCCAAATACAAAGTAAGTAGTTATTGTAAAGGTTTCCCCTTACATCTAGCCCAACAGAACATATAAATCTCCTCAAGCATCCACTGTTCCTTCAGAATGCCACTTATTTCTAGCAAACCACAAACCCCACCATATTCTGAATAGGATAATATTGTCTATGAGACTTTGGCAAAAAGATCCCTGAACACTAACAAGAATGAAAATCTTCCTGAATAAGCATGAAAAGATTGTCATCCGCTCGGGTTTTTTTATTTATATATATTTATTTACTGTTGGCTTCCAATAGAATACATCTGCAGCCTCCGACCCCCATCATGAACCTCTTTAGTTCGACTATGATCTTGATCCTGCTGACCTTCCTTTCCTCCCACACAACAGTATCCTCCTCCTATTCAACAGTCTAATGAGCAATGACTCCTCACAAAGCCTCTTTTTAACTTTATTGCGCACACCACCTCTCTATTCCAATTTTCAAAACAAATTTTGAGCCTCTGGAATGTCTTAATTAGTTAGGGTGACCATATGAATCAAAATCCCATGAATTCTGAGTTTTGGCTCCAACGGCAACATAAGCCCAAATCTGAAAGCACTCAGTTCATGAGAACCCTCCAAAGAAATATGGAATAGGTGCAACAACCCAAGTTGGCTGGTCAGATTTTATACTGTCTCTTTTTTAAGCTAGAAGTTATTCATATCAATGGGACTTGTTTATAACTCAAGGCAATCTTTAAAGCCATTTGATCCCAAAATCAACGCATACCAAATAACACAAGGGACTCGAAAAACGTCCCTTTAAAAGAAGGATAATGAGACAACCAACTACACAACAGTATCAAAATCTCCATAATGACTTACTTGTTTGAGACTTTATCCGATAATATTTTGCAACATTCCAAGCATACCACCCAACAAACAGAAAATAGCATCAATTTCCGTACGACCTTTCCTTTGGTAATTAATTGGTTCAGGGTCTTCCATGACTTCAACACCTCCTCCATCACGCCTGCTATAATCCAATGCAACCCAAACAAAATAATGAAGTATCTCCAGATTGCGCTCAACCAATCACAATGCTAAAGAAGATGTGTACCTATCTCAGAAGACGTCTTACATAAGGAACAATAGCATCTAACTCCAATCCTCTTCACACTAGCTCCACTTGTGGATGGAATCATGTTCCAACCATTGGCCACATCAAGAAGGAAACTCTAGGTGGGACTCCTTTCCTCTGAACCAATTTCAAAGAAAATTTCATCTGAGCATTAATTGGCAATTGATCTATGGCCAACTTGGAAACGAGTGAACACACTGAGAAGCTTCTATCCTTATCTTCTATCCATGACTACCTAAAACCACTCCTCCCAAGACGAGTCTAACTCATGGTGCCATCAATCTAACCTGCAAACTCCTCTACCCGACCCCATTTCCTTTCACACGAAACAAAAATCTTGGGAATTTATCTTTGAAATATTCATTCCCCACCAAACGTCGTGCCAAAACTTAACTTTACCACCACCTCAACTCCTTGGAGAAACTCCCCTTTAAATTTAGAATTTTTTTTCCATTTATTAGTGTCATAAGAGCTCGTTGAATGCCTCAAAATCCAATTAACTCCCATTTTATTGTATTTTGATTGAATCACCTTCCTCCACAAACTATCCTTTTCTGTACCATATTGCATAACCACTTTCATAAGAAGGTTTTAGTCATCAACAATAAGGGCCGAATAGCAAGACCGCCCACCTCTTTCGAAAGATGCACTAACTCCTAATTAACAACATCAAATCCTCTATTTTCCCTCCCACCACACCAAATGTAATTCCTAACCATTTTCTCTATTCTATTGCCTACAGATGAAGGCAACTGGAAGAACACCATATAATAGATCGGCAGTCCTCATAAGAACAAGTCTCTTTCTTTAGTAATAGCTTTGTTTTCCAAACAGCCAATAGAATGCTGACACCCATTATTTGCTCCACAAGGAAGTCGAAAATATATTGCCAGTAGAATCCCCACTTGGCAGCCCAAATCTCTGCCTTCGTACCACTGTTAGCATCCTCCTCAACTCCATACACCTCACTTTTTGGACAAGCCAATTTTCAACCCTGAACACGACTGGAAACCAGCAAAAAAAATGTACTTAAAGTTCTCCACCTAACCCTATCATCATCCAAAAAGAATAAGGTATCATCAACGACCAGGAGATATGCAATGCTCCACTTCACTTAGCAAAACTTTTTTTATCAATAAAACAGTAGGCATTTTATAAATAAGATGAAAAGAAAAAATGATACAACAGCACTGAATGAATCACAAGGCTGTCAGATTACAAAAGAAAGTAAAAAGTTACAGATTGAAAATGCTAGCCCAGTTAATCAAGCATAGGTGAAAAGGAGACCCATCTAACACCACCCGTGTAACCCTAGTGCCAAAGGAGGGATTTGATGTCATTGATGAGCACAGATAGTTCCTTTTTGGACACCTTAAAAATCATGTTGTTTCCCTCTTTCCAAATGACCCAAAGGGAAGTAATAGGGAGCCTACTCCACGACCAACTGCCTTTTAAAGATAGGTTGTCCCTATGCCATGAGCACACCCAATGAAGGAAATACTGAGCAATGGGGGGTGAGCATTTGCTTGGGAGCAAATGGTAAGCCAAATTTAGCTATTAAAGGCGCAAGATAAAGATAAATGGTCCAAACTTTGAGAATCTGAAGATCTTAATCAGGTTGTAAACTATAAGAATTTCCCATGTCTCACTGTCCACGTGAAAAACTTAGCCCTAGGAGGGAGGTCTTTCATCCAGAAGACTTTGCGCCCAAAAAGAAGGTAGCCAGGGGGGGGGGGGGGTGCGCTGTATTTCATCCAGCTAATAGACCTGACTCCAATGCTTTACGAGGGAGGTCTTTCATCCAGCTAATATACATGTCTCCAATGCTTTAGCAATCAACCTGCAGAAAGGGCAACATCAGATCCCCTTAGTGAAAACCCCTCGAAATCTTGAAAAAGTCGGGGAGGCTCCTCACTGACAAGGATAGAATAATGCATTGTCGAGATACAGATCTTTATCCAATTTTCCATCTTTCACCAAAACCCATTTTATTTATGCACAATAAAACAAAATTCCAGTTTAAATGGTCGTAGGCTTTTTCAAAAATCAATCATACACAACAAGCCTAACCACTTCTCAATCTGGAATCAACCAATTCATGAGCAATCATCACCCAATCTAGAATTTTTCTATCTTTGACAAACACTCCTATTGGGCCCAATGATCGACTCCATGTATGACTTTAGCCTTCTAGAAGTTGCCTTAGCAATAATCTTAGAAAACACATCGAATAAACTTATAGGTGTAAAGTCTTTAATTGAACCAAATCTGTCCTTAGGAACAAGAGTGAAAAGGAAGTGTTTAACCTCCAATCAAGAAAAAATGAGTTCTAAAGTTACACAATCACCTCCATTGATTCACCACCAATAAATCACAACAATAATAACTAGAGTGATCTAAATCAAAATCACATCCTGAGGAAAAGGGCCATGTTTTGCTGATGGATAAACCTCACAGGTCATTAATCGAGTCGTGAAGCCCGATGAAGAAGATGACGTGGTAGATCTAGTTGTTTGAATCAGTGACAGATTACCCTTTTTTGAGGCAAAAGCAAACACCCTTGAGTAATGTCATCTCATGGGGACATGCAGCACACATGTTCCCTCTATTACAAAATAAAAAAAATAAACACTGACCTGATGTGAATTGATCCCTCCTTTGCTGCTCGAAGGGTTGAATCTTCCGGTGGAAGTAGCTTACACAAAGCCAATGCCTCTTCAAAATCACCAGAAGCAGTCAATTGTACAATCTGTGTTCCATGAGGCAAGAAGAAGAAAAAAATTAATCAAACAACAATATTATTGTATCCTAATCCTGTTGTCCAATTTGAGAATGCCCAAATTATAAGATGGTGAAATTTCAAAAATAGAGAATCAAACTACAAAATGGTTTACCTTCTTAATTTTTCATTCAAATATTCCTATCCCAAACTATTTAAAAGACATTTATTTTCACCCTACTCAAGCAGCAATCACCTAAGCCAAGCACATCATAAAATCAAATGGTCGGAAAAATTAAATGAAATCAGCAGCAAGAATGTGCTGACGGCAGGAAAGATCTTGCACAATCAAAGCATTGTTTACAAATGAACCAAGGCATCAAGTTATCCAGTTCAACCTATTTAACAAGGACACTATTTTTATCCAAAAAAAAGGTGTTGACATGAATCGTGTCGGATGTTGCTCCCATCGGACACTCCATACTTAGATCATCAACACTTATCTTTGAAAGTTCAATTATATAATAATGTTAGCAATTGTTGGAATATTGAGCCCACTCCAGTTATCCATGGACCTAAATTTCCCATGTGTTTATTCACAGTAGTACCGTGTATGTCTATAGTGTAATTTGTACTATCGTTACCAACCAATGTATGTCGTAGTCCCATGCCTCCACTTGATATGTGATTAGATGCGCCCCTTTTATTCTAATATAGATAAATATGCGTATCCAACAATTTTTATCTATCACCACATCGCTAACTACCATCACAAGTTATAACATAATATATGAAAATCTCTCCACGACAATATTAACCTACAAGTGAATAAGTGAATGAATTTCTTTTAACAGCAAAACAAACTATTATATCGATTACATATGTGTGAAGGGAAAACAAAAGGAGGGGAGGAAACAGTGATAAACCTACTGTCCCCCACAAAAAGTATGCATCAGGAACATGTCAAGAGCTTTGTTTAGTACTATACAATACCAGCTGAACATTCAAGAAAGAAAAATGTATGTCTCTAAATTTGTCCCAGTAACTTGGAAACATTGTTGATCCACTAACATAAATGGATGTCTCTAAATTTTTCAAGAGCCACAAAGTCACTCTAATAGCAATCCAAAGTTGATCCACTAACTTGGAAGCATTGTTGAAGACCTTGTTATTCCTTTCTCTTCACAAGATCCACACAAAGGTATGAATAATCCTTTCCTAGACCCATTTACCAAAGGGAGAGGGGTTGGATGGGAGGCATGAAGGGGAGAACAAAAAATTAATCCACTCCAATAGAGAGGAAGCAAATGAGGCTTGGTAGTGGAATTTTGCAAGTGTCATTTCCCACAGCATATGCACCAATGGGCAGGAGAAAAGAAGGTGATCAATAGATTCTTTATCCTGATTACATAGAACACAATGGTTGGGAATATATATTCCTCTCTTGTTGATGTTGTCGACAGTGAGTGTTCTGCCAAGAATCACAATCTACGTGAGAAGGTGATTCTAGGAGGGATGTCTTTCATCCAGACGTAAGAGTGGAGTGTGCAGATTATTTGGTTATGGGCAGAGGAAAAAAAGGTTGGTGCACGAGTCTTGTACTAATCTCTGATAGTGAAGTCGCCTTCTTTTCCATTCCAATGCCATTTATCTTCTTCACTATCTAGGGACACTTGGTCAATGATGGCCATAAGCTGATAGATCTGAGGAAGCTCCCAATACGTTTCTTATGAGGTTGGAGGCCCAACCATTTGTGTTAACATTCCCAAAATTCTTTCACCTTATGCTGCTTGTTATCAGATGCATCTTAGATGGTTGGAAAAGCAAACCCGAGTGTTGTGTCACCAATCCATTTATGATCCTAAAACGTAATCCTTTCTCCATTACGAGCTTTAAGGGAGATCCAGTTTTGGATATAAGTATTTTTGGCTTCATGATGCCTTTCCACACTGAACATCCATAAGAGCCAAAAGGCATTTGAGTAAACCAATCAAGAGGAGTAGCACCATATTTCTCAGCAATCAATTGCCTCCTCAGTGAATTAATTTCTACACCAAATCTTCATATCCACTTGAGTAGAAGAGCATATTAAATTCCCTTATTCATTTAATTTCCAGACCTTCTTAGCTTTTAGATTGACATATTTTTCCAATTAAGGAGATGATATTTTCTAGAGGTTGAAGAGGATCCCAAAGAAAATTCCTCATGCATATCTCAATTTTGTTGGCCACAAAAGCTGGAATCACAAAGAGAGTAAATAGGAATGGATGCAATTGTCCTCTAGATCAAGGTGGTTCTTCCTACTTTGGAAATATATTTCATTTTCCCAAGTGCAAAGCCTGGATTCAATTCTATCAATCACCTCATCCCAAACTTTAATGTTTCTAAACAGGGAACTAAGTGGGACGCCAAAGTAAGAACAAGGAAAAACACCTTTTTCTGCAACCCAGAGTCTTGGCCCACTCATTGATCTCTGTTACATCACCAGGGAGGATCTGGGACTTAGAAAAATTAACTATTAGTCCTAAGGATACTTCAAACCACAGTAAAATATCTCTGACCACCAACACTTCTTCCAAGCATGCATCAATAAATAACACTGCATCATCAGCATATTGAAGGATGGAGATAGGTTGTCAGGGTAGGGGAGGCTTTAAAGCCATTGATCATCCCAAGCTCTTGAGCATTGGAGGGCATTGAATCCTTCAGCAACCAACGAGAAAAGAAGGGAAGACAAGGATCCTCTGGAGGACTGGAAGTGGCCGACTGGATATCCATTAAAAGCAATGGAAAATGAGGTCGTGGAAAGCATGGTTTGAATCCAACTTCTCCATTTGGAACCAGTGGAAAGCATGGTTTGAATCCAACTTCTCCATTTGGAACCAAAACTAAACGAAACCAGCATGTGATGTAAGTAGCCCTAAGAAACTGAAGGAAAAGCTTTGGAGAAGTCTACTTTGATCATTAAAACAGGTTTGCCTCTCTAATTCGAGAATCAATAATTTCATGAGCAATTAAGATTCCATCAATAAGTTGTACACTACCAATCCCAGTAAATTGATATGAGTAGATAAGATGAGGGAGAACATTGTTTAATCTAGAAGAAAGAACTCCATAAATGATTTTGTAGACTGACGACAGGAGACTAATTGGCTTGAAATCCATAATGGAAGAGGGCTCTTTGAGTTTAGGTTTGAGTTTAGGAATCAGGGAGATTAGAGTTGTGTTCAGCCTCCAATCCAGGAACTTGTTATTGTTGAAGTCTTCTACTACCTTCATAATATATACTTGCATAAAATACCAGCATTTGAGGAATAAGTCACTTGGGAAACCATCAAGTCCTGAAGCTACATCACCTTCCAGGCTTTGCATAGCTAGCACCATGTCAACTGCAGATATGTCAACCTCCAAACTTGTTGCTGAAACATCATCCATGCTTTTCAGCAGGTCTGCCTCAATAATGGGTTTCCAGTGTAGAGTTTCAGAGTAAAGCTGAGTGTAGTACTGAAGAATGTGATCTGACATGTGTTCTGATCAACCACGGGAACTCCTTCAATATTGAGGTACTGAATGAATTAGAGATTCTCCTGAAGTTGGCCAATTTATGGAAAAGTCATGAGCAATAGTCTCCATGCTTTCCCCATTTGGCACCTGACCTTGTCTTCCGGTGAATATGATCCCTTTTGAGTAGTTTAGTCAACTCCTTTTTAAGCACAATTCTTTCTGCTCATTTATTATCAGTTAGGTCCCTGTCTTCTTCAAACAGATCAAAGTTAAAAGTTATGAAGAGTAACTTAAGTGTTGTCAATGAGGAGTTGCAATTTTCCAAACACCTCTCTGTTCCAAGATTTGAGGAAAGATTTCAGAGATTTCAACTTATGCCAAAGACTGAACCCAGCTCTGCATTGGGTTTGAAGGGGTTCCTGAGCTATCTTAATGTCTCTAATTAAGGAAAGGTGTTCAAACCACATCCTTGCAAACCTAAATGGTTTGGGGCCAGAAGAACTACCATTGAGTTTGAGGAGAATAGCATAATGATCAGAGCCAAATTTTTTTACCAAGACTACATTTAAATCAGGGAATTGCTCAATCCAAGCTGTACAAACTAAAAATCTATCTATCATGCATATATACGGTTGTCTTTGATTATTACACCAAGTGAACGATCCCCCTTGAGAACATGGTCATACTCTTGGATGAAATCATTAAACTGTCTTCTTCTATAGTTTCTACTGCCCACTCCTTTTTCCTCTTCCAAATATTTAATCACATTAAAATCCCCTCCAATGAGCCAACGTTCTCCCCAAATGCCAGCAATACTTTCTAGTTCCCTATGCAGTTAAAAAGGAGTTATAACTCCTTTATATTATGTAACGGATGTAAAAATATAAAGGTTAGATATGAAGGTAGGTTGTGATGGCAACCGATATGTCTCTCATATAGCGGCTGTTATGAATAAAACGTTATAACTTGTAACGGTGTTATAAAGTTTGTTAAATATATTAAAAAACTTATTCATTTTTCTTTTCTTTTTTCAGATTTAGCAAAGAAGAAACCGAAGGAAGAAGAAGAAGAAACTGAAGGAAGAAGGAGAAGAAGAAACCGAAGGAAGAAAAAGTAAAGACCGTGCGATCGAACTGAAGAAGACGAAGACTTGCGATCGAACCTCCGTTCGATTGATATTTGATTCTCTATGCGATCGAACTGAAGAAAACGAAGACCATGCAATCAAACCTCCGGCCTTCCTGCTTCCATTTCTGGTAATCTCCCTTGAACCTCCATTTCTATTTTCTGTTTCCCCACCCATTTATGGTAATCCTTGATGGAATTTTGGATTGTTTTGAAGAATGTGAGTCTATAAAATATACAAAAGATTTGTTTGACGGGTTTATAAACCTCCCTGATCTGTTTGATGGGCAATTAGATGGGTTTATAAAATCGGCTGGTGTGGGATTGTAGAGATATCACTAATACACAAAAAAAAGTAGATTGATGAAACTTTTATTTTCATTCTCTCGGTTTCCATTTTATTTCCTTATAAATATATTAAATCATAAATACTTAGTGGAGGTATAAAAATATATTTAAAATATATATTTTATTATAGACCTTTATATACTGTTATATTCTTATATAATCCTTTATAACTTGTAACGCTCTTAGGCCGTTATGGGTCCGTTATCCGTTTTAACTGCATAACTAGTTCCCCCAAAATTGACTATAATAACGACTATCAACACGGCCAACCACATTTGTTAAATACCAATCTTCTAAGGGTTGCCTTCTTCTCAGTAGAGCCTAAACCTCTGCTATTCCAGGAGAGAATTTGGATTTCATTCATTAGGAACCAGATCACCCTGTTCGAGACTTGCCATCAGCTTCGAGCGCTCAATTCACGTATAGAATCTACTTCAGTAATTAGATCCCGAGCTAACATACTATTTCCATCCCATCGAACCCAATTTGAGCACCCAAGTTCATCAACTAATCAATTCTTTGGGAAGGAGAGTTGTCACCCGCTCCTACAACTATATCCAAAACCTCAGATCAGTTGTTTTTAATCAAGACTGGATTCCCCAATTTATAAGTGGTTCCCATGCAATTCAGAAACTGGAGGAGATTGAGCACTCGGCAGTCTCAATTCGCCATCTGATTCAACATCTAAGGACGTATCATCATTTGCATTGCCACTATTATATGCTCAAACTCTCCAGGTGCAACCGCCACTGGGGGGGCAGTGGGATTCATAGATAATGAGCCATCAGGTTAATTAATGTCGTTTGATCTGGTTTTGTGTTTGCCGTGCGGCTCAATTGGTTGTTGAAGTTGGGCTTGGGCTCTCTTCGTGTTATGTCCCATGAGATTGTGATCCTGGGCCACAACAAAAGTATGGGCCGGGTCAACATTGATGGAACCTCTATTGCAAGGAGGTACGTGTTGTTGAACGTGTGAATTAGGATGGTTCCAACTGTTACCAACTACATTAGGGTGTGCATCATGAGATTGGTCATGATTAATAATGAATGAATATTCTCTTTGTGACACACGTAACGTGTGTGCGGGTTTACTAGTAACTGATAATTCAAACTTATCACTGAAAAATTAAATAATACTAAAATGTGTCCACAGCATATCCCGTGTTTTGCTTTTTTGGCTGACGTGTCTTACTCTACTAACTAGTTGAACTCCCATTCACATGCATATATGTAGCAACTCAAGATTATTAGAAAAAGTAAAGAAGAAGAACTGAATATATCTAAATCTATCCCAGTTGCAAGCCCAGTGCCATAAGGTCACTTTAATATCTATCCATAGCTGGTCAATTGATTTTTTAACATTGTTAAAGAATATATTATTTCTTTCCCTCTATGAGACCCACACAAAGGCATGAATCATTCCCTCACACGCCCATTTACCAAAGGGAAAATGTTAAATGGGGGGCAAGATAGAGAAAACCAGTGCTCTACCCAGTCTAGTAAGGAAGAGGCAAAGGATGCCAACAGTGGAATTATGCAAAAACCACTACCCAAAGTTGGTGCACCAAAGGACGAGATCGGGAGATGATTAATTGATTTTCATCCTGATTTTTCATCTTAAATACTAGTTCTCCACATAGCAACTTCTTCTTGACCAAGTCCATAGCCATTTAAAGAGAACAGCTTGGTTAAATTGCTTAAATCTTCCAATGCCTAGACCTCACTCAGATTTTGGCCTACAAACCTTGTTATTCACAAGATGATAAGATTTGAGGGAATCGTCAATACCCTAAAGGAGATTTGTGCAAATCTTTTTAGTCTCTCCCGGCTACTGAAGAAGGAATGGGGAATGGTGCAGGAATCCCACAAAGAGTGGTTTTGATAAGAGTTACCCGACTTTAGATATGTATTAGAATTTTAAGATATTTTACTTTAAATAGTTTCCTTATTCGCAAATAAGACTACAGTTTCCTTTATGAATTATCACTAGTTTCTTCCTCTCCGGCTTATTTGGTTTTATTAATAGCAGGTTGTGTCAATATAATATTTCGTTTTTAGATTGAATTAGAGTTTATTTGAGTTTAAGAAAAGATGTACTTATATATTATGAGTTTAAGTGTTTTGTTACCAAACCCTAGGTTGTGTGAGACATCTTATTCTTCCACTAAACAATACTTATCAAAAAGTCTATGGTAAACCAATCATATTAACATAAAATAAATTATACAATTGAAAAAATGTGTAGTATGATGATATCATTGGACTTGAGTGTGTGTGCTTGAATTTAATATTCTACAGATGAGACCTTGCTAGCTAAAGACACATGTTATGCTCTTTGATCATCGAACAGCAATCTATGTTGTAAGCTTACTATTTCTACCGGTTATCCCAGTTGTTCTTTTTTTCTTTTCATTTTTTTCAGAAAGATTCAAATTTTAAATTTTGAAACAGTAACACATGGAGATGTGGGGATCAGGATGTCTAATCATGGTCAAATACCACCATAAAGTTTCTGTTTTTTATCAGTATAAGTGTCCATACACTCGAAAGTAGGGGATCAGGATGTCTAGTCATGGTCAAATATCACCATAAAGTTTCTGTTTTTTATCAGTATAAGTGTCAATACACTCGAAAGTATGTTTATAAACAAATATATAACTTCTTACTACCAAGCACATGTACACGACATGTAGGGAGCCTGTTACAGGGGATAAAAACACAGAATTGGCATTACTTTTGCAGTAAATATTCACCTGCGCCCCAAGAGGAACTGGGAATAGTCCATACACAGAGTTGTTTAAAGCAGCAACCACAGCGTTGTTAATTTGGAGAATACGATTAACATTACGGAGAACTACTGTTTGTATCAAAGGATATGGAGCTCGGAGAAACCGTATCTGCAACCATCATATATTTGAGAAGATGCAGGAAATCAAACATAAGCAGTACCACCATGAAAAAGAAGAGAATTGATTCTTGTTAATGAGAAAATGATTGTGTGTGCTACCTCAACATGTCTAGGTAAGTGAGCCACTGCGTAAGGCTTGTGAATGACGACGGTGGCAGGTGCCTCAGACCAACATATCCTACCTTCTTGAACAAGCTTCCCAGTTTGGTCTACAAAAACTCCAATATTATCCTAACATGACAAGCTCGAATATTAGTACTTTATAAATCGTATAATTCTTGCAGCGACTGGATGCAAACTAAATATGATGGCTATTCAGATTAGATGGCACTTTGCCATACTATGTATATGATGTGAAGAACACATGGGATGTGCTTTAGAAATAGTTTGGTTGATAGCCAGTTCCATTAAACTTATCTGCATAGAAATTGAACTAGCCTATGAATATAAGTTGGTCCATTATGACAAATATAAAGCATATTATACATCTCTGCCACATGGAGACCCATAATTGCATTAACAAAGAACAAGTAATTTCTTTCTCATGCAACTAACGATTTCCTGAAGCAATTTGAACACCAAATAATGAGATTTTCAATGAATTATGCATGTCCTTACAGCCACAAACTCTCTCTTTTTTCTTTCTTTTTTTGGTTTGGGGACAAAGCATACCTGTTGAATAATTTAAGAATATCTTTTGTCTGGCTGTAACATACAGATTTTGATAAAATCACCGAGGTGTAGTGGCATACATCATTTTTCTAGGGATGATTCAAAATCTTATTCAATTGAGGCTTAGGCTGGACTTGGAAAAAAATTTCTCTTAATTTTATTGCCCATTTTGCTTTGTCTCAAACAACCTCAAATAAAGTAGCTATCTTTGCTGGCTTAAAACCACATTTTGAGCTCTCAAAACCCTAGTTCAGTGGTCCTTCTAGCCGGAAAAAGTTCAAACAAGATGTTCAGTCTACTGTCTACAAGAACAAAAGAAAACAGAAAAACCAAACTAAAAATAAATTTGAAATCAATCAATTGCCTTTAATTCACCCATTAATCTGCAAAACAAGCCCCATGAACTCCCAAAAGACCTCTTAAACAAACTACAGATATAGCTTTAACATTCACAACCACCCAGCCTACCTCATGAGACTGTTCCGCTCCTCCAATCCATCATTCCATCTCTTTGAGATAATTGAACTCAGTTATATGGACAATCATGCAACCTCCTAAACTTCCTAATCAAAAATACTTTCCTCGAGTTTCCACCCTCCCCCTGACAATCCTGTTGTCCACCCTATTGACAGTGTAGGCAATAATTATGGTTCTTGTAGAACACATAACTGGAGAACTCCCTTGCATGAAGGGTTCTTAGAGGCTTTAAATGTCATGCTACACACTAAACTCTTGAGTGCTTAAAATCACTCCTGTCTCAGAAGAAGGTAATCGATGATAATTGTTTTATTCCACAAACTCTCCTTTTCAACACTGAGCCTCCAAGCCATTTCTCGAGCCTAGGTGACCTATGACTTTGAATCACCCTTCTGAGAAGTGCACACCGTATTGTCCAGTGTGCTATTTAGGGGTTTCCAAAAGCCCTCCTTTGATCCTTAGCTATAAGAGAATTAAGAAACCAGGTCAGCGGCCATGTAGTTACAAGCGATGGCTACGCGCCTCTTTAAAAAATGTAGAACCTCACTTTGCCTAAGCTAGGCCCAAAAATATGCAATCAAAAGGCCCCCAGACCATTAAAATTCCCAGATGTTTTTTTTCTTTTCCCTTTTTCTTTTCTATTTCTTATTACATGTGAAAAGACTGCAAAACAAACCCACACAAGGTAATATAAGACGCAATGTGTATCTACATCTAGAGGTCGACCTCGAAGGAAGAGGCTAGCACTTGTGGATGAAGCCTCATGAAGTTGCGGAGCACTACACTTAGATCATGATCATGAAAATGATGGGCTCGGTTCTGGGTATGATGAGGATCTGTAAACAATTGAACTATATGTTTATAGGCTTTTGAGTTTTGCCCTTTTCGGTTGCTTTTGAATGATGTTTAAACTGTATGTTATGGTTTGTCATTTTTAACTTCTTGTGTTTTATGCTTGTTGTTGGATTATGACTAGAATGCTTAAAATTTATGACTTGGGATAAATGTGTTCAAATTATATTTGGATTGAAGCACTATGATTCTTTAAAAAATTTGGAAATTTTATTGCTTGGAATGGCTAAGCAAAACCTAGGAGACCAGTGGTCAATCCCTTGTCGCCTCACCTCCCCCAACTACCTAGGTGAGTGGTTGTTTCAGTCCTCCTTATGCTTTTCAGCCTTCAGTGTGATGAAGTCATCAATTTGGTCCATTAGTGATGATCGCTATCTCTCATAGATACCCTGGTAGAGCTAATCTTAAGTCCTAGTGCAGCTCGGAAAAGCTAGATGCAACTGAGCCATCCCAGAGTGAGAAATTATAAGATTACACCATTTAGTATTAAGTCATTTGAGGCATCCAAAAGCGGTTCTCACAATGCTCTTTCATAATGCCTAGCAGCCTATGTGAAGCTTTCTCTGGGTTTTATCATAATCACAACTCATCAAACATTTCATGCTCATCCAATATTTTAACAATCAAGCAGCTAATGTCTCTTTTGTGGAACTCGGGAAACAGCTGAGAGGCTGATAGTTTAGCATGATCATCATTTGCTCAATTGCTTCTTCATAAGTAGACTGCATCTCCCTACTCAGCTTTCCTACATATCTCTACTCCTCTTACCTAGCATTATGATTCTTAATGAAACTGGAGTGACAATTCCTCTACAGACTATTCAGACTATGGTGCTCAATAATATTCTTACCCAAGATAGCTTAAGAAAGCATCTCACAATGTCAGTGTCTGCCCTCTCTGCCAATCAAATTGGGAATGTGTGGATCACTTTGTCGACCCTTTCCTTTCTTGATTTGGGCTTCCTTTCTAGGTGAGTTGGGGCTTGGTTGGTATGTCATTCCTCTAAAGGCATGAACTGACTCACCTCAAATAGTTTTTTTTCTGCTTATGTACTGTTGAAAAATAAAATCATGTGATGATACAACCAGTTATTACTAAGGAATTTGTATGAACTGACTCAACACCCACAACAAGGGAATAGTTCCTACATGTCATTGCAAGATGTATCAACTTTAAAACAAAAGTTCCAGCAACCATGGTCCTCAGACTCCTTGTAACCATGTCCATACTCCAGACTCCAAAGACGCTATCAAAATGCTTGGTAAGTTTGATTGGAGTATCAGCACAATTTACTAAAAGGTGTAGAATCCGTGATCAAATATAGTCTCCTCTGGACGCTACTCTTAGGGTTCCTAGGTTTCCAAAACAGATCCTAGGATTTACCCACATAATGGCTTGATCTCCACTTTTGTAGTACCCTTGAGTTTTCTCAATAGAGATATTTACAAATTACAACTAATGCAGACAAAACTGAAAATGAGTTAAGATAGCATAAAATTATAACAACAAGAATGAGAAATGCATTTTAACGACTCAACTGAAAAGAAAAGAATAACAATAATAATGATCACTAGATGTATTTTGGATGTAGAAGCACATTTAGTTTAAAATACTCCATGTTATTTACTCGCCACTCAGTAGTTAGGTATATTCTCTACATAAAAGACTAATGGACGGTATCAAAACGTGTAATGAATTACAAGTGAAAATTGGTATGAGGTGAAATTAGAGATAAGTACCTTTCCTAAAAGAAGCTCTCCGGAAGGAAGAGGGATTACAAGAGGGGGTGCACTCCTTCCAGAAGGAAATACCTCGGACAATGCACCAGTGACGGTGTTCAGTATCATGTACTCCCTTTTAATCCCCAAACATATATTTTCACCACACCAAGACATGGACTTGACTAGATCAGGCACGCCGTAATCTTTCACCTCTACAAATCCCCTACCCCCTAATAGCCAAGGAAAGAAAACATGAATTTTTTTGTAATATAAACATTTAGCTGCATTTGGGAATTTTAGTATGAAACTAGTTATTTAACTAGACATTGACCAGAATTTCAAATCAAAATAGCAAAATTACCATCATGTCTGAAAATGCAGACTCTCTTCTGGCGGGCAAAGCACAAGTAGCCTTTACGATCATCCCAGCTATAAAGATTAGCCCCTTTAGCCTTGGTAATGACTGCAATCGTCTCGAGATTTGGAAGCCGATGGAATGAAATCGACTCGGAAAGGGTCACAACGAGCTCCCTCGATCTTGAGACCTCCATGGAAACAAAAGGCTTCTTGGAGAAGCCAGACAGGGTCTTCTCGAGAACGTAGGGTTCCTTCCGCATTTCTAGGGTTTCGTAGGGGCGATGATCTGAAGTTGGGGATTGTGATGAAGGAGAAGTGGAGGACTCCGGGGCGTAGATTCTGAGTGAGCCATCAGAGCAGCCGAGCAGGAGCTTGTGGCCGTGAGAGCCGATGACCTCGATTTTTGATGGGCAGTTGGTCAGCAGCTCGAACGAATCGTAGGCGTTGTGAACCATTGAATGGTAATGGGAATGGGAATGTTATTGTTTGGTATACCTAGAAATGGAATGGGAATGAATTGTGTCTTTACCAATACATGCCCTCGGTTGTCTACACCATGTCCATAGCAATTCATCCAAAATTCATGTCAAAGAACCACCTACCTACCCAAGACTCTGTTTCGGTTCACTCTAATACTACTCCAGCAAAATCAAAATCAAAATCAAAATCAAAATCAAAACCAAGTACCAAAAACTCACCTACACCGCACTCTCCATGAGCCTCAACAGAGCCAAACCACTATCTAAAAATTGGAGAAACAACCCAACTTGAAACTCAATGCATTGAAAGATTGTGTGGAGAAGATGAGTGACTCCATTATGAGATCAGGCAGTCTGTAAAGGATATGAAGAACCTCAGATTGAAGAGGAGCTGTGGCGATCGATTGTGAGAAATGGAGAGGTCGTGATGGATGGCGAGAGACGGCTGATCAGGTGAAGGAGATGGTCGATCAGTGGCAGGGAGGAGGAGGAGGATGGGGTTGTTGTTCGATCTGCATCGAGAAGGGGAGAGGCTGAGATGTATGGCTATTGGGAGATGGTGGCTGCGAACCAGAGAGAAGAAAAAGGGTCACTCAATACATTGTTGTTGTTAAGAAGAAGATGCATATTAGTTGGATTGATTTCCATTTCCATCATTGTCGTGGCTTGAGGAGGAACATAAGCCTTCCTCCTCTTAAAAGTACAAGATTGCTCTCTATTCCTCCTGGCCATGGTCACATGCCAATAATTCTTCACAACATTATCAGTCTTCCCAAGGAAAAGCATAGCAATCATAGCCCATTCGTTCTCATATAGCATGTGAGCATACAACAACCTATCCTCCTCCTCTTCACTAAAAGCTCTTTTGTTGATCCTTGGATCTAATTGGTTGAAGCATCTCAATCTGCAGCTCTTCCCGACGAGTACGCAAAATTGGGTCGGACATTGGTTTTGGAGATGATTAGATGGAGGTGTGAAAGATGTCTGAGAAAGTAGAAGTGAATGACGTAGATCTTTTTTCTTTTTTTTTAGCCATGACCGTTACATATCTCAAAGATCTATCAATATATCATGACCTTGGATGAATTTTAGAGATGTTTACCAGGCATGCGTCTTGCATGTGCCTTCTAAATGAAGGATATTGGTGCTTGAAGATCAGGGCTACAAGTATATTGGTGAGATGAGTACTACAATGTTTATTTTGGTGACATGTTGCTTATGACAGCTGTTAGGCATACCAATTTGTATTTCCTTCAAGGAAGTATAGTTGAAGGTGGAGCTATGGTTTCTACAATTGTTGATCAGAAAAGCTTGACGCGCACACAGTTATGGCATATGCGATTAGGGCATGTAGGTGAGAGTGGATTAAGAACTTCAAGCAAGCGGGGCTTTCTTGAAGGTGATAAAATGACAAAGCTAGATTTATGTGAACATTGCATCTATGGGAAGTGGTGTAGAGTTAGTTTTAGTAAAGCTACTCATAGCACCGCAGGGATTGTGGATTACATCCACTCTAATGTTTGGGGATCCTCTAGAGTCGCATCCAAGGGGGGTTCCAGGTATTTTGTGTCTTTTATCAATGACTTCGGCCGGAGAGTATGGGTGTATACCATGAAACATAAAAATGAAGTCACTGATATCTTCAAGAAGTAGAAAGCTATGATTGAGAAACAAACTAGAATGGTGATCAAAGTAGTGAGATCTGACAATGGCGGTGAGTATACCGAGAATCCCTTGAAGCAATTTTGTTTGAAACATGGCATTAGAAGATACTTCACAATGAACTCGACACCACAACAAAATGGGGTAGCAGAGCGGATGAACCGTACCCTGTTGGAGAGAGCATGGAGCATGTTGTCCAATGCAGGTTTGAACAGAATTGGTGGACTGAAACAGTAAACACGACGTGCTATCTCATTAACCGCTCTGCTTCATCAGCTATTGAGTCTCAGATTCCTATGGAGGTATGGTCTGGTGTTTCTTTAGATTATTCTAACATGAAAGTATTTGGTTGTCCAACAAATTTTC
This sequence comes from Berberis thunbergii, assembly GCA_003290165.1. Taxonomy (NCBI): domain Eukaryota; kingdom Viridiplantae; phylum Streptophyta; class Magnoliopsida; order Ranunculales; family Berberidaceae; genus Berberis; species Berberis thunbergii. Next base: position 224,424 of record QNQO01001359.1, on the reverse strand, counting down.
ATGTTAGAGAGGATAAAATTGGAGTAAGGGTCGGGAAAGCTATTTTTCTCGGTTATCCAGATAATGTGAAATAGTATAGATTATGATGCCTCGACTTGTAGAAGTTTGTGATCAGTTGAGATGTGAAGTTTCATAAAGAAGCTTTGTTACAGGCAAAGTGTAAGAGATGCAAAGATGGTTCCCCTATTTGGAGGGGTGATAGCTATGATGAAAATGAGGATGTTAGAGATTCTTTGCAAGTGGAGCTTGGAGGGGTGATAGCTATGATGAAAATGAGGATGTTAGAGATTCTTTGCAAGTGGAGCTTGGAGCTCCTAGATCTCATACAGAGCATGATGTGTCTTCTACTGAGGGAAGAGGTGATACAAATATGATGCCTGATGAGACAGTGGCAGAAAATGAGGTTCTTACTGATGGGGACATGGATCCTACACAATAATATGTTCAACAGTTTCAAACACCATCTTTAGCAGCAGGCAAAAAACCTAGAGTCAAAAGATGTGCACCACTTAGATTTGGCTATGAGAATGACGCAGCTTATACATTCTCAATTCTTGACGGGTATGATGATGTTCCCACCACATATATGCAGATTTTGCAAAGTGTTCACAAAGAGGAGTGGAATGAGGCTTTGGATGAGGAGATGTTATCTCTTCAGAAGAATCATACATGGGAGTTTGTGACACTCCCTAGAGGGAAGAGGCCGATTGGGTGTAAGTGGGTTTTCACAGTGAAAGACAAAAATCCAGAATTCCAGGGGTATTTGTACAGGTATATGATACAAGGCAAAATTGGTGGCTAAAAGATATGCACAGCAAGAAGGTGTGGACTACAATGAAGTATTCTCTCCGGTAGTAAAGCACACTTCTATCCAAGTCCTTTTGGATTTAGCACCACAGTTGGACTTGGAGCTCAAGCAACTTGATGTCAAGACTGTTTTCTTGCATTGAGATTTGGAGGAGGACATATACATGTCTCAGTCCGACGGATATGATGTTGTTGGTAAGGAAGAAAATGTATGCAAACTGAAGAAGTCACTATATGGGTTGAAACAATCTTTGAGGCAGTAGTACAAAAGGTTTGATACTTTTATTATTGAGCAAGGATATGTGAGGAGTCAGTATGATCCTTGTGTATTCACACAGAAGCTCAAGGATGGGTCTTTCGTGTTTCTCCTACTTTATGTTGATGACATGCTCATTACTGCGAAAAGCATGAAGGAAATTGAAGTTGAAACTTAGCATGGAGTTTGAGATGAAAGATCTTGGTTCAGCGAAGAAGATATTTGGGATTGAGATAGTGAGAGGTAGGACGAAGGGCAGATTGACATTGTCATAGAGACAATACTTAGAGAAGGTTATTCACCGTTTTGACATGGATGCGCCTAAGCCGGTAAGTACTCCTTTGGTTGGTCACTTTAAGCTCTCAGGTAAGTTGTTGCCTAGCATAAAGGATTAGAGGGAATACATGTCAAAGGTTCCCTATGCTAGTGCAATTGGTAGTCTTATGTATGCCATGATTTGCACACGTCCGGATATCACTCATGCAATTAGTTTATGTCAAACCCGAGAAAACAACATTGACAGACAGTGAAGTGGATATTGAGATATCTTCGGGGTACGCTGGATGTTGGTTTAGTATATGAGAGAATAGATGTGTCAAATATGATCTGAGGTTATGTTGATTCGAATTATGCTGGTGATCTTAATAGACACCGATCGACTTCAAGTTATTGTTTTACATTGGCGATGGCTCTGGTGAGTTGGAAGTCTCGATTACAGTCTATTATTGCTTTGTCTACTACTAAAGCAGAGTACATGGCTCTATCAGAGGCGGTGAAGGAAGCCATTTGGCTTCGAGGCTTGGTTAGTGATTTAGGTATTACTCAGGATGATGTGACAATCAGAGTGCTATCCATTTGGCAAAGAACCGGGTTCATCATGCCCGGATGAAGCACATTGATGTGCGATATCATTTTCTGAGGGATGTTATAGAAGATGACGAGGTTCTCTTGGAGAATGTGAGTACTCAAGACAATCCAGCTGATATGTTGCCTAAAGTGGTTCCAAACGATTTTTCATGCCAAGGTGGAGATGCTTATGTGGTTGTTTGTGATGCTTGTGTGGTAGCCTCAAATTGTTTGCCAAGGTGGAGATTGTGAGACAAAAAATGACTCAAAGTCCTCCTTTGATTGGCTCCCAAATTTCAGGGACATATGGCTCCCAAATTGTCATGGACTACGAGTCCCAATTGTGTGGGACTCAAAGTCATACAAGGACTACTGGAAAACTACTCTCTATCTTTATCTAGTTAATTCAACAGTGTGAATATTGGTTACAACGTGATAGCAGCATCACATACAACGCAGTAGGATATACAATGTGAGCAGTATCACACAAAACGTTGAAACAGAACAACACACAAAACGTTGAAACATGGCAGCGTACACAGCTGAAATGGCGCAGCAGTACGGCGTCAAACGAGCTGCGAGAACGGCGTGAAACAAGTTGTGAGTACGGCGTGATTCGGTGTGAGTTCAGCATGCAACAGTATCCAAGTAAAAGGATTGAAATCGGGTGATTTCGGGTGTTCTTTGTTTGTGAGTTTCGTCAAATATTTGGAGTTCCTTTTGGGTTCTACTTCCATTGTATGGAGGAGTGAAGGGAGGAAGATTGTGGAGACTTTTATTACTTGGTGGTATAGTTGGTTTTAGATTGGGTAATCTCAAGGATCGTTTATTGACAACGTTGTAATATTTAAGTAAGTTTTTCATATCAATAAGATAGTTACAAAGTCGTCGTTCGGGTAGTAGGCAAAACCAAACCACGTAAATCCTAGTGTGGTCTTTATTTTTCTGCATATTACGTATTGCGTGTTGTTTGCTTAGTACTTGCATAGCATTTTCAGTCATTCACTTTCACCAACTAGATCTTGACCTTGTATTTGGGATTATTTGCATCGGTATTTTGGACTATTTGTTTCAGCAAGTATTTTCCTTACAAGTGGTATCAGGCGCGTGGGTTCGTGTGCACACATTGGTCCATTATACATAGCAACAATATTGTCCCAAACTTAAACATCATCTAATAGGCCTTCCATATGAGCCTAGGTGGTGTGGCATTTTTCCCAAAATGCCTCGTTGCTATTAAGGAGTGGACCAATTCCTTATAAAGCTAAATCCACTTTGTCCGGACTTGTAGGATGCTCTCGGACACCACCTCGGCAAAGATCTGGAGCCTAATCTGGATCATTCATCTGGGAGATCGTGCACCTGCGATGCTCCACCTGGCTCGCTACCCTGCACCTCCACCTCGCTGACCAAGTCCCAGCCAAACCATCGGCTTTGAAACCAATTGTAAGCGAAATACTTGCTGGAACAATTAGTCCAAAACACCAACTGATGCAAATAATCTCAAACACAAGGCCAAGATCTAGTTGGTGAAAGTGAATGACTAAAAACGCTATGCAAGTAATAAGCAAACAACATGCAATATGTAATATGCAAAAAAATAAAGATCACACCAGAATTTACATGGTTTGGCTTTGCCTACTCTACGAATGACGACTATGTAACTATCTTATTGATATGGAAAACTTACTTGAAGATTACAACGTTATCAAACAACAATCCTTGAGATTATCCAATCTCAAGCCAATAATACCACCAATTAACAAGAGTCTCTACACAATCTTCCTCCCTACAATGAAAGTAGAACCCAAGAGGAATCCCGAAGATTTGACGAAACTCACAAACAAAGAACACTCGAAATCACCCGATTTCAATTCTTCTACTCGGATACTATTGCACACCGAATCACGACGTACTCGCAGCCTGTTTCACGCCGTTCTCACAGCGCTTCCCTGATTCAGCGTGTTGTGTGTGCTGTCCTCTTTCAGCGTTTTGCGTGCTACTGCTCACGTTATATATCTTGCTAAGTTGTATGAGCTGTTGCTATCACGTTGTATCCAATATTCACACTGTTGAATTAACTATATAAAGATAAAGAGTGGTTTTCTTCTAGTCCTTGTATGACTTTGAGTCCCACACAATTGGGCCTCATAGTCCATGACAATTTGGAAGCCACGTGTCCCTGAAATTTGGGAGCCAATCAAAGGAGACTTTGAGTACTTATTTATAAAGCACTTTGAGTCCTTTGTCTCACATACATGACAAGTCATTTAAGTTTCTACATGGCCTTCATCTCAGTTTATCAATGGAACTCCAGTGTTAGTTCTAGCAATTTTTACTCTCGTGGCTGGTCGCAAGTAAAATCCCAATCTTAACGCTAGGAACAAGCTCTTCTTGATTGCTGCAATGTCTTACCGACTTTTATCATTAATGTGACGATTTCCATCCTCAATAATAATGGGACTTGTAGTGCATACTATCTCTTGGAGATACTGTTCATCGAGTTGTGTCATTATGCTTTGTTTGTGTTATGTTCAATCATCATTCTGCGAGGCCCTTGCTCATCTAATTCAGGTAGATCTGGCTAATGGAAAAAAGTGTTGTAAATTTGAGGAAGAAAACAATGATCGGAAGGGGACATTTTTCTGTGTACATTCTGTTGCTTTTAGTGTTGCTGTGCAAAAATTCTACTGTGCCAGCGTAGAAGAGCTCGTTGTTGTGACATATACCTTGGTGGCTCCATTTAAATGTATGACTTTGTCGGCAGAGTATACTTTATGATCTAAAGTTCCTTTTTCAATTTTATTATTGTTTCCCGTTAAGGAATTCCCATCTTTGATTCAATTAGCAGAAACCAACCTGAAATCACAAGAACTAGACAAAAGCAAGCAGGATAGCACTCACTGGAGTTGGAGTTATTGCCGGGGTTATCAGTGTTAAATGTCCAATCTTCAACAAGGTGGAGTTATATGCTTCCTTATATGGAAAGATTAATATTGTGGGTGTGTGCATGTTTTTTTCCTTCGGCATGCAATGGAGAGTTAATAAAATGAAAAGGATGCAAGGTTGAGATTAGAAATCAAAGAATAAATCCTTTTGTATTCAACAAAACTGTACATCGGGATAACTACAGAAAATAAAAGAATATAAGTAGAATAAAAGAACATACAGCCTTAACTCCATTTCAATTCAAGTTCATTTCAGTGAATGTTCCTTCTCGTATGAGCTTAAAATTGAAAGTTGAGGTTCAGCATATTTATGACAGAGTTCGGTAGTGATGTTCTTTCCAGGAATTTCATTGTTGAGTTACTGTCTGATATCATGGATTGCTACCTTTTCACTGAATGGCCTTCTTTGTTTTTCTGCACAACAGGAAATAAGAATGCAGAGTTCCATAAGTTCAGTACAGATTGCAGCTAGCAAAACATGTGGACTGTTTTAGATAATACAACTCCTTAGTTTCGACAAGAGAATTTCTACTCTACCTACCCATAGATTTAACCAATATAAACTAAATCCAAATTCGAAAGGTTTTTCAATGCAACATGTGAGATCATTTCCCTCAAAAGTAACAGGGGAAACTTGGAAACAAACCATAAAGATTCAGCATTTTCAACAAACTAGCTAGAAGATTTGGGTGTACCAATGCTTTTGAAAACTTTGGCCAGGCAAATACAAGTTATGATGGATGGTTGTCTGATGGATCACGGAAAATTACTAAACTAAGTGTGCACCAGTTCGTTGTTTATATATTTTCGCATTATCAGTACTACATGCTTTGCAGTACCAGATTTGAAGGATTACGGACTTCGATGGAAACTTAGTAGTATGGTCATGATGGTGGTCAAGTGGTGGTGATGGTATAGTGCGCATATGCAAACCAAACTCCAAATGCCAGGGAGGGTGAAAAATGATTGACATGCATTTATGTCGACCCTAATTTGCAATCCAATGTGAGTTAATGACCTCAGTAGTTTCTGACACGATTTGGATAACAAAACTTAGTATTGAAGTATAGCCAAGAATTTGAATAAGAAAAAAGTAAAGCTTACCTTGATATCTATGCTGATTTCATACAAGGGACTGGCTTTGGCACTTTTTTCATAGTCGGAGACGATATCCTCAAGGCTCAAAGGCAAGTCATAAGAGAATGAGAGACTGGGTTTTGTTTTAGGTACGCCCAGAAGCTCAGTCTCATTGTTAAGGATCTGGAGGACTTTCCTCATAGATGGTCTCTCAGCGCTTGCTGGGTTTGCACAACCCAAACCTACAAGCAATAGCTTCATCATTTGTTCTTCTACGAACTCCCCATTCAACCTTTTGTCAGCTGCTTCGATGAGTTTCCCTTCAGAGTGTAAACTCCAAACCCAATCTACCAAATTAACCATCTTCTGACTGTTTGCTTCTTTCTCAATGGGTCTCCTTCCACAAGCCACTTCAAGTACAACGACACCAAAGCTAAAAACATCTGTCTTCTCCGTCGCCTTCCCATACTGCAGATACTCAGGAGCAAGGTACCCCATCGTTCCAGCAGTCAGAGTTGAAACAGGGCTCATGTTGTGATCCATGAGCCTTGCTAGTCCGAAATCCGCCAACCTTGCATTGTAGTTTGCATCCAACAATATATTACTGGTCTTTATATCGCGATGAATCACTTGTTGCTCACATTCTTGATGTAGGTAACACAGAACAGAAGCGATCCCCACAGCGATATTATACCTTTGGGACCATTGAAGTGGCACCCCTTCATCTACGTCTTGGTACAGAACCCTGTCAAGACTCCCATTCGGCATAAACTCATATACAAGCAACAACTCACCCTTCTCTGCACACCAACCTTGGAGCTGAACTAAATTTTTATGTCTCAAACAAGCTATTATTGATAATTCAGCAACAAATTCAGTTTTACCTTCATGGGTTGTTTTAGATCTTTTCACTGCAAAAACCATTCCAGACTGGGACAGAATAGCTTTATAAACAGTCCCAAAAGACCCATGACCGATAATTCTACTTGAGTGAAATCCTTTCGTGCCTAATTTCAATTCCAAATAACTAAACTCCCTGGGACTTTTTATCAACTCCGGTTTAAAGTTCTTATCTCTACTACTACTTCGAAACTTCTTAACTGAAATCCAACCAAAAATTACAAGAACAAAACAGAAGAAAAGAGGACCAGCAATCCCAAATCCAAAACCAAGCTTCTTATGAGTGTTATTATGAGAACTGGGGATAGTAATTACCGGAGTTGGCGTTGCTGAGTTATCAGAAACATTGTGAGCCGGATATCGAAAAGGCTTCTTCACGGCATGGAACCCAGAGGTCTCAAAAGTCCAATCTTGAACAAGGTGACGTTCTGTGCTTCCTTCAGTTGAAGCAGAGAACCCCACATACATAAACTCCTTAAAATAACTCGAAAGATCGATATCACACCTCAAGATCGGAATCTCCGGTTTGGAATTCAAGTAACTCATCCAGACCTTCACTGCCTTCTCCTCATTCTTGTAATCAACCCAAGCTGTAATCAATCTCCCACTCTTCAAATCAATCCCATTTGCTGAAAGATTGACCATTTTGATCGAATTCAAGCTCCCAACATCCACCCCTACATGGTTATCATTCACATCTTCGAACAAAGCATCCATTCGGGTATCAAATTCGACTGCGAAAAACTCACTTTTACTCAATTGGGTTGAATTAACCAACCCCAAATACCCACCAGAGCTTCCTAGAGTCCTGTCATCTGGGGATATGAAGAAGGTCAACCCATCACCATAAGATCCAGGACTTGCATTAGTGATGGAGAACGAAAACCTCGTTGTGAAGGACGCCGTAATGTTCGACCCTGGATCGAAGAAGCTAACTGGGGAGTTGCAGATAACAGTCCCAGAGCTAGAAGAAGGAACCCCAAGCTCTCTAGTCAGCCCAATGACTCCATTCCTAAGGTATGAATCCCCCAGGAGAGTGAGGTTTCGGAGGCCGAAAGAGGCGAAATTGAACTGAAAATTCGAAGGGGTTGTGGTATGAATGGTTGGGGAGTACAAGAAAGCTAAGAGGAACATAACAAGAAGTATTCTTGAAGCTTTCATGGTGAGTTTTCGATCGAAATTCTGCCAAAAGAGTGAATGGGTTTTGAGAGAAGAATAAGAAGGAGATGTGATGATGGAGGTGGTGGTGGTGGTGGGAATCTTTGGAAATGGGGTTTGAACGGTTAGAAATGAGCGCGTGGGTGGTTTCAAAACTAGGGTTGGTAACGGTCACTTAGAATTTTTTGCATTTTGGAGAAAAATTCAAGAATATAAAGTTAAGGACAGAATGTAAAGTCAGACACATTATTATTATTTATAAGATAAGGTTGGGACAGAATGTATATAGAAAAGATGCAATCCAGGCCGTAGATGTTCATCGATTACACTCACTAGGTATAATAATCGGATCAGGTTTGGGTTTGACGTGTTTCAACTAGAGCATCTAATTATGTATTTTAGGATGGTGTTTTTATATATAGGCTCCGCTTGGTATACTGTATGCAAAATGCATTATTTGCATTTGTATTGGTTTGTAGTGCATTACTTTACAAGCGTTTGGTAGTAATTAAAGACAATTTGATAAAGTGATTGTGGGGATGGTGACTGTAAATGTGAATGCTAGTGGTGTGGTGGCAATGAAAGTGGTTGTTGAAATGGTAATGGTTGTGGTGACTCGGTGGATATAATGGTGGGTAGATGGTTTTGGTGGCTATGGTGATCGCAACGGTGATAGTAGTGATGGTAGTGGTTGTGGTGATTATACTATAGTGGTGGTGTTGGTAGTTATATTATGGTTATGATGAAGGTGGTTATGATACGGTGCTTGAGGTGGTGGCAGTGGTGATGGTTAAGGTATTTTTAAGGAGTTGAGATTAGAATTCAAGTAAGAGGAGGGAATAAGAGTTTTGCAAAGTAATGCCGGAGATTTTGCCCCACAAAGTTTTGCAGATTTTTTTTATAATTAGAAGATGTAGAGGTCCTGCATTCAAATTCCAATAACTGCTTTCTACAAAATCAACCAAGCACCTAATTTTATGTAACTACCGTAACTTTTGCATATGCATTCTTTTACCGTATACCAAGCAGAGCCTAATGCAAGGATAATATCACGTTAATCTGTGTTGACATGGTGAAGATTTAATGATGAGTGATTCTACATGGCGAGGAAACGAGCGAGGGGGAGAGCCCCCCCCCCCCCCTCTGTTTTCCTCGCTGTTTAGAATTTTCCTTCAATGATTCTTCTGGTTTTTATCCAAAGTTACCTTTTTGATCAGTGTTGAACATTATTCTGTAAATTTGAAGAAGACAACAACAGTAGATTAGTCTTGCAGCAAATCTGGTCTGGCCTGAGCTAAATCAGATTACTGTCATCAGAAGAAGCCGCACTCACACTAAGAAACTGTCATATATATGATGATAGCTTTGAGCAAGAGTTGGTATGAGATCCATAAAGAAGAGTTTTATGCTTATAAGAGTGGTAATTAAGCAATCTATTTTGATAGAACAGATCGATGATGTAAGGTAAAAAGTAGCAGAGTTGTAATTTAATAAGTAGAACTCTGTGAAGGTACGAAACTACGAATGTTGGATTTTGGTTTTAATACCGATCACATGTCAAACTGTAAATCTTGCTTCAAGGATTTCATCTAACATTTGTTTTTCCCTGTTTCTTTTTTATGATTGAAGAGAAATAGGCATCTGCAAATACAATGTTGGAATAAAACCCAACAACACCACTCCCACCATCATCATCACCATCTCTTGGCAATATCAACAAATACCCAACCCTCTACATCTCTCAAATACCAAACAAACTACAAATGGTTCTGAATAATGTTTAAAAAAAATCAAATTCAAGATAATTATCTTCTGCAATTTTCTTACCAGAAGCAACTGTGACACTCTTTTGACTTGTTGACGCTGTAGGAGCGGGTATCTTCTCAATCTCAACCACTTTGGGGATCTCGGGAGGAGTTGCACAACGTATTAAAGCCCAATTCACACCTTCAAAGAATGGGTGCTGCTTAACCTCAGTTGCACCACGCTTGTATGCTAATCGGTGTTGTGGCTCTTTTACAAGTAGTCCTCTTATCAAATCCCTGGCAGAGAAACTAACAACCGGTGATTCTGGGAAGCGCAGTGGCTGTCCCACAACATTGAACAGTGTGGCTCGGTTTCCTGATCCCTTGAATGGGGTCTTACCAAACAAGAGCTCATATAGAAATATACCGTAAGTCCACCAATCTACTGCACTCCCATGACCTTCGCCCTTGATGATTTCTGGTGCCAAGTACTCATGGGTACCAACAAATGACATTGACCGTGCCCCTGTTGGCTCTGCCATGAGCTCAGGCAGTGGACTGACTTGGTTCCCAATCTCATGCTTTGGCTTCCGTTCTTTCTTGGATTTGCTGGAGAAGAGTCGGGGGGAGAAGCATGATGTTGGTGCTACACAGGCTGGTTGGATGCAAGATGGCTCAATGCAAACAGGTTGAACACAATAAACAGAGTTCTTTCGCAAGGAATCAAATTCCATGGATGAAGATTTAACTAATGTTGGGCTAACCGCACATCGCAGGGACAGGTCGAAATCTGAGAGCATTATATGTCCGTCCTCTCTTACAAGTACATTTTCTGGCTTCAGATCACGGTAGATGATTCCAAGCATATGGAGGTATTCCAATGCAAGGAGAACTTCTGCTACGTAGAACCTGTATATAGGAATTAAACATCACATGCTAGTCAACAATATGTACGAGACATCAAACAAGACCTGCTCTATGATACAAAACATGCTCAATTATGCAAAAAAGTACTATCCAGAACCTATGCACAGTCTGAAGGAGGATTTGAAAATGACTACAGCCCAACTACCCCTTATAACCTGTCAAGGAAAATCATGTCCCTCGAGATATGAAATATTGATCCCTGAAACTCTGGTAATATCACAATTTTTTCCTACTTGCCAGGCATATTACAGATTTCGCCGAGCATGGTTATTAATTTTTATTGTGGTGAATCACAAATTTGATATCCATGCCTACAACAAAATCCACCCAGACCTTGCCCACAAAAAAAAATGTGAACTATCATACAATCTGCCAATCTTTTTATTGAGCCCTTCAGTGCAGATTCTCAATTATAAGTCCTTTAATCGCTCCTTAACACCCTTTCCCCAAGCCCTGGTCCATATTCATTCTAGAATTATCATGCAAAGAACAAGAAGATATAAAAAGCTACACAGAAATTGTATCACATAAAGTTATTGCCTGGAAGAGAAAAAAAAAGTATCAAGTGCAAAACTGAAAAAGATTTTGATTAATTGATCATGTTCTAGTGATCGGAGAAATACACCATACACCTTGCTGAACAAATAAGATCATTTCAGATGGAAACGTTGTGACAACAATATAAAATGGCAGGTCATTTAACACCGGGTAACACAGTACCTCCCAAAACTTTGTAGAAAACTACTAGTCATATCTAATAAAACTAATAACAAACATACAGTACTAAACACAAATTAGCTCTCAACTCAGCGGCTATGTAATTAATGCGGCGAAAAATCAGCGATTAATCGTAATTCGGGGTGACCGAATCGAACTGGGTGAAATCGGTAGGGGTTTAGTGAACTCCGAAACATTGGAGAGTCACCGATTAATTAGCCTAGCCAACTCTCCGACTTATCGCTATAACTTATTTTTACTGAAATAACTATATCGGTTTATTTATTTATGAAAGATTGAATGCAAACTATTTTTACTGATATAACTTATATCGGTTTATTTTTTAATGATTGAATGTTAATTTTAGAATTTACATATTGCTATTTACTGGTAGAGTGATGTTGCTAAATGCTAACTTGTTATTTGTGTTGTGCCGGTTGTTCTTAAACAAGTCTAGGTACCTGCAAAATTAATTTCAGTTGTAAATTATTAAAATTAAATTACATATTAATATTTAAAGTAGATCGATTAAACCCGCTTAATCGTAATTCGGTCCTAGCCTGCGCTACGACCGCTTTCCGATTTAACTGCATAGTCAGCAGTCAACACTCAGCAACATCAAGGAGGTTTGGTTTCAAAACAGGGCTAGTAGTAGTACCTCGTACAATCACAACCCATGCTACAGTTTGTTTAAGCCACAAAAGTTGTGATGATCATGATCCTAACCACGACCACCATAAGAACCAAAATAGACTTGAACTTCACGATCATGTTGAGGTTAAGCAAGCAACAAAGCAAAAATATTAGTGTTCACATGAAACTGTATTTTCACCTCCTAAAGATATAAAAGCAAATCTATTTGGCAGTGTGATTTTCCATATATACTTTTTTTGTCCATTTTAGTACATTTGCTTTATGCTTACTCAACCTCAACAGAATCATGAAGCTCAAGTCATTTTTGGTCTATGGCGATATGGCTAATGTGGTTTTGCTTAACACACGCCTGGACAGTGATTGTAACCTGTTTCACAGCCAACATTGTGGATGGTGTTTAATCTCCCCCCTAGTTATTTATCTTTAATGAATTTCATCTCGGTTTTGCTTATCAAGAAAAAAAATCGTTTGTCCAATTCCTAATATGTCTATAGTAGTGGTAGGTCAAACTAAGTGTTTATTAATTATTCAACAATCTTTGCTCAATTTAGATTAGGTTGAGGATTATTGAAGAGGAATGCTAGGTGCCTAGTTGCTCATTTTCAAAATTTTCAAGCCAAATAACAAGAACGCCTATTAGTCCAAGGGCACTTAGTTTCTCAAAATTTAGTGACATTATGTGAAGCAAACATCATTCAGTTGGTTATGAAATAGAGAAATATTATTGAAAAATAGTTTGGAAATTCTAGTCCAGTTCCGAGTGTCAGCACCCAAAATCTTATGGTGAAGGGGTATTTGCTATTACTTATGGATCAAAATGTCCCAACTTTCATGACAAATTGAAAAAAAATGAAATAAGAGTGAATGTTCTTCTTTGGGATAGTCTCAAATCTTTGAGGATATATCTATCTGATATCTATTGTTATAAAATTTAAATAAGATATCAGGTCATTAAAACTATACAAAAATTTAGATTCAAAATTTTGGACAAGAACTCTGTCAGTCTCAACAGTAACATCTCTGCTTTCAGCTAAATTAAAGAAGTACTTGATGCCAAACTTTAGTCTATCAAATGACCATACTGTGATTCATTAGCACCATCAGAGATATAGAGGACATCAAAGAAAATGTGTCTTTAAATCTGGGGAATAAATTGTTGCACCATGAAAAAGAGAAAAGAGGTGATAGGGACTTGGCAAATAAGGTGACAATTTGAGGACTTGTTATAATCTCTGAATCAAAATATGTCAGATAAAGAACAATCATACTCATAAAGATAGGTCACTACGAACAACATGTCATAAGTTATGAAAGAAAGACGAGAGAATAAGGATCTAACGTCATACTTCACTGCCTGTTCTGAAAAATGCTTTCCTGGTTGTCTCTGCCTAAGGGTGTGCAGGTCGCCTCCGGGACAGAATTCCATCACCAAACATGAAAATTTGTCTGTTTCAAAGTGAGTATACAATGTCGGAAGAAATGGATGATCCAAGGATTGCAATATCTCTCTTTCTGTCTGAGCTCGAAGCAGCTTTTTACGGCTGGCCAGAGATCCCTTGTCCATAACTTTCATTGCAAAATAACTTTTAGTCCCGCTCAGTTCTGAAAGATAAACGCTTCCAATGTCACCACATCCTAACCTCTTTAGCAGCCTGAAATGGTTCAAACCCAAAGCTCCATCTCTTACTCTAATTGCCTGGATAGCTTCCCATCTTGAATCATTTGCTTTGTGAGGTTTGTTGATACTGCTGCTTATGCTGCTGCACAAGCTCTCATCACTCAGATCACTGCTTGTACTCCCCCTACAAATACTACTTTTGCCACTCTCAACAAAATTCCCATGGTCACTTATCTTCGTACCACCGCTAGACTTAGCAAGACTGCTGGTCCCATCACTCACTTTAGCAGAAGCTGAGCTATCCTTCACACTACCATATTCAGAAATTTTCTTTTCTTGCTCACCACCACTTTCCAGTGAACTCCTAGTCTCATTTACTGGAGCACCAACCTGCTTTGGCACTTGTTTTGGAATTCCCAAGGAATTTATATGCGACTTATCAGGTAAGGATTCAGCACCCACTTTCAAAGAAGAACTTAATGTTTTATGTTCTTCAATGACTTCCACAGTAGCCCATTTCTTAGCAACTTCTGGAACAGACTTTGGCAATTTTATTGGAGTAACCGGTTCTGACTTGCTTGTTCCTTTTGGAGCATGCAAAGGTGAAGGCTTGTGAGAATTTGCTTCTACACTTTCCTTACTACCCATTTTCCGTGGTTTCTCTGAATAAACTCCATCTCCAATTTTTGAGGCCATCGGAAGATATGTGTACTATCTTTATAAACAAAAAATCATGCAGTCTCATTACCTAATCCTCAGTTCTCCCTCCAATAACGAACCCAAAATAATTTATGCTCCAATTCCATCAACATAACATAATCTCTGCAAATCAAAATGATTACAATATAAGCACCTCACTTATGAGTTATGAAAAAATAATGGGAATTACAATGATAAGTACAAGAAATTGACATCCCCACATTCATACTGATAATAAAGAGCAATAAGAAGAAAATGTCATATTCTTATTTTAATGCCTAAAACCTGTCTTCCTATCACAAGCACAAAACTGTAATTCCTTTTTTGTTAAAACAGAAACTGTAATTCAAACTTCTCCTAAACCCTTGCATCCAATTAATCACTTGCAGGACTTGATGAGACAACCATGAACAAGAATGACACAATATATACTTAACAAGGGATCATTTACCAAACAGGAACCATAATTAGATCTGAACAACAAACACTAACAAATACCCATAACCGAAGAATCAAAAAAACATTGTAAATACAGCATTAACACATAAAAACTGAACCTTTCTCCATAGATAAAGCCTAAATGAACAAAACCCATTTATAAAAATTCAAACTTTCAGCCACTATAAAGATTATTAGAATGAAAGGCACAGACTTTTTACCAAATTAGGGCATAAAACCGAAACCCCTTTCAAAAAGTTTCAATTTTTCCACGATCCAACAAATTAATTCACGCAGAACATACAATACCAACCTCTAACAAGCTCCCAATAATCCCCAAAACCTCATCAGAATTTGAACAGATGAACCCCAAACATGGTTACATGATGATCAAACATTAAAAATAAATAAATAAAAAGAAATCCTGATCTCTCAAACAGAGACCCCACCCTACCTCCACAGATGGATCAACAACCCAATAAGAAGAACCCAAATGCAGAAGAAGCAAAAAACAACAAAACCCATTCTCAAGCAAGCATTAAATAACCCATTCTCAAGCAAGCAAAACCATTTACAATAAACAACCAAAAAGATGAATTAAATACCTGAGATTTCAAAGATCAGAACTTTGGGGTTTTGCTTTGCTTTTTTAACAGAAACAAGAGGAGCCCTTAGAGTAAGCTATCCAGAGAGGAAAGGAGGTAAAGGGGTTCTAGAGAGAGAAAATGGAGGTAATGAGAGAAAACGGAGGAAGTTGTTGGGTGAAGAGAGAGAGAGAGAGAGAGAGAGGTGAGGAGTCAAAGGGTGGTAAAGCTTGAAGCTTTATTTTGTTTTTATAATTATTTTCTCTGGGTGGTGTGCCTGCCTTTCCAAATATTTCATTCATGCGTATCGCCAATTCCCCCCTTTTCACTGTTTTTACATGAAGCAGGGCCGAAAATCGAATCGACTTAGGTCAGTTTTAAAATTTTCAAATTAAAATCGAATCGATCATTAACAAAATTGATCTGAAATTGAACCGATTCTAATTTATGCAAACTGTAACCAAACTGAACCAACTAAAATCAAACCAAAACCGAAATAAAACCGAACTGATCGACTATTTTAAACATATTGTATTATTTATATATAAAATATATATTCGGTCTGTTCGGTTTGGTGGGTTAAAATCACATAGAAATCGAAAAAACCGAACCGACCACTTCAATTTTGAATTTTTTAAAACCGAAATCGATCAGAACCAAATTTAAACCAAACCGATTGGTTTGGTTTAGATCGGTTTGATCGGTTTTTTGTCATCACCAATTCCCCTATTTTACACCATTTTTTTAATATCACCAATAAAAGGAGTTCCTCTCATCCAAGGAGGTACAGACTCTTCGAAAAACTTGTCGTATCCGTGTCTGACACATATCGACACTGACGCTCGCTCGACACACGACAGACACTCGATCAACATGTCGGCAGGTGTCAGACACACGATCAATGTGGTCAACGTGTCGGACAACCTCCAATACACTCGAAACTTGGTCAGAACACAATCAGTACTCGAAAATTAACATTGTTTTATTTTTTACTTTTAGATGTTTGCAAATAACCACTTAATTTAATGGTTATTAATCCATCTGAAGTGAATGACTATTTCAATTGCAATTTAAGACAAATAAGGCAAAAAATCACTAAAACATAGAGATAGTCTATGCTTCTTTTTATCTCATTTGCTTCTTATCTTCTCTACTTATTCTCTGTTATACTTTATCTACATTTTTTTTTGCAACAAAATGTCACATTCTTCAAGACATTCTAGGAAGACACTTTATTAAATTATTATTAATTTTTATATGATTTATTAAAAAATAGTATGATGTGTCGACGTGTCCCCAAGCCTTAGTTTTTCAAAAATTATCGATTCGACATGTCGTGTCATGTCCAACACGACGCGTGTGTCCATGTCCATGCATCCTTGCTCTCATCTCTCTCACCATCTTTTCTCCTCTCTTCCCAAGAACAACAACAACACAACACAACACAACACAAAGCAACAACAAAGTAGCGGCTGTGTTACCGCCCCTCACCTTCTTTCTCTCCTCCTCTGTCATTTCTTTCTTTTTTTTTCTCTTCCTTTTATCATCCTCTCATCGCTTACCCTGATCTTGCAACTAAGGGGCAAGGTAGAAGGCGATCAATAGAGCAAGGAGAAAGCGATCGACAAAGGGGCGTAAGGAAGGATGATCGACTAGGCAAGGTTAGGGATAGGTCTGTACCTTATTTTTCTCACCTAATTTCTTCCTCTTCTTCTACTTTCCTCTCAAACATCTTTTCGTTTCAGCACAATCCTCTGCAAAAGGACAACTTCCCCACTCACGGAGGCAAACGTGAGGGTGAAATAAACTAGGAATGGGCGACGGTGATAGCGATGCAAGGCGGGGCAGGGTGGCAGCAATGTCCCTGCTATTGCAGCCTATTATTGATGAGAAGACAAATAGAGGGAAGAGAAAATTAAAGGAGGCAGACGAGCAACAATGGCGGTGTGGTGGGGTGGGAGAGAAAGTGACGACACCAAGGTAAGAGAAAAACGAAGGTTGCGGGGCGACAACAACAACGGCTGCTACTGTTGTTTTGTGGAGAAGAAAACACAAGATAAACGGTAGTGTGGGATAGAAAAATGGTGGTATTAGACAGAAAGGTGGGGTGGGTGATTCCAAAGAGGAAAAATGGTGGTGTGAAATAGTCCCTGCCATTAAGAAAATGAAAATTGGAAAAATAATAATTTAATTATACTATATTTATGCGAATAAGAGCTATTTCAAATGATTTTCCTTATCTTCTTGAACTTTTATCAAAATTTAGGATTTTGTTGACATGTGACGCGAAAGATTGTTTTATGTATCATGCTCACCTGTATTGAGTTTAAAATTTAGATTGTTTTGTTGTACCTTCGTGCTAAAAAATTGTTATGAAATAGTTAGGACTGTTATTGAAAATGGTTTGACGTGAAGACCACCTTGAACATTTTTCTAGTCTTCTAATTTGAGGGACGTGCTTGAGAGATTGTTGTGCATGTCAAACTCGCTAAAAGAATCTTAATGCACTGTCAAGGCGAAAATTTAGGTTGGAGAGACTATATTTTCCTTAGTTTTTGCAAGGCGAGGACTTGTATATCGAAATGTCTTTGCATCTTAGGGTCTCAAGTAGGATTGTTTGCTTCCCCAAACCACCGGATCGATCCAAAATAGGGTTTGGGATTTCTCATTGGAGATGCTTTAAGGAATTAATAAAATATTGTGATAATAAGGCTCTAGGACTTCAATGGAAATGGTTTGATACATACTCCATGTAATCGGTCTTAGATGAACTATTTTCGGGTTTCTTATTGGAGATGCTCCAAGAAATAAACAAAAATTCATTGTTATGGCTAATAATGTAAATGCCTTGACTCATATTCCATGCATTAGAGGCTTTGGAATCACATGATTTTTTATTTTGTTTTTTAGATTTATATGTAAGAATGTTTCCCTAATTATAGATTTTGCGTCCACTAGAATTTATCATGTTTTAGCAAGTAGAAAACATTATAGATTGGATTTACGGAGACTATCCTTGCAAAATCAAAAAAAAAAAAAAAAAGGGAGAAAATGTCATGAATTAACTTGTATTAAACCTTTAAAATAATAATCATTAACCAGTTTTTCCAATGAAAAGTTTTTAATTGTAATTTGAATATAATATTTATGTTTATGGTAGGGGACATTGAATTTGAGATAAATGGAGAAAAAGAAAATGGAAGAATATATGTAGTAATGTAGAATATCCAGGGTGTTGGAGCATCTTTCAATGATTGTTAAAGTTCAATCAACAAGATTTATTAAAATATGTAACTATGCATTATCAAATAAACCAAAATTTTGTTTCAAAATATATGATTGTCCTCATTATATAGGTGTTTTCTTGACAAAAATATAGATCATTGTACAGCCTTGAGGATCTCTTAGTCAAAAGAGTACACCAATTTATATTTATTTTATTTTGTGTTGTTGTTGAGTTGCAGTATATCCAAAGGAAATATGCGAGCACAACTATGTTGGAAAATATCGCTATATATGTCCATAGGAAGGGAGCGAAGAAAATGAGGATGATTTAAAAGAAGAAACAATTCTCTAATGCCCGTCTTGAAGATATGTTGCTGTGGACATAATCTGAATCATATCACATCCAATGTGTCATTTTCTTCGTAAACCTTTACTTAAAATTTTTCCAAGTAGTCGCTTTGATTTGGACTTGCATGGTCTGAAATCAGACAAAGGATTGCTTGAATTAGGGTAACAAAGAAAGAATGGAATATGTTTTCTAGCTTAATTGAATATGGATATTGCCAAATGCCAAGTCTTTTGACCACTAAAGCACAATTATTATAACTAGTTAATGTGGTTTTATTAGCATCAATGACGCCAACAACAAAGACCTCAAAATTGTCCCAAGCACCTTTCTTTTAGTTTACATGTTGATCACCCCATTTGAATAGAAAAAAAGCCCCATGTGTTTTAGGGTTATGAGTAAAGCCACATGCACCTCTCTTGCATGGAATCTTCATCATCTCCTTGAATAATGTGTACTTAATTTTTCTTTATCGCTATCAATTATTTTTAATTATGCAGATCTCGATGATCAACACGACCATGGGATTTGGCATTCATGTGTTCTTATAGTTTGACAAAATCAGGTGACATTTTGAGGGGGGAGGTTCTATTTGAACAATGCTTGTAAAGGCATCCACATAGCGCAGAGTATCAGGTTGCAGCTTTGGTGCAAAATGCATGAGTTCGACTAGTTCAAAGTGTTCATTGTTAGAGAGACCAGTTAGAAATTGCTTTCAACCACCATATACAGTGCAACATTTCAACCATAGTAGTTTTTTCAATTCAATGGGGTTGAAAGTTTATAAATTTGAAATATTTCACAAATCAATGGAAAATATCAGTGGAGTTTCCTGCATGTTGCTACAGGCCCCTGGATTCAGCATGCTTGTCATAATGATGGCATAGTAAATCAAAAAGTACTCTCAAGTATCTCCAGTCCATAAACCTTTCATCTGAACTGACAAAGTTAAAGCTGCAGTGCTTCGCCTATTGAAAGTAATAATCTGACGATTAAAAAACGAAGGATGCAACATAACTGGCGCAGTTTAGTATAGTAAAACTAAGAACATGTGAAAACGCGAGGACCGTATAGATTGTTTCATTCTAACACAATTAAAGAAAGATCCATGCTAGGGAGAAAGTACTGAACATGATTTTATATAGTCTCATCTCACTACAAGAACATGCGACAGTCTAAGTACCATTAATACAATCTGGAACTAGTTTTCAACTCTCGTCTAAGCTGGTCATAACTACATACTGCAAGATACGAGAACTAATACAATCACTGTTACTCTGATCAGGAACTTCTGACTTTTGTGCGGGAGGCATCAGCCTAAATCACTCAGACAGTTTACACAAATGAGACGCTTTGAATGTTCCCCAAATCGGAAGAGAAGAAAAAAATTAATCTCCACTGGCACAGCCCCTACAACCACAATGAACACATTCTATAACCTTTTCTTCCCTCAGGTGCTTGGGGACTCTGCAGACACATGTGGTGGCATAATTGTGATCGCGTGGCTGTATGCATCGTAAGCAGCAAAGACGCTCATATCCTGGCTGCAATTCAAATAATTAATGCTCAAGATACGTACGGGAGTAATTCTATCACAGGTCAAAAGTAACTTTTTCGTTTATTGAACATTTAAGCAATAACAGTTACCCTAAAATTAGGAGATAATGCCAGGTATCTACTTTGTTTATTTATTGCCAAACAGAGAAAAATGTAAAGAGAATAATTTTAGGAAAAATGACAGTATAGAGGGGGTTTACATGACAAGAAATTGTTGCGCAATTTTCAGAGAAAGTATGAGGACTTTCAACCTCAAGTTCTCTTTCTCCTGTGCCTTCTGTTTTTCATTGTTTTCCTCATTTATTTCTTTGAACCCAAACATGGCCATGTAAGAAATATATATGCCATCGTAGGATGAGAAGCTTTTACAGTTATCGACGATGAAAGAGACAGGATAAGAAATAAAAAGTGGCTAGAAAAGAAAATCAGTTGGCTATCAACACAACATGGTCAGAAGAGTAAGGTCAGCTCAACCTTGTCCAATAACAATAAGAAATTGTAGTTGGTAGACATGTAAGAACATTATCAAATATAAAATGAACCAGAGTTCCAGAAGACCACCTACTCAGCATAGGACCAAATAGTCATTCAGAGAGAAAAGTGAAGCTGGGGGAGGAGAGGCTTACCTTCTTCCACTTTGCAATTAAATTGCGGTCAGCATAACCTTGCTCCAAACAGAACTCATACAGCTCTCTTGATATCTCCTCCCTTCGATAATAAAGATCGTAAACATAGCGACTCTTCTGATGTGCAATATGGAAAATAGGCCACAATGCTTCACACTTTCTCTTTCCATCATTTGGATCATTCTCAGCTGTCAATCACAAAGTAAAATCTGTCATTGAACATGTATACTGACAGTACAACAAATGAATATGAAAATCAAAAGATTGATCAATAAATTTCCCATCATAAAATTATAATCCACCTTCTCTCATCTTTGTCTCTAGCTCCCGCAAAGTAGGCTCAATCAATTCCCATCCTGCGGGTACTTGATACGGCTCGTCTTTACCTTCGGCATACTTTCAACTGTAACCAAAACAGAAAATGCCAAAGTTATATACAGTCTCCTTTAGGCCAAACTGCAATAGATGATCTAAAAGTGGTAAAAACAAAATCATCAATCTAAAGTTAATCAAAGCCAAACACTCTTAACACTAACCAAGATATGATTGGGTCGGGTAGTTGATGAAAAGTTTTCGCACCTACTACCAAGTCGAAAATTATTTTCATAGGCCTTGAAAATAAACAATGAAATACAGTTTTTAGCTAGCTATCACCAACCTTCACTCAAACTAACACATAAATATACGGCAGATGCATGGCTCAAATGGTCTGACATGAGAGATAGATGTCAAGTTCAGGATATAACCACTAGACGATCCAAAAATCCAGGTGTACTAAGAGTGACCAGACTCTGGAGTTGACCTACAAATCGGTGTAATTACAGTGCTTAACTTCAGTCCACCCCCAAGCCCAATTGACTGGTTATCATTCTTCTAAGGCTGACTTCAACTTAAGTTGGTATGTGCTCCATCAAAATCTCCCACACGAGTGAGTTTCTGATTCCCGTCTAGACCTAGGGAACAACCATTTTAACTCAGGGTTGATGTTAGACATCCAAGTCTGGACGGTATTGATGTCTTTTCAAAGGTATGCGTAAAACTATAAATTCATTAGTGATGTCTCCAGTATTTAAGTTTATACAAGAAAATTTTGGTCCAAAATTTCAAACCAACATAGGTTTAAACTGGAACTTCAAAATAAAGCGTTGCTGTATCTAAGCCGAAGGCATCTTAAATTACTTCTCTCATTGATTATATACGTGTCCTGTAACATATTGGACATCAGAGAAAAGTAGATATAGAGCAAGTAGATTCAGAATTTAGCATAACATGTTATATGAACAATATGAAAGTCTCTCTAGGGCTTTATTTTCTTATTTCATCCATCTAATTGTTAGTTTCTACTGATTAATGCAAGGATAAGTATGACAAGAAATAACATATGGATAAGTATGAATATTAGCTACTATTTCAGAACGTTAAGATTATATTTTCATACATTTCACTAAACTCCAACTACCATGATCCATTTTCCATTCCTAACTCTTCATTTTCCAGACCCGCGATATTATCATGTAATTTGGGGAATTAATATCTCAATGACATGCAAGAGTGCAAGTAACAAGCCCATCACTCCACTAGCATATAACAAGAAAACCACATGTAAGCTAAAGAAACAAAATTGTCAAATTAAATCAGTCCCTAGTAAACTGGCCATCACGGCATCACTTATAGATGGAAAACTACATTAAGTATGAAAAACCAAAAATAAGAAGTTTGGTCGACAAATGACTGACATGATACAAACAGAAATCATAAGGGTGTGTTCGATTGCAAAGAATAATTCTTTAGAAAATAAGTTGTATGCAGTGTATTAGTACACTCATATGAGAACTGAATCCTCAGGTATCACATACATGAGAACTGAAATCATTTGGGGATGGGCCGAAGATTCTAATCGTTCTAATGCCAGCAGAAATGAGAGTTAAATGACCATCTTCAACCTCACTTCTCTTTTCCTGTTCTCATACCTCATTTCCTCTACCCTTCCCTCCATTCCTCCCCCTTTCCCCTCTTTTTTTTTTTTTTTTTAAATTGAGAATTCATGCTAGTAGCAAAATAACTACTGGCACTCAAAGTGCCTTCCATTCCTCTCAATCAATAGGCTTCACCATACATCAATAGAAAATAAATAGAGCCTCCACAAATTCCTTTCATGGGTGAAAGAACGCTAAAAGAGGACTATTTTTTGAACTAAGCTCTGCATCATTTAGTGCAACTCAGTGAAAAGGTATGCTAATAAAATTGAACGGAAAAACCTTATTATCATAAAAAAATTGAAGAAGTCATAAGAAGATACTTTTATAACGTGATGCACCAGAACTGAGAACAATCAATATGAAAGACAGAGAAACATGAAAATTCACCCATAATTTGAGAATGTGCATCTCACAACTTCAAACTTACGCTTAGGCCTCAACCTAACAATCCC
Organism: Berberis thunbergii; assembly: GCA_003290165.1. NCBI lineage: Eukaryota > Viridiplantae > Streptophyta > Magnoliopsida > Ranunculales > Berberidaceae > Berberis > Berberis thunbergii. The sequence goes on along the minus strand of QNQO01001359.1, from coordinate 200,865 downwards.
TTTTGAAACAGTCTACACATCCAAGGATCAAATACCTGCCCACTATCCCACTTTACTCACCTATACTCAGGAAACCAAAGGCATTTTTCTCATAAGCTTGAGTCTTCCTCCTTATGTATCTTACCCTTACCTAATAGAGCATAGCTTACGATTTTCAAACTCCTCGCCTCAAGACCCACGTTAGACATACCAAAGCAAACTCTCTTCCACCCAAACAAGAACCACAAGTCAGCATTCATGATCTTGTTGGGAAGTTTCTCGTGGAAGTGCCTTCATTCCTGACTCGAGTCTTAACACCAAAAATTGGGTCAATTAACAAGATACCTATAGTATCTCAGCAACTTTTGCTACTTTAATCAAACAGTTTAAAATCACAAACAAGATCGAATTCAGGGTTCACCATACTAACTCGATTTTTTAGTCAAGACTTCTCTAACAATAAAACCAATTATGGGTCAGATTTCATCTCTTCATGTAAAAAGCCTATCACATTATTAAAAAAAATAACCCAAAAAGCTTCAATTTTTTTTAATATTCTCAGACTAGACAAACAATGGGTTCATCTCCAATCCCTAAATTTTGGCCTTTGGGACTAAACCCTTATCAACCAATCTAACCTTCTACAACACCAAGTTTATGCCTTTTGACTTGAAACTTGCATTGCAAACACACACAAACAAACCCTTTGCAACTTGACCCCTCTTTGATTACGTGAACTACAAACATCAAATTCAACAAAGATAAGCAATCTTAATAAGCCTCGGTAATCAAAGCTGAGTTGGAAAACTTTACCTCCCAGTCACTGCACAGTGAAACACAGCAAAACGAAGAGAGATTGTTTTGAGAGAGGAGATGTACTAGGAGAAGGAGGCACCATGGTCATGAGCGCAATAGAAAACTATATAGAACTGGTGTTGCACGTACAAGGCATGTGTCAGACAATATTTTGACTTCACCCCCTTATTTATTGAAGCTCATGCCTTGACTGGTCAACTATTAGTTAAGTAATTACATTTATGATGTTTGAGATATTTTTTGCAGTTATAATTTTATTTTGACAATGGTTATGCTCATTTACAGTAAGATGTGCAATGAAATGTTGAATTTCTTGATATTTCCTTTAAGTGTTATTAAGAATGAATACAAAAATTATTAGTGGTATGTACCATATGAGTTTTTCCAATTACTTCCTCAGTAATCAGTTGACTCAGCATTCGGTCCTCGACTGAGTCTTTACCAAGTACCGAGTTAACTACCCAGAGTAAAAGATGTAAATAGGATAAGAACCTACCAACCCAACCCAAAAGCACCCGATAAAATTGTTGGTGGAGTAATTGTACCAACCTACATACCTTGTGCATCAAATTTAATTAGTACTAATAAAGATGTTATGGGTAAAAACTAAAAAGTATCAAATTTATTTAACACTAATAAAGATGTTATGTGTAGAAAGTTTGCTGAAACAATATTGCACCTTTTATACTCAAAAGATCAAACTCTGCAAGTCCTATGAGAAGTTTTTGAATCAAACTAGTTTATTTGTTTACACATCAAACTCTTTCATTCAACACTCATCTCAAAATCTTCTATACTCCTTAACAAAATTAATTGAATGTGGATGGGATGTGTAACACCAAATTCGGGAAATGTTTCCAATATTTCATTTATGTCCTTCCCTTGGTAAGAGGATACTCCATGAACTTACTTGAAAATCTGGATTCGCAAAGGGACTACAACGACAACAAATTTATCGAACCCACTGTAAATTATGCCAAATTTATTGTAATTCTATAAATATATTGATAATACTTTGGCCATAATGTGTCAAATAAAGTATTTTTCTAGACAAAACCAAAAGATTATGTTAATCAAAATGATGAGGCACAAACTCTAATAAGAAATCGTAGTAATAATTAAAAAAAATGAGGTACAAAATCACCAAATATGCTTGTAACTGAACAAAAGATCGACAAATCGAAGAGTAAAAATAATACCTTCAGAAGAAAACCCTAACTGAACTTATCTCCAAAGGAGCGGCTTTGATTTTAACAAGGAGGATATTAAGGATGGAGAGAAAGAGTTCAATGAGATTTGCAGCCGAGGTGATCTTGGGGGAGGCGTGGAGCGGCCAAGGCGAGGGTTGTCTCTCTCGATGGAAAGGGAACTGATAATTGATTTTTTTTAGGATTTAGGGGTTTTAACGGTGATGATACATCGAAGTAAACCGACATCGCAGCCATCGCAAAGACGTAATCGAAACCCAAATCCAAACCCGATACAAGTTCTCGCATAAAGAATAAGAACATTGCGTAAAAAGAGTCGAGGAGAGAGTTATGCCTCCACGAACGCATCTTCATAAAAAAAAATTGTTAGGAGAAATATTTCCTTCCATTGCACCTCATATACTTAAGTCACACAGATAATTAATATCGACCATTATAAAATGTAAAGGGAACATTCGACAAATGTATGCAACTTTAATTGAGTTTTGTCCAGATTTACTTTCTTCTAGATTTACTTTCTTCTTCAAACAAAGTTGCTGACATAAGCGTCGGAGTGCCTTCAACCACAAAAAAAGTAGTATTTGACAGTCTAACATTTGTTTAAAAATCAAAGTCTCATAAGGACAAAATTTGGATGCATCAAAAGGTATGTTAGTAAGGGATAAAAGTTTCATTCCCTAATTTGTCAAAAATTTGTTAAGTAAAATCGACATTCGCTCGTGTAAATGGAATTTTTCTGCCATCTCTAATATTAAGTTCACCGATCAAGAACTTATAATGTGATTAGTGGTTTATGAAGCCTTAGTGTTAAAGGTTCAATCTTCAGCAAGGTGGAATTTTACGCTATATTGAATTGATATTGTGTCTGACTCTTTGTACACGTTTTGTTCAACATAAGCAATTGAGAATTAATGGAAATATAAAATATGATCGAAATGGTGCTTGTAATAAATTTGATTAAAGATGAGGAATTTCCACTAGGCAGCGATTATTTGACACCATCATTTCCCTTTGACACTACCACTTTTCAATCTCATGTTATCATATGATTTTTGACACCACCAATATAATATAAAACTCACAATTCTTAATTTTATACTTCTTTTCCTCTCTTACTCTCAACAATTCTCTCCGTAAAAACAACAGTCGCTTCTTTTTCACCGTCGTCGATGTTGTTGTCACTTTGCTACTATCATGTTACTCCCACCCCACCACACCACCGTCGCTACTCGCATGCCTCCTCTTGTTGTTTCCCTTCATTTTTCTCCTTTCTCTTCGAAATATTTTATTCTCATCAATAAAGGTCTGCAATAACAATAGCAGCAACGACTGCTGCTGGCCGCCCTCCTTTTTTTTTTTCTTCATTCGCTTTTGCTCCAGCCTTTGCGAGGACGTGTTCTATCCTCGTAGAGGCTGAAGCAAATGCGAAAAAAAAGTTACTATCGCTTCAGAGTGAACGATAAAAGCCAAGAAGATCCTAAACCAGAGACCAGAAGAAAAAACTAAGTGAAATTGAAACAAAAAACTAGAACATCAACAACCATGAGTAGCATACTAACATGTTGCGATCTCTAAGTCAACACATTCTCTCCTGACGGCTGTGTTTTCCAGATCGAATACATTGTTAAAGTTGTCGACAACAGTCGGTACGCACCCTACTTTTGATTTCTCTTCATTTGCTTTAGAGCTTTCAATTCAATGGGTTATGATCTCGCCTTAATCTCTTCTTGCATAGGCTGAGGCTTCCTTTTTCTTCTCATCTCTCTGACTCCTTCACAAATAGCTACACAACCTTCCCTACTTGTGCTTTGGAAAAGAACAAAGGTTGAGAGATTGAGAGTTGAAGTTGAGAGATTCAAAGCCGAAGTTGAGAAATTAATAACAAAACCATAATGGGGTTTGTGTGTTTTAGAGAATGAGAGGTTTGGTGCATAGGATGCAATGACTAATTTGTGCATAATTTTATACTTTTATAATTAACAATGATTTTTTTATTAATTCATAAAATTATATGACATATTTACCCTCCCAAACAAATAGAAAATTTAATTTTATAGTTTTATGATCAACAATAACTACAGAAAAAAAAACCCTATGTTAATTGTTATTGAACGACAATTTTAGTTATTCTTTGTTATTGACCAACAAGGACTACAAAAAAAAATTAGTCAGTTCACTAATTTGGAAATAATGGATATCATATGATAAATCCTAATTTTATTCAGGTCAGTGAACTGGCTAATTTTTTTTTCTTTAGTCCTTGTTAAAATTGTCGTTTAATAACAGTTAACATAAATTTTTTTTTTCTCTGTAGTCTTTGTTGGTCAATAACAAAAAGTAACTAAAATTATCATTCAATAACAATTTTATATTATAATCCTAATTTTTCATATAATAAATCCTAATTTTTTCAGGCAGTGAACTGACTAATGTTTTTATTTTTGTTTTAACTATAAAATAATATTTTCTATTTGTTTAGGAGAGTAAATATGTCATATAACCTTATAGATTAACCTGAGTTAATATAAGAGTTATTGTTAGTCATAAAAGTATAAAATTAGACACAAATTAGCCATTAGATCAACTATGGTATTTAAATTATCTATTTTGTGAAAAAATAGGCCATAAAAGTCATTTTCTGTTGAAAATTTGTAAGGAAGCTAATTTAAATTGTATAAAAAAAGTTCAAAACCAAAAGAGGGGGAAATTAAGCAACTTTAACATGTACACTTAAAGATAAAGAATTTTTTTTTTGTAGAATTAAAGAACAAATAAGTTGCATCACTAATTAACTAGCATTCAGATTAAAAAGGGAGGATATGCTCAACAATCAATTTTATTATTATTCTTCACTCTAAGCATGATAAATAGTCAAGTTTCACTGTGCAATTTCTTCTGTCCGGCAGTGGAACATGCATCCAGAAGCTATACAATCACAAATGCTTAAACTAAATTTAAGCGCCATTTTTTTCTAACAAACCCGCAGAGAGCATGAAAATTTTATTATTCACCCGATGCATAAAAATGCACCATTAAAGCTCAATCAAACCCCAAATTTGACTTTTGATCTTGCCCACTGGAGACGCTCTAAGAAACCCATTTTGAACCTCGTAACTTCCACCAGAGTGCATACATGCAACTATCCAATTTGACTTTCGCAGAAAGAAATCTTTCACTTGGAGGTCTTAAAAACTCGAAGTCTATATGATGTATATATTCAAACAGATAAATTACATCCTTACATATTTCATTTATTCAACAAGTGAAAAAGTACTCACCAAACATCATGATCTAATGGCAATTAGATTCACTGCACATAACAACTGCTCGTTCAAGGCCAGATATATGCATGTCATATGATCTATTCTCAGTCTCCCTTGTTTGCAGTCGAACTGACGGAGACAGGCAATGCTGAAAGTGGTGGCCTTAATACAAGATACAGAGCAGGACCCAAAAATGGAATCAATGTTAAAGGTAGAATCCATGAACCCTTCTCTGTCCTGCAAACAAACAAACATTTTGTTAACCTCATGCACATTCCAATTGTGGATTCATATACAAAGTACAAAAGTGTGTCAGCTACTGAGGTTGGTCCAAGATCTGATTTATGGGTATACTATCCTCTCTTGTGAGGCTACTGAAGAATGGATCTTGGACTGGCTAAATGAATAATCAATGTAATAGATCATTTATCTGCAGAATATTCAATATCAAACCAAGGTAAGTCCTTACCATTTACGAGCAGTCATATCATTATATACCCAAAAGGGAGCAAACGTCGATAGTAGAATGAAATCAAGGCAAGTGGCATGGATCTGTTAACGCAGAAATATTGTCGTCAAAGACCGGAAGGACATCGATAATGGTGACATTGAGTGAAATAACCTGATTTAACTACACTTACAAATTTGCTTTCTCTGAAGTACTGATAGAATTCCCTCCACACATCCCCATTAGCTAACCCGGCATATGTAATTAATCCTAACCCTGCAGCGGCCAAAAACTGATGTGCAATGGAGTTACTTATGGCAATTAATAATCAAAACTAGGATACTACTGACATGTATTTTCTTTATTAACAAAAGATCACAAGTATAAAAATCTAAACCTGAAGCTGAGCTGACTATGCCAACATTTCGAGTTGTAAATCTAAGTCTTGAGGCCATGAATAGTGCACAATGCAATGTCAAAAATAAAACTTTCAGGTAGGAAAATTAGGAGAGGGTTAGGATAGTTGATAGAAAATATATTATAACAAAATATATGTCCCCCCGTCTCCATTTTATTTTGTAAGAAACTTCCGACTGACTACTATATTTGAATGCTAGACGATGTCAGGATTCCAGTATGCATAGCCATGTCCTAGATATTCAATGTTGTGTTTTATCTTTCTATTCCATGTTTGTGGGTACCCGTCAAATCCAGGTATCATATGTTTTGACATCTAATTGTTAGAACTTAGAAATTTCAAAATCTTTTCATCAGCAGGAACATCTTACCCCAGCAGTAAGTTTTGATTCCATAAAATTCAGAGGCCATCTCCCTAGCTCCTCTTCTTCAACAGGAGGTGGTGGTGGCTTCCAAATAACAAAGTACGGAAGAAGGGCATATGCACCAGCAAAACAAGAAAGCACTAGGAATGGCCAAACAGGGATTTTGCTGTTTGAACTGCAAATTCAAGATGACTAAACATGTCAAATGCATATTCGGATGTGGAGGGATGAGAAATCCCTTTTAAATATTTTCATGTGAAAAAAAACAAGAAAGAAAACGAAGAAGGTATTGCATGATTCAACCCAATCTAAGGAGTATAATATATTGAGCAATATAGCCCATGAAATGCGGCCTCAAATCCTTTGCAAAAATCATAGTGAAAACCTTCTACCCATAGTTTAGTATTCCAGCATATAGAATAACGAAAGTACAATAGAACTCTTGTGCTTGCTCACCTTCTACCACTTGGAAGTAGAAGCATTGTATACACTAAGGGCCACAAACCCATGATGTACCACACAGAGACGAGCACTTCATTCATCACGAAGCCATCATCTCCCTTCAAATTCAGGAGCTTCTCCAGGAAATACATGTCCCTCGACTGGAAAAGTCAAAAAATAAATTGATTAATAACTAGTTGTTTGAACTCATACAAATTCATCCATACAACTCGCACATTGAAACAGTTTAAATAATGTCGCAGCCCTATTAAAGTTACAAAGTTGTCACTAAAAACACATTGTCAAATTGAAGAAGAAATTCCTTGCAATTTTGATTGAATTATTTTCACATGCCTTAATAATGTATTCTAAGGACATTTCACATAACTAAGCATTCACAATTATAAAATACAAGAAAAAATTAGAAATTTTGAAACAACAACAACTCTAACATAATCAAACACAAGAACTTCAAATTTCACATAAAAAAAAAAAAAAAAATTCAGGGAAGACCCATACCGGAGTCTGGTTGGGTGCAAGCATGAAAACATAATACATGAGAGCACCCCAGAGGCCAAAAAGCAGAATAGAAGTAGTCCAGTCCCTTCCTTGACCACCATTTCCAGTAGCAAACTTAGAAGACCCTTCTTTCAATACTGGGTCTTTTGAATTAAGAGAATTCTGGCAAATCTGAAGGATACCCAGTCTCCTAAATGGAGAGGAGAGTGAGAGATAAGGGTGTTTGAGAGAGGGTGCTATGGGGTTTAAGGTTTTGAAAAATGGGAGTGTGGGGTTGGGGTTTAGGTTCTTGAGATTTAAAGGAGGGTATGAAGGTGGCAATCTGGAGGTGATGGGTTTGGTTAGGAGAAATTGAGAGGGGGAAGAATTGCATGAGATGAGAATGGAATTGGGTAACATGGTGGAGGGAAATGGAATGAGAAGGGAACCAAAGGTGGGATTTTTATCTTTTGGGACTTGACATTTGGGTGCGTCTTGTAGTGTGGGTGACATGGAAGCATTTGATTCAGTAGAATCTAATGCTCTGGTGTGATTCCATTTGCTGGTGTTGGCAACCAAGAGCCACCACATCAGAAATTTTAGGGAGCGAGGGATACCTATCCCCTTGAGATAAGTGAAATTGTCTCGAGATGTGTGATATCGTTTATCTCTCACCCCTTACGCTCGCTTCTTCCCTCACTCCCTAGAAGGGGCCTTTGCTAAATAACATCAATACTCTACTTTCTAAAGGATAACACCAATGAAGGACACTACCAATAAAAGGTAAAAAATTATAACCCATCTTCTCCTCTCTTCCTTTCTTCTCCATCAACCACCGCTACTATCTCCTCCTCCTCCCTTTACCACCACCACCTCGCCATGTCTCCCATTCCTCTTTCCTTCTTCATCTTTTCTTCCTCACCATCTTATTTCCTTCCTCTTCTTCACCACCACTTCTCATCCCACCTCCTCCCATATTTTTTCTTTCTTCATCTCCTCTTTTTTCCCCTGCCGATGGCGAGGTGGTGGTGGTGGTGAAGGCGAGGAGAACTAGCGGTGTCCCACCTCCTTCCATTTGTTTTTCTTCTCCTTTTTTTTTCTTCCTGGCGGTGGCGAGGTGGCGGTGGTAGTGAAGGGAGGAGGAGAAGGAGAGCTGGCGATGTCCCACCTCCGCCTATTTTTTTTTTCTTCTCCTCCTATTTTTTTTCTCCTTGGCGATGGCGATGTGGCAGTGGGGGTGAAGAGGAGGAGGAGGAGGAGGAGAGGTAGCAGTGTCCCACCTCCTCCCAATATTTTTTTTCTTCTCCTCATTTTTTTTCTCCCTGGCGGTGGCGAGGTGGTGGTGATGGCGAGGTGGCAGTAGTGAAGGGGAGGAGGAGGAGAAATGGTGGTGTCCCACCTCCTCCCATATTTTATTATTATTATTATTAAGATTATTATTATCTTCATCCTCACAGCAGTTCCTGCGGTGTAGCCACCACACTCACAGGAACCGTCGCGAGGGCAAAAAAATTTGTCTCGGCACAAGTGGGGTGAGTTGTTCTTCATCTTGAATTTGTTCATCTTAATCGTTTCCTCCTATAAATGGAGTATAATGCATATCCTCATATACACTATTATCATTTTCAAGTCTATCATCATCACATCATTAAACTCATCCATTTTTGTAAAAATTTCAACAAGAGCGATTCTATGTGTCGAGGGAAAGGGCGAGGAAATCAGCGAGGTAAACGAGGTGGCGGGGGGTGAACCGTTCACCCCCCTCGAGATGCGCACGCGGAAAACATCTCGAAGGGGGTGAACGGTTCACCCCCCGCCACCTCGTTTACCTCGCTGGTTTCCTCGCTCTTTCCCTCGACATTTAGAATTTCTGTTTCAACAAAACTACTTTCAAAAGGACTTGGGGAACAAGAATAGAAACAAAAGCTGAAAGAGTTGAGAGAGGAGGAGATAAGCGGGACAATGGAACGTTTCCAGGAAGATTGAGAGGGAGAGATACATTGCAATGACAGGGTTCATTCTCGCCCTAATCGACACAAAATTTGTATATATTATTTGTGGTGTCCTTTATTTATTAGGTAAAATATATATACTAGAAAAAAAAAAAAAGTGTGCTGTCAAACAGTCCGGGGCTAACTATACTATGAGAATGACTGGGCGAGTCATACAGACCATTCAAGTACAAACCAACCGTAACCATTTATTGTAAACCATACCAAGTTATCAGTCTCATCTCCATTGATGTACATAAACATCCAATTGAACTGAACATCTCACACCCAAGAGGCAACACAATGACTGATCTCTGGTCATGGTGGTGGGAGAGCAACAATAAAAAAGAAGAGTTAGCAAGAACCGTGCTTACCATCTTCTGCATAGTCACTATAAGTTTCTTTTGGTTTTCATGGGTTTTGAAGAAATCCAGCAATGGAAAGGTGCAACTCCCTCCAGGTCCTCGAGGGATTCCCTTATTGGGAAGCCTCCCGTTTCTTGACCCGGAGCTCCACACCTACTTGGCGGAATTGGCTCGTACTTATGGTCCAATCTACAAGCTCCAACTGGGTGGGAAGGTGGGTATTGTAGTCTCGTCACCTTCTTTGGCTAAGGAGGTGCTTAAAGACCATGATACTACCTTTGCCAACCGAGATGTCCTAGCAGTGGCGCGTATTGCTACTTATGGTGGAAGGGACATTGCGTGGACTCCCTATGGTCCTGAATGGCGCATGTTGCGAAAGGTCTGTGTTAGAGAGATGTTGGGAAGTGCATCTATGGATGCAGTTTACTCACTCCGTCATCGTGAGATTCGACGGATGGTAAGAGATATTTATGTCAAGAAGGGTTCTCCAATTAATGTTGGAGAACAGCTCTTCTTGACTATAATGAATGTGATCACCAGTATGATGTGGGGTGGTTCCATCAAAGGAGATGAGGGGACTGGAGTTGGAGCGGAGTTTCGACAAGTTGTTGGTGAGTTCACTGAGATATTGGGTAAGCCTAATATTTCAGATTTTTATCCTGGTTTAGCTCGATTTGATTTGCAAGGTTTACAAAAAAAAATTGAGGTGTTGTTCACAAAATTCAATCGGATATTTGAGTCGATTATTGAGCAAAGATTGAAGATGGATAGCAAGGAGAGTGCAGAGGGCAAAGATTTTCTTCAAGTACTTTTGCGGCTTATAGATGAAGTAGATGCTAAAACTCCTTTCACTATGATACATCTTAAGGCCTTGCTCATGGTAACAATTTCTTTCTTTCAATCTTTACTTGAAATTTAGCTTCTTCACTTGTTCAAATACAAATTGTCACAAATATATAGTTTCCAAACAAATTAGTAACATTTTCAAGTAAGATTTGATCATGTACGGTATAATTCGATGATTTGTACTATAATGATTATGCAATTAGTAATGTAGTTTGAACTATATATGGATAGGATATGGTGGTGGGTGGAACTGACACAACTTCAAACACTGTAGAATGGGCGGTGGCAGAGTTGATGAACAAACCAGAAAAAATGGCCAAAGCTCATGCAGAATTGGACAGAGTAGTGGGCAGAGATAACATAGTAGAAGAATCTCATCTTCCCAAACTACACTACTTACAAGCAGTGATGAAAGAGGTGCTACGTTTACACCCAGCTCTTCCACTCTTGGTTCCTCACTGTCCTAGCTCATCCTGCACTGTTGGCGGTTACATGGTCCCTAAGGGTGCAAGGGTCTTCGTAAACGTATGGGCAATACATAGGGACCCTTCTATATGGGAGAATTCATCCAAGTTCGACCCGGAGAGGTTCTTGGATAGCAAAGCAGACTACACTGGTAATGACTTCAATTACTTTCCATTTGGTTCTGGTCGAAGGATATGTGCTGGGATACCGATGGCTGAGAGGATGTTTATGTATGAACTTGCGACGTTGTTGCATTCATTCAATTGGGGATTGCTGGAGGGAGGAAAGCTTGATCTTAAAGAGAAGTTTGGGATTGTGTTGAAGAAGGCTAATCCTCTTGTTGCTATTTCCAACGCCAAGGTTATCTGATCCAACTCTCTATGCCTAGCTTACAAATGCTTCTTTCCTTAGTAGTATACCCACACTGTCATCTATACTTGAATAAGCTGATGTTCTTGTTATTTCCATTATGTGCAATCTAGCAATATATATGCAGGGGGAGCTTCGTTGTGTCTTACTGCAGGTTATGTTGTCAAGCAATATACAGGGTGGAGCTCCGTTGTATCTTACTGGACGCTAATGTTGTAATTTGTACATGTAATGTCTATTGATGGGAGTTTAGAAGGCATGTGTTGCATATGCCTTAGAAGTTCTCGTATTTGTATGTCAATTGTCAAGTCTGAATCAATTCTTAAAGGGAGTTGCTACGAATATTCGACTATTTAGTTTGGTTGCACCGATATTTTAGGATGTTTCAATTTTGTTGCACCAATATAAAATATGTAACACTGACTTTCAATTTTTATCAAAAAAAATTATTAGGTGGTTAAATTTTTCTTGTTTGTGAGCATTAGTTTGTTCTTTGACAACAAAAAATAATAAATATTATTAACAAACCTAAACTTAGTCATGAATTCTTAACTTTCAAATTTGCGTATAAACATCAAAGATACATTAACAATCATCACAAGTTCTATAATAAATAGTAAATATTATGTTTGGTTGTGTAAATATTATTTTCGCCCACCCCTAGTTTTGAGCCTTGTTTGATTAGAATGTTATTTAGGACTTGGGCCATTGGGAATGAGAGTCCAATACCTTATCTCACTACCTTATTTTTTTCTTAAAACCCTACTTTTAATGGGTTTTCACCCATACTTTGGGGTTGGCGGCTAGGAGATTGAAATAATGAGAGAAAGAAAGAGAGAGAGAGAGAGAGAGAGCCTGAGAGAGTTTCAAACATATCGGAGATAAATCAAAACTAATTCGAATTGGTGATTATTGCAAAGAGAAGCTTGTACTTGGCTCGAATGTCAATTTGGAGGGCTTCGAATGTTGCATTTTGTTGATTGTGAGTAAAATCTACCTTAACCATTAACTCAAATTAAGTTTAATTAGAGGTGATTATTTACTATTTTTGTTTTGGTTTAAGATGTTAAGTGAGTATGTTTCAATATGAATTACAGTTCTTTTTCGCTTTGATTTCATAAATAAGAATATATCAATTGAAAGTTGAATATGTAAGATTTTTTTATAAGTATGTAGATTACTAATTTTGGTGTAGAATTGCACTAGTTATAATTGAGCAAAAGTTGTTTTGTACACAAAGTTTATTGTAAAACAGAGGTACACATGGTCGTTTGGGTATGTTCATCGACGAATATCTATCGTTGTAATGAATAATATGTTTAAACGAGAAAACCATTGGACAGTTTGGGATGAAAGGTTTCCAATGATGGGTGGGATGTTCGATTTGGATGAGAATTGAGAGAACTAAACTAAATTGAAAACTGCAAGTTGATCAGAAATTTGGTTTTGTCTGGGCTGAGTGGATCAAATGACGACATCATGCTGATGCCATCGCTTGACTATGACCGGATTTAAAATTTTCACCATATGCGTGTTTTTTCTTTTGTTTTAACCGTTGCGTCGCATCGAGATTTAATTTTGAAATAAATTTATTTTGAAATAAATTTATTTTGCATTATGCAATATTTCAATTTTATCATTGTAATACTTTTTTTTTTCAATTTTATCATTGTAATACATTATGCCTCTAGATGCGTGTTTTAAGTAAATGTTTCTAATTAGGTCGTTGTGCTTATATGATGTATGAAAGGTCACTGATGACCTAAATGAGGTTTTGTAAATAACAATAACTATGTTTTTAGCCGCCACGACCTCGTCCACGAATTCCACCATGACCTCGTCCTCTTTCCCCTGAAAAGTCTCCAAAAGTAACATTCAATGCTTGCATACATTGCTCATGTACTAGAAGGCTACTTTGTAACTCATCAATAGTAAGAGCATCCAAATCACTTGATTCCTCAATAGAACACACCACGTAATCGTAACCGAGTGTCATGGATCTCAAAATCTTCTCGATGACTGCTACATTGTCCATCTTTCCCTTATTGGCTCTCAGCTTGTTGACCACATCAAGAGTATGAGCAAAATACTCGTTCAAACACTCTCCCACCTTCATGTTCAACATCCCAAACTCCTTTTGGAGAGCTTGTCGTTGTGCTTGCTGCACTTGTGATGTCCCCTGATACTACTGTTTCAAGGAATCCCAAATACTTTTGGATGTATCCTTGTTCAAGATGGTTTCCGAGATTGATCGATCAATGGCTTGGAAGGGATAATTCTTCGCCTTCAAATCCTTTAACATTGCATCATCAATCACCTTCTTTTGTGCTTCAGTGAGTTTAACTTCTTCTGCTGCTGTAGGAATCGAAGATTGCACAACTCCAATATTATTTCGATCACATGAAATTCTCCATGAGCATACATACACCAGTGATCATAATGACCGTCGAATTTTGGGATCGAAGGTTGCACAAATCCATTCTCAGTCGCCATATTCTCGTCACTAAACATCTTTGAATACTGCTACTTCTTAATTTCAATCAGGTCCTTTGTGGCTCTGATACCAAATATCAACTCTCTGCACAAACAAATTAGGAGAAAGTTCTCTTATCTATATTAAACAGCTGGATGGCTATATATATAGCCTTACAAGAATAACAGAAAGAGAATAAACTGCAGCCCATGTTCTACATGCCTATAACGTGGTAAGTGATTAGGAAGCAAACTTGTCCCTAAAGAATATGACTTATTTACGGATGGCAACGGGGCGGATTTGAGCAAATCTATCTCCGATCCGTCGAGAGTAATGGATCCCTAGATCTGCCCTGCCAATCCGTTTGCAATTTTTATTAAAAGATACGGATATCCGCCCCGCTCCGCCAATCCGCACAAAATTATAACAAAAAAAATTACACAGAATATACTTCCTTACCAATAGCACAAAATTATAAAGATTCCATACTAAAAACCATACAAAAAATTACAAAAAAAAAAAAATCGATCTCTGATATATTACAAAAAAAAATTTCGATCTCTGATATATTACACAAAAAAAAAAAAAAAAAACAATCTGATATCTGAGATCAGATCTGATCTTTCTTGGAGTTCAGATTTGAGATCTGAGATCAGATCTTAGATCGATCTTATTGCTAAGATCAGAAAAGGAGACGGGGCGATGACGACGCCTTCGCTGTGAGAGAGAAGAGGCGGCCGCTCTTGAGCTTCGCCTTCACTGTGAGAGAGATTAGAGAAGAAGAGGCGGACGAGCTTCGCCTTCACTGTGAGAGAGAAGAAGAGGTGGACGGCCTCCGCCTTCGCTGTGAGCTTGTGAGAGAAAAGAAGGGACAGTGAGAAAGAATAGGCGGACGACGAGTCGACGACGACCATTCCCTTCGGCCTCTGCCTTGGCTTCGCTGTGTTCTCTGTGTGTGAAAGGCAAAGAGAGAGAGGCGGGTGTGAGGGAGGGAATGAGGGATCAAGGGTTTAATCCCTTTATATAAGGGAAAGACATTGTTGTAATGTTACCTAATAGACGGATATCCGTGGGGCAGATATGGCCAAATCCGTATTCGCTCCGAATATTTAATGGATGTTGTTTGGATATCCGTATCCGCCCCAAAATCTGTTTAGGCATATCCAAAACCGTCTCAAACGAATTGGGTGGGGCAAATATCCGTGAAAAGTCACCCCACTACCATCCCTAGACTTATTCAAACCACTAAGCAACTGACAGACATATCCTAAAGACTCGATCAACACTAACAAGTAAAAGTTTCAACAACCAGTAACTGGAAACAGAAAGTGTGTTTCATAGGAAATCTAATTCAGTGCGCCTTTTTCAGACAAAGTAAAGAATTTTTAGTTCGCAATTCTGAAGATTTTCCCAATCAGCTAGATAATGGGCTATTGTACTGTAAGTTCGAGAAGCTAAATACAACATTCTTTAAAGTTGTGTGTTCATGACAAATCATTGTGATCATGTCAAATTGGCATGTATATGGTAAAAACCAAACAAATGTAATTTTGCAAAATCTTCTAAGTAGGCAGTATAATTAGCAAAGGTTAATTAAAAAAAAGTAGTAAAGGTTTATAAAGAAAAAATAATGGCCCATGCAGGTCTCGAACCTGCGACCTTCGCGTTATTAGCACGACGCTCTAACCAACTGAGCTAATGGGCCAATTTGGAACAAGAGTATATTCTGTAATATTTGTAAGTATAATTACCACAAACACGAAAAAAATGCAACTTGAAGATGATGGGACAGAAGAGAGACCGTTGATGAAAAAGATGATAGAGCAAGTGATGGTGGAGGCGAAGATGTATCTAAGGCTTCCTAACAAGCTGATCATTTCAATTGTATTGTCGATTAATACATGGTATGTATGAAGAAGGTTATTTTATGTAAATAGGTAATAGTTTAACAACTGATAAACTTGTGGCGGATGATATCACAAATCCAGCCGGCAGCATTTCAGGTGGCAGGGCCAGCATTCAAATCCTGTAAGCTAGTTATTTGTATAATTAAGATGTTTTGTGTTGATTACTTGCTTTACCTTGATATATTTGTTTATGTTGTATAATATGAAAAGAGTTTGAGAGCATCCATGGATATACTTGGAGCTATTTCTATGTACTTTAACGGGTTCTTTGACAATTATTGTCCAGAACCACCTCACTGGCCAACTGACATGGGCTCAAGACAACTAGAGCATTTAGAGGTTAGATTTGTGGTATGCTCTTGATATTTGAACTCAGACGCGTTGGTACTTAAACACCCTGTGAAAAGAAAAACTATATTGCATTATCTGGATGCACACTTGGGTGATCTCCATCCTATCCTATCACTATGGCAATATTAAGCGCACACCGTCTAAGTGCATTTTTTGAAACCCTGTTATCATTGGAATCAACTCGTTTATCATTCATTGTTCAGGTGTCAAGCAAGCCTGTGGTTTATTCCCTTCGCATGTGTTTGTTGCAAAAAAAAAAAAAAAATGCATACAGCCTAGCTGAGGAAGCAAGGGAAGAAGGCACACTTGAGGCTTGGTGGAACTTAGTCTCACTCATTGAGCCATTCATCATACAGGTTACACTTTGCAGCTTGATGGTCGCCACAAACATACCTGTCTTTGAAGCGATGTTGTTCCACAAGGATAAGGGCTGTACGTGCTCCAATGTCTGCAACTTTAATGTCGTTTTTGTTAGCTTCATTTGCATGTATCATAACCTTTTTTTGGAGGTTGATACATAACTTCTTGTTTCTCTATGACATCTTGTTTCTCTATGTATTTAGCAAGAGATTAGCAAGAAATGATATTGGTCTGTGTATGTGCATACCAAGTGATATTAAGATTGAACTACCTTGCACACTAGAATCAACTGGATGATCAATGACAATGATGCAGATCACATGTAAAGAGCAAAAAAAAGGGCAAAGATCAATAAGGAGAATCCAATGGATGATTGATGAGAGTATTCATAGCATGTATTGAGACCTATGAATCAAATGTTGGTGAAAGACAACGAGCGAAGACTAAACGTCAGGGCTTATTTCTATTATTCACTCCGGAACCGAATGTCATATCTTCTGACTATTGTTTCATGGTGGGCACTAACAATATAAACCAGTTTGCAACAATCGTCCCAAGATGAACACAGGTTTCTGACTTACCCGGGGATGGGACTGAAGATCTCTCATCAGTCAGGCGGCTGAATCACACACCAAAGCCATGAAATAACTACAAACCTGAACTTCACAAAGTGTTCTGGCCCTGATTTCTGTTATATTCAGAATTCATCTACTGCTTTAAGTACTATACCAGTTCACTGGTTTTGTCCAAAATTTACCTGTTGGGAAAGTCTCGATTTAAATGGATCTCAACCATTCGATGCAATTAAGAATTCACAGCATAAGTAATCAGGCAGTAACAGGTTAATTCATTTCGCTGCAGACATGTTTAGTGAACAGAAACAAAAAGGAGAGAGCACACTACTATGTACACATGAGAAAAACCATGTTCAAACAAGATAGTACATCAAACTTCTCACAAGCAACAAAAAGAAAAACGCCCCAGAACAAGAAAAGGATTGCAAACAAAAGAAGCGCTCGGTTTCTAATGATGCTCACCCAGTCAGTATAATTAGTTACATTTAACACATATTTTCTTCCATCCTTCCAAAAGCATCTTTGTCCTTGACCCAGTTCACAGCATGCCAAATAGATAATAGCAGAATCCATCATAGCTTTCTAGATAAGCTCCAGTTGTTCAGAAAATAGGAAGAAGCTGGAAGTAAATGAGCACACTTTTTTCTTTATAGATACCAGGTTAGGATGCAGCTGTCAAGACTCTGCATAAGCAGGTTGCACACAGCAAAACCATTTCTTCTGCAAATCAAAGCATCACAGTTAACCATAGTAAACCATGTAATTATTCCATCTCTTCCATTCCCATATGATAAGAAAATAAAAATTACTAGACTTCTTGCCTTCTTGGGATTATCTGGGTTCCCTCTAGAGCTATCTTATTTACATAATTTGCTACATTTTGTAATTAACTTCTATTTCAAAGGTGCCTTAGTATTTTTATCTTTGTGATAAATAAACATTTTGATTTAAAAACAAGCAAAAAAGAGAGATACAAGGAGCTCAGATCAAACACATGATACAATGAAAAAAGAAAGATGAACAGAGAAAGCAAATTGATCTCCAACAATTAGTATATCCCAAGAGAGAAGGAGCTCGGGAAGAGGTTGGGCAGGGGCCATATTCCAAGCAATAGCCCATAGAATAGACATGATCAGTCTAACTTCCTCCCTCCAAAAATTCTGCTGTTTCGTCCCTTCCAAAGCACCCACAAGGCCACAATATAATCAAAAGAACCCTGTCCCATTACCATTTACAGCCACTAGGGAGAACTCTAGAATGCCATTTGTTCAACCAGTCCTTAAGGCTTCCATTTGGGAGAAACATCCATCTAGTCTCATTGGCAATAGTTGTCCAAATAGAGGTAGCAAGAGGGCATAGTAAAAAGATATGGGAGCTACGTTCAGTATCAGTCGGTTTCACATATGGGCATCTGTAGGCAATTGTAGAGCTCTTTTGGCAAGATTATCAAAAAAAAACTTTTCCACAAGCCAGGGTCAAATTTTGGTAAGACGGGAGGAGTTCTGTTTTGTCACAGAAAAAACTGGAGAAAGGGACGAGAGGTTGAGGCAGTAAATGATTTGGAGTGAGAGAGGCAGATATGAAAAACTCATTGTAGAAATCCTTGACAGAGAAAGTACTAGTCTTGTGATCCGAGAAACACTTATCAATGTTGCGGTGATCTCAATAGTCTAGACCCCTTCGAGGAGCAAAATCCCAGCTAGCAGAATGCTCAAACAGGCTTTATTTCTACTGATGCGACAAATATGATTGAAATGGTTTTGAAGAGGTGAGGGAGAGATCCGTTTGCCATTCCAAAAATTGATTCTAGTGCTATTGCCTACTTGAAAGGATAGGTGAGTTTAGCATTGGTGATAAGCAAGAAAGCACGAACCCTTGCCGTACGTGTCCGACACACGTATCTGACACCTACACTCCTCCGACATGCATCAAACACTCATGAGCGTGTGTTAGACGCATGGTCAGTGTAGTTAACATGTCGGACATGTCTCTGACACACTCAAAACTCGGTTAGAACACAATCAAGACTCGATAACCAACTTTAATTTATTTTTTACTTTTACATGGATATAACCACCTAATTTGAAGGTTGTTAATTCATCTAAAGTAAAAAAAACTTTCAATTGTGATGCAAGATAAAGAAGGCGATGAAGCATAGACGTTCTTCTTCTTCTTCTCTCTCTTGCTTCGTACCTTCTTTACTGTTTCTTTTTTCTTGCAACAGAGTGTGATCTTCTCACACTTTATTTTATATCTTCTTCTCTATGTTTTTTTTTTCTTTATGTTCTTTTTTCCCTTTTCAACAAAATTTGTGTTTCAATTTCATTTTCATACTTCATTCTTTTTTACTTAAATTCTTTCTTTATTAGATTATTGTTTATGTTCATGACTTATTAAAAAAATATATGATGTGTCGTTGTGTCCTCGAGTCCAAGTTTTTTGAACATTGTCAAGTCGGTCTGACATGACGTGCGCGCCCGTGCATTTTTGGTGACAAGTGTTCATGATGGATCTCCATAATAAACAACCACAAGGCTGATTAGAGAACCACCCATGCCCTTCTAGGCACTATTTCTCTTGAATAATAACATATCAAAGAGCTGGGTCTTTATTAGCAAACCTCCAAAGCCACTCAGCAAGAAGAGCCTAATTTGTATCTTGAAATCGTTTTTTGCCAGGCCAACATGTCAGTTTACTAAATGATGTTTGTGACCTAAACTAGTACCCCAAAGTCTCTACATGTTTTTTACAATTTTTTATGCTCTTTACCACAGAAACATGGATGGTGATTAGAAAGAGTGAAGATTCGGATGTTTGCCATGTTTGTCTAGTACTTTAGGTAATTATAAAGATGGAAGGTACACTATTATACTGTTTCCACTCAACCAATCCCTGAAGTATCCTCCCAAGTACATTCTCCCTACTCCTCCCAAGCCCAAGTACCTCCTAGTCCTATGTCAAATAGAATTCACCTCGGATTTGAAAAATATTTTCAAGACCCACTATTAACCTAAGATCAACCCAAAGAAACAAACATACAACAATAAGTCAGGAACCATCCCGACTATAGAAAATATAAAGGCTTCTCGCACAGATTAGATATATGATCTTACGCATTGTAGTTAAGGTGTTGGGGCAGAGGCAAGGCGAGGTGGCCGGGCTTGAAATGGCCGAGGCGTGAGGCAAGGACGCCTCAGTGAAGTGAGACGGTCTTAACATTTTTTAAAGATTTTTTTATAATAAATATAAACATATAAGCATAGTAGTATACATCATCATTTTGATAAGTATCGTAAACAAATATGTACAAAAAGTGACACAACTACTTAAAATCGAAATGAAAATATAATAAAATTGTATAGCATAGCGAAAAGATGCACTACGTAAGTGTCAAGTAACTTGCAAATATCCACTAAATTATGAAAATCAATAATCTTGAAAAAATAGAAACTTAAGAATATTTAGCATTTGTTAGAAGAAATAGTTGAAACGGTTAATAAAATCCACAAGTGTGATCACTATTGGTATTCCAAAAGCATAAAAATCATTGAACTATGCTATGAAAAATCAAGATTGATGTTAATCACAAACTAATTAAAATATGATGTTTTCTCCAAAATAATAAAAGATTGACAAATTTATCCAAACTTAAAAACGTTTTATCTTGTTTTTACCAAATTTATCAAATATTACACTTAAAAACATAAAACCCTATTATAGAGTGGGTTGCAACATCTTTTTGCTGCAATTGGGTTGCAAATGGGCTAGTTGCAACCTTTTTTGGGCTAAGACAGTTGAGGCGGGGCGAAGCGTTCCAAGGCAGACGCCTCATTTCACCTCATCGCATTGCCTCACTTTGAGGTGGAATTTTGTAAAAACGCCTTGAGGCGTGCCTAGGCGGTCGCCTTGACTACATTGATCTTACGTGGTACTTGTTTTTAATATGACTTCATCATTCTCTTTAAGCACAACATGATAGTAACTGCAACATCAATCAAAAAATGAGAGAGTAACGTACTGTTGGAGGCTTGCTTTGATGTGCTACATGCTTATATTGAAGGTCATCCTTTCCTGGTGAGTCAGGTTTGCTGCCTGTCTTCTTCTCATCCCTAGCCTTGTTGAAGATCACAGTGAATCCCTCAGCTGAAGCAGGGTCATTAACATCCCATTCACCAAACTTTGGTAATGGCTGACCCTTGTCCTGTTAAAATTGAAATGTCTCCAGTTGTTCAAATAACTACTTATAATAGAAGAAGAACTGAGAAACGGCAACAATAAACCAAACATAAACAATTACTATCTGCATCACAGACAACATCACAGAGAGGTACAACGGGATGATCAACTGCCGGCTGCTTGATTGTGACTTACTATACCTCCTAGACGAAAACAACAACTATCCCAACTACAAAAGTAACAACCACAATGTGCATAATTCACTCATGAGTTATGAGAACCCTCAAGAATATCGAAAGAAGTTGCAATCACTTTATATGCAATTATCCGCTTTACAAGTATTGCTACTTTTAACCATTCGAATATATTGCTTAGGTATTTGGAAAATACATAAGGAATAGAAGTCCCCAAAAGGAGATCATAAAAGGGCAAGCCTGTAAAATCATCCTTCTTGGATCAAGTCCATTTCCCTCATCAACATCTTTAAGATTAACAAGAGTATGACTTCCAAAAGGATATCCGCTTCTTCCATCTCAGATTCATTAAGACATCTAAAAAGCAAGGATATCGAACCATGCTCCTGCCAATCACCAAACTCACTCACCAAACCATTGTCCCTCTGGCAAGCGGTCAAATATATGTAACTATAAAAGAATCAAAGTCCATAGGGATCGAGGCTTGAAACTATAGTTTAATTGTATAGGATAGATTGAGATAATACCTGCTTTTGGATCACACATAATAGGAGTCTGCATTCTTAGAGAATGAGTAATCTATCTCTGTTACGTGTTCATAGAAGTTTGTTTCTAGAGCAACCCAAGTGAAGCCCAATGCCCCCATAATAGAAGGCTTCACTGCCCCACTGATTCTTGATGAATCAAAGTACAGTAACATCCTCAACCTTCATTAATCAATCTGACACTCCATAATAGCACAGCAACCCCTCCTGACAATATTCAAACCTTCTTCAAGGCATATAAATACAGGCCAACCAAACACCCATATTGAACGATGATTGTCTAATGGATCACTGAAAGCTAATAAACCAAGAGTGCACTAGTTTGTGGTATATATATTCTCACATAAAAATATATAAGTAAATACATGCTTTACAGAACATAACCAGACTTTCATTGAAACTAGTATGGTGATGGAGTGGTAGCCATGGTATGGTGAGTATTTCCAAAAGAAATAGGGGTCATCAATGATTTTCACGTATTTGTGCCCTAATTTAAGTCCAATGTGTGTTAAATAATCTCAACCACACAACACACACACACACACACACAATATATATATATATATCCAACACAATTTGCACAAAAAATATCGAACAAACCACAATACGGACAAACTGAACTGGAGACTGTCGTGAGATTTCCATAATGGGTTTCATAACCACATGATGTGACATTGCAAAAATAAATTTGACCTCACTTTTGAGTCCTTTTTGGAGTTATACATGAAGCTACCTTTTCTTTTTGAAACTTTGTTATCATGTATTATGTAGAATACTGTATTTGTTGCAAATTTTGTATTCAATGTTCACAATAATTACACACACACACACAAAAAAAACAAATTATTATAACTTGGTATCTCCACTAGCCTAATGCATAGATGCATGCATGTATTTTGTGGTCCATGCCTATTGGTTTCCTTAACCTTCCCAGCTTTTTTTTTTAAATACAATAACAACACAACACCACATCAGTCCATTATCATGGCACCCTTCTTCTCTAACCTAATCTCATTCTCTAGCATTTATTTTTTCTCTGGCCTGTAATCACTCAACTCATTTGTAAAGCATGATCTCACACCTTTTATGTAACCTGACCTCATTGTTAAAACCTTCAGTGCATTGTGTGCTGGTCCAAACACTTATGCGCTAAAGGTGGTGCACACCCAAACACTTGTCAAGGATAATGAATTATCTTCCCCTTTTGCTCCTAACAATGTCAATTACTCATGGTTCCCTTCCTCCTCTTTGAAGAAGAATGGTCTTACTCCAACTCCTCATACTCCTTTGAAGAATAATGGGGATACTGACACCATTTGTCTTCATGTAGATGATAAGGGAAGTAAGCCCAATTCTTCTTTAGAGAAGAAAGGGAGTCACCAACAATAACACTATGACCATCAAAATGAGCCCACCCACCGTCAAATTTAAAAGGAAAAGGGTGCAGGATATCATAAACATAAATAGTTTTGTTATTCGATGGAGTGGGAAGCAAAAACAGCGAAAATTTTTTATTCTCCTTATTAACATTGGTGGTCGTAGACTTGGGGGAAGCAGGGAGCAAAAATAGCACGCGCAGTTTCATTCTCCTTAACAATAGCTGGGGTATTCAAGGGTGCACCTCCTCTATAGCATAAGTGCTTGAACCATCACAAATACTATTGGAGGTGTTAAAAATAGTCAGGCTCAGTATCTACAAAGAGGTGAAATGAAAATCATAAGACTATAAACGCAAGAAAAATGAAGATTGGGTAAGAGAAGTTGGAAGCGTGGTAATTCAATGATGTCTTGAATTGTTAATTGGAGCCAAAAGTTATAGTTTCAAGCATGTTTTCAAATAAAATGCAAAAGAAAAGCCAACTTTGCAAGTTATAGGATAAAACACATAGATAGCAGTTGTATGTCATGAAAGGACTTGTTTATTTATCGACAACCATAACTAGGAAGCGGATATGCTATTGATTAAGGAAGAGTGACGAAGGAGGACAATTACAAGATATAGAGACACAAAGATGGGCTCAGTAGAAAACTAGATTCACAAATGTAATGCTTTCAAGCTTGGATATCCCAATGCCAAATGGTTGCAAACCTTTCCATCACCAGCTTTCAAGTCATTTTCCTCATTCAAAATTCTCTTGTTTCTTCCGCACAAACCCAACAACCACATAAGAGATCAAAGTCCATATGAGTTTCCTAATACCCTAAGTATTTCATATTAAAATATCCCTGGTGTCAAGGCAAAACAGTTCTCCTCGAGAGAATTAAGAAGAAAAATTAAATCTCATTAGAACATGAACATTGGTGTTATAATAGGTGATGGAGTTTTCTTTCGCCATTATAAAAACACATATTCGTCCCCCCGGATTCATTCCACTTCTAGAAAGAATGTCAATTTTGACAAGTCCACTACTTTACTCCCGTAGGACCTAAGTGAAAAAGGGCTAAGAATTCTTGACCCAAGCCAATCACATGTTAGTTGGGTAAGTTGACTCGGTATGTTTGTTTAATATAACTTTAATCATATCCTCCATCATATGTCAATAGACTGAAAACTACTTTAATCATATCCTCCATCATATGTCAATAGACTGAAAACTTATGCACTTTGGTCACTATATGTAGCAGTTTCGGAAGAGTAACTTCACTTGAATAAAACTAAGAATGGTGTATAAGTACAAACTGACAATATTAAAAACACAACAGAAATAATATAAATATAGAAACATTGTCTGAGGTCCCAAGGATAAAATATTTAATATTGTTACATGTAAAACTGATATAGAATGGGTTCGGAGAGAGTTGGTCAAGCATGGCCGGCTAAGTTTAGATCTGATTTAGCATTTCCTAATGCAAAACCGAACTCAGGTCCGGCTTATCTGCCCTTTGCGTGCACAAATTGACCAGGTTGAGTGTGCCCAGTGTTTAACCCCTACTCAAGGCCGCCTTACTCTTACACCTAATTCTCTCCATGCATGTTATTTTACAGATCATTAATAAGTTCTTTAAGTAAAAAATCAAACTAATCATTTTGTCTTTAAGCATAACTTTCTGATTTCACAATTCTTACTTAAGTCCATTATACATCCTACACTTAATTGATAGACTACCAAAGGTACGCATAACGACTCTATCATAGGAAACCTCCCCACAATTGACGACTACAAAAAGCACATAACCCAAGTTGTAATCCCAGTACTTATATAAATCTTCTTGTATGCCGAACTGCAGATTGGTTTGGGGTAACGAGGCAAATCGAAGCTCATCTTTTAGTAAATTGCTTGTAATTTGCAGTTTAGCAACTTGATCTGTAGCTAGAAGTCAACACCCAAAGCATTTACAATCAATTTCGCTAACATATCGACAAAACAAGAAGACAACCGCTTGATAAAACTCGAACACAATTATATAAAGAAAATATCCCCAAAAGTCAATCAACCCTTTGCCAATACTACAAGCAACAAGAGACTCATTACATCACCAAGTCCAATCTATTGATTCACAAACCAAACCAAGTCATCATCAACCATACTATAATCCCAAAACCCCTCAAATTCCACCAAAATCTGATTCAATACCCAAACAAGATAAAAATCCAACATTTTTACCCAAAATTTCACAAAAACAAAGAAACCCATTCTCCAAACATGATCCAAGTAGCATAGAAAACAGTATCAGACTAAAACCAATCAAATCAGGCAGAGAAAACTAATAAGCAGCTAAACTTACAGCACAGTTGCTCAAATTGATCGATTTGAATAACAACAACAAGTATGAAACTGAGAAAATCTAGCGTTTTGCAAGAAAGGGTTTGAAGTATAACGTACCGACATGAATCCCTCGAAATTCGTTTCGCTGTAGTGAAGCTCTAGAGAGAGAGAAAAGTGAGAAAATGTAGAAAGAGAGAGAGAGAGAGTTGAATCAGTTGGTGTTCTGCTTTGTGAGATTGTGGGCCGCGCTTTATTGGAGAGCTGAGCTAATTGGGCCTTTGAAACGAACGTGGATGGTGGGCCCCCCATCTTTTAAGGCCCATTAGAAATTGACGTTTGCAGTGACGTTTGGATCGTCTTCGTTGATCGTTAGGTTTCTACTTTTGGAGTTTGGTTAGTTGCTTCGAAAGTGCCAAGGAAATGAGGAACGCATTAGCTTTGTTGTATCGATATATTGTAATGTTGATGATATTGTCGTAGCCTATTTCTAGGTGGCAGTCAAAGAACTATCATTATCAGGGAAAAAAAACAAAGAATGATCATGGCAACGGTTCACTAATTGGAGCTCAGTTGATGGGACATTCACTCTCATTGTAACTAGTAAGAGGTCGTGAGTTTGAGACTCATCAGTTAGAATTTTGTAAGTTTTCGTCCGATTATTAGTAGGGTGGGTGTCAGGACTAGTACCGTTGGTCAGAGAAATCAAGGTCAGAGGTCTTTCAAGACTTTCCTAATGGTCTCAAAACTCAATGCTCCCTTTTGAAAAGTGCCTAAATGCTTAGCATCTATATTATAGGGAGAAGGTTTGAGCTCTTGACTGTGAGGACGTGTTGCCTCCATTGCATAGTCGGGCCAGACTATACCGCTAGCATTTTTATTGTTTTCTTTGCATTGTTTTTCAACTTCAACCTTGTATTTCCATCGATCGATAGCATCGGACTAGTCTTGAGCAACGTTCTTCCGAACGTTCCTCCCCATTGTAATCTATTGAATGTTAATGAAAGCTTTTGCTGACTATTGTGCATTGTTATATTGTCTACAGATTAATATTGTGCATTCTCAAGTTAATATTTGTGTCTGTCAAAGTAACTACTCATAGGCTTACTAGAGAATTGGATAGCTAGTGCCGCACGGATTGCTAGTCCGCGACAGTTGGTATCAGAGCCAGAGCTTGTTGAATGCAAACCATAATGCAGGAGCTAAGTGAGTGTCTTGACGCTATGGAGGAACGACAGGCTAGTCGAATGCAAAGACAATAAAGCAGAATGGACCAGTTGAGCTGTTTGGGAGAACAGATCAGCCGCCTTGATGGACTCTTTCACTTGGCAAATAGAGTGGATTCACTGGCTGAGCACGCCGACAATTTAGAGGGAATAACAGTCGTTATGGAAGAGTCGCCTCACCCCACAGCTCAGGTGATGAGTGACTACCAATTACAGTTGGAGGACTTATTTGCAAGGGTTGGCTTACTGACCAAGGCCACAGGGACGACTGATCACCCTAGGATGAAAGTGCCTGAGCCAAAGTCATACACAGGGGTACAAGATGGGAAGGAGCTAGAGAACTTCTTGTTTGATCTGGAACAGTATTTTCACGCGGTGAACCCCGAATCAGAAGAAGCCAAGGTCACCATGGCGACCATGTACTTAGCAGGTGATGAGAAACTATGGTGGAGAACCAAATATACAGATATGGAAGAAGGTCGCATCCTTATTAGAACTTGGGCAGACCTCAAAAAGGAACTCAGAAATCAATTCTTGCCTGAGAATACTGATTTCTTGGCAAGGAGAAAGCTCCACACCATCAAACAGACATGCAATATTTGAGACTATGTCAGAGAATTCTCAACTTGTTTGCTAGAAATTCGAGACATGTCTGAGAATGACAAAGTTTTTTGTTTCATGGAACAAGCTCAGCCGCTTCTGCAAGCAGAATTACAAAGGCAGAAGGTGACAAATATTACAAGTGTTATTGCAGCAGCAGAAAGGTTTAGCGATTATATACCCATGGCTGGATCCACTTCGCTCAATCATTCCACAGCTAGAACTGCAGTACCAATTCGAGCTCAGGGTCGAATGCTCGATCACCTCACCAAAACTGGGGAAACTCAAATAAGAACCGAGGAAACTACAATTCTCGGCCGTCCAACCAGAATTGGAGTTCCAACAGAAATTGGAACGCCAGCCCTAGCAACTCAAATTACAACAAGAAAGGAGGGCAAAACTACTCTTGGCAGTGGAGACCATCTACATCTGCCCCATGCATTCTTTGCAATAGCAAGGATCCCCCAACAGGCAAATGTCCATCCAAACCAGCCCTACACTCACTGATGTCCTTGCTTCAAACAGAACCTTCTAACTCGACTGCATCGAGCTCGAACCCCACCAACAGTGAGACCTCTCAGATGGGAGCTCTACGCAAGCTCAATGCTGTCAAATGATAAATGTATGAGCACCCACACAAGAAGGCTTTACAATACATCGACATCACTATCAATGGGTTCCCTTCCCAAGCATTGTTGGATTCAGGAGCGACAGACAATTTTATTGCCCCAAAGGAAGCTAGACGTGTGGGTCTGAACTTAGGAGACGTGGGTAAATTGAAAGCTGTCAACTTTGAGGCAATCTCTATTAATGATATGGCTAGAGTTGTGCCACTACAGGTTGGTCCATGGGAAGGAAGATCAAACTTCTTGGCCATCTCACTTAATGATTTTAAGGTGATTCTTGGCCAATAATTCTTTCGATGAGGTGCAGCAGGACCACTACCTTTCATGGACTCCTTGGGCTTTTTCGGACCCAGACTACGCATTGTACCAACCTCAATTCGACCCACAACTCATGATAGAATATTGTCGGCGCTCCAAGTCAAGAGAGGCTTGGCCAAAGGAGAAGATACATACTTAGCTGTGGCAAAGCTAGAGATGGAAGATGATACTAGCAAAATCCCCGAGGAAGTTGCCCAAGTTATTGCTGACTTCAGCGAAGTGATGCCGAATGAATTGCCAAAGAATCTACCTCCCAGAAGGCTCATTGATCACGAAATTGAGTTAGTGCCTGGTGCCAAGCGACCCGCACGTAGTCCATATCGCATGAGTCCTCCAGAGTTGACCGAATTGAGAAAACAACTAAATGGCTTGTTGGCGTCGGGATTCATTCAGCCCTCTAAAGCACCTTATGGGGCACCTGTTCTTTTTCAGCGGAAACATGATGACAGTCTTCGCCTTTGTGTTGACTATAGAGCCTTGAACAAAGTCACTATAAAGAACAAATATCCGTTATCGCTCATTGCAGACTTATTCGACCAACTTGGATCCGCCAGATACTTCACAAAACTCGATTTGAGATCAGGTTACCATTAGGTCCGCATTGTTGCTGGGGATAAACCCAAAACTGTTTGTTCTACTAGATATGGGTCATATGAGTTCCTAGTAATGCCCTTCGGCTTGACCAATGCTCCAGTTACGTTTTGCACCCTTATGAATGGCCTGTTCTGTCACCTTCTGGACAAGTCTGTGGTTGTCTATCTTGATGATATTGTGGTTTATAGTGGAACTATAGAAGAACACCTACATCATTTGCGAGAAGTGTTCCAAATCCTTAGGGATAATCATCTCTTTGTCAAGAAGGAGAAGTGCGCATTCGGCCAGACCCAGATCAATTTATTGGGTCATGTTATTGGCAATGGCAAGATTCAGATAGACATGGAGAAAGTCAAGGCAATCCATGATTGGAACACTCCTAAGAACGTGTCTCAACTACGTTATTTCCTTGGACTCGCAAACTATTATCGTCGCTTCATAAGGGACTTCTCTAAGAGAGTTGTTGCACTGACAAATTTGTTGAAACAAGACCGAACATGGGAATGGGATAGGCAGTGTGAAGCTTCATTCCAAGACTTGAAACTGGCCATGATGAAAGATCCAGTATTGGCCTTGCCAGACATCACCAAGCCCTTTGAAGTACAAACAGATGCATCCGATTATGCCTTAGGGGGAGTTTTGCTTCAAGATGGTCACCCGGTAGCATATGAGAATCGAAAGTTGAATGATACAGAGTCATGTTACTCAGCTCAGGAAAAGAAATTGCATGCTAGCCATTGTACATTGTTTACGGGTGTGGAGACACTACCTTTTGTGATCTCAAGTCCTTGTTAAAACGGATAATGCTGCAGCAAGCCATTTCCTTACTTAGAAGATGCTAACCTCTAAGCAATCTCAATGGCAGGAAAAATTAGCAGAATTTGACTTAGTATTGGAATACAAGCCAGGGCGCACTAACAATGTAGCTGATGCACTCAGTAGAGGGCAGACCTTGCAGTGCTAACCCATACCGGTCCGAGTCACACCATCTTGGAGAAGATCAAAGCAGGCTTACAGACAGACCCACAAGCGACGACAATTACTGAGTTGATCAAGCAGGGCAAAACTCGACGGTTATGGATAAAAGATGGAGCAATACTCACAACTGGTAATCGTCTCTTTGTTCCAAGAACCTCTGGTTTGAGGAAAGAACTTTTGAGCGAATCCCATGACACCCATTGGGCGAGACATCCAGGTTGGAGACGAACACTTGCATTGCTAGAGAGGGGGTACTATTGGCCGCAGATACAGGAAGATGTAATAGCCTATATTCGAACATGTCTTATTTGCTAGCAAGATAAGGTTGAAAGAGATTGACCAGTAGGCTTACAAGAGCCTTTGCCTGTTCCGACTCGTCCTTGGGAAAATGTTTCCATGGACTTCATTACTGGGTTACCGAAAGTGAAGGATTTCAGGTGTATCCTTGTAGTTGTTGACCGATTCTCAAAGTATGTGACCTTTGTGCCGACCGGACTGACTTGCATAGCCGAAGATACGACGCAATTGTTCCTCAAGCACGTAGTGAAGTATTGGGGACTGCCCGAAAACATTGTTAGCGACCGTGATGCTCACTTCACCGAAATGTTCTGGAAGGAGTTGTTCAAGCTCTTGGGATCCAAACTTAATATGTTGACAAGCCAACATCCCCAATCTGATGGACAGATTGAGCGCTTTAACTCTATGCTCGAAGAGTACCTTCGTCATTTTGTAAGTGCAAATCAGAAAAATTGGGTGGGACTACTTGATGTTGCACAATTCTGTTTCAACTTACAAAAGAGCTCAGTTACTCACTCCAGCCCCTTTCAGTTGGTTACTGATCAGCAACCATTGACACCACATACAATACTTACCGGATACCAAGGACCCAGCCCAAGAGCTCTTGAATTTGTCAAAGCCTGGCAGAAAAACATTGAAGTTGCTCGAGCCTATCTTGAGAAAGCCTCCCGTCACGTGAAGAAATGGGCCGACAAGAAACGACGGATTGATCCTTTTGAAGTCGGGGACTTGGTATTGGTGAAGCTAGATAAAAGGACAGCTAGAGCACACAACAATCTGTTTCGCAAGTATGAGGGACCGGTACAGATTATTGAGAAAGTCGGCAAAGTCTCCTATTGCGTCAAGTTACCACATTGGCTCCGTTTCACCCATCCTGTCTTCCATGCAAGTAACTTGAAGTCCTACCATGCAGATGCCACTGATCCCACAAGAAATGTATCTACCCGAGCATTGCCTAAGCATCATACTAAGCCAGACCGAGAGGTGGAAGAAATCTTAGCTGACCGCCTCATCAACAACACAAGCCTGGATAGATAGTATTTGGTCAAGTGGCAGGATGAACCTCCTTTAGAGATCGGTTGGGAGCCAGTCGAGCATCTGTTGCCGTACCTCTCAAAGCTGGAAGAGTATTTGGAAAAGTTCGCTGCCAGGGCATCAGCGAATTGAGTGTGGGAGAGTGTCAGGACTAGTACCGTTGGTCAGGGAAATCAAGGTCAGTGGTCTTTCAAGACTTTCCTAATGGTCTCAAAACTCAATGCTCCCTTTTGAACAGTGCCCAAATGCTTAACATCTATATTATAGGGGGAATGTTTGAGCTCTTGACTGTGAGGATGTGTTGCCTCCATTGCATAATCGGGCCAGACTATACCGCTAGCATTTTTATTGTTTTCTTTGCATTGCTTTTCAACTTGAACATTGTATTTTCATCGATCGATAGCATCGAACTAGTCTTGAGCAACGTCCTTCCGAACGTTCCTCCCCATTGTAATTTATTGAATGTTAATAAAAGCTTTTGCTGACTATTGTGCATTGTTATATTGTCTACAGATTGATATTGTGCATTCTCAAGTTAATATTTGTGCCCGTCAAAGTAACTACTCATAGGCTTACTAGTGATTTGGATAGCTAGTGCCGCACGGATTGCTAGTCTGTGACAGTGGGCATCCCATTTTGTGATCCCGAGTTTTCGCCCGATTATTAGTAGGGGTGGGCATCCCATCTCGCGATCCCGATCTCGTCCCCATTTTTTGGGGTTCTATTGAGATTGATCAATGACATCTCGTCCCAATCTAGAGCGGGATGGGATCGGGATAAAAAAATTCAACTCATATGTCCCGAACCGATTTTTTTAATATGAAATATGTAATATGAAACTATTTGTTGACATGATTTTTTATTTGTTGTTTTATTTATTGACATTGCGACTTACCTAGATAATGAATTTAACTCAAACTCTTTCTTTTTTTTCATCTTTCTAACTCTTGACAACAACAATGTGTGTTCTTCGTAGTTTTTAAATGACAAACACATTGATCATTTGCATTAGCAATGTACAAAAAAATAGCTATACTCAATAGTGGTTCTAAAATAAACGGAGTAAAAGCTAATTAAATGGAAAATAATAATCAATGGCTTAAAGTTATATAATTGTTCTTAGAGTTGTGTGTTTTATAAATCCAAAATTTTCAATCTTGCATGTTAAATTTTCAATTCAAAATTTAATACATGTTTATCTCGTCCCGAACTTGTTTGGGATGGGATGTGGTTTATCTAGTCCTGTCCTGATCCCAAACAAATGGGATGAAATAGGAATGAAGTTCATGCGGGATGGAGGCGATGGACCGGAACGAAAGCAAGTCCCCATGCGAGATGAAGACGATGGACCAGAGATTAAACAGATCTCCATGCGAAATGGAGGCAACAAGGATATTAAGTGACAACAATATTGTATCCTTCGGGCTGATTTGGTTATCCCTATAGGTCAGCCATATAACATTTAGGCACGAATTAATAAATAAATAAATAAGGTCAACGACCCAAGGGCAAAAAAAAAAGATCATGGCAACGAAAGGAACATCAGGAAGAAAAGATTGGGTTGGTCATACAAACCAAAGAGTGATAATCACTGGGTTGGTCGTACAAATCAAAGAGTACTAGATTGCATATCTGATAATCGTTACAGTACAACGCACAATCTAATTGGATTGCCAGTTAAATGCTATTAACAGGTCTGTACAATGAAATGATGGGAATAATGAGCAAAGAGAACGAATACTATTCATTTATCAAATGCAAACATGCACAAAAGTTGCACCAAGGCTGCAAGGATAAATGTCTTTTACCAGACAAAAAGACCAATTGGTCTCTGATGGTTGATCAACAAATAACATATAAACAGTGAACAAAATATGTACTTAGCAGCTAGACTATAGCTGAAATTCTGCCAAAATGGTGAGAAACTAGTAGATTGTGATTGCTGAGCTGTTGCTGTTTCTTCTTCAAAAGAATATAATTGAGTCCTCTCTGTGCCGGTGAAGATCCCTCGCTAACTATTCTAATGGTATGAAGTCTTTCAACCTGAAGAGGGCAATGCACCATCACATTTGACATATTGGTGACCCAAAACGCCAGCAATCGATGAAGTTACAGCCCTTTGTCCTTGTAGCCTCATTATCTGGAGAAATCACCATTTAGAGTGTGGAGAAAACACTTCAAAATAAGGCGAGGGGAGGGGAGATGTAGCGAACCTGTACATGGCCAACATCAACAGGTCCCACCTTCACCAGTATAAATTTATCCTTGAGAAACCTAATTAACCGAAGTCAAAACCTTCACTGCCTTCATGAATTGCCAGAAGCAAGCGATCTTGAAGTTGTTCCTTGGAAGGATACTCAGGAAGGTCTAGTTGATTGAAGCTGAGAGAAAGAGGAAGCGTAAAAAAGTTCTAGGTCAGATTGCTGTCATAGAAAAGAATTATATTCAAAAGGAGAATCTTATAAATGTAAAAAGAACATCAAAAGCAATATCAGTACTAACCAGGTATGAGCTGAAGGCAACCTCTCTGGAGCTCCATACGCCTTGTGGATCTGAAACCGTTGAGGGCCAGAGATACCTTGCAGTGCTTTAAATCCTTCCAATGGAACCTGAAAAGCCACAATAATTAGTTGCTTCAAAGCCATAATAGTAAAGAACTTAGTCATAAAAACAACTGATTCTAAGGAAATGCCCTTGTATAAAGTGGTATGTTAAATCACCTTTGACGTTCCAGTCACAAACTGAAGAAATCTTGCCATGTCCTCCTTGCTAAATGCTTCAACAACCTCCCAGAACCATTGCACAACGCCAGATGCAGCTGTATAACCGGTATATTCCGTATTGGCTTTCAGATCATCCACTGCAAAGATGTAAAATTCAATAAAACAAGATAAAAAAACTAACATACTAAAATCTAAGAACGTTCATGTTAAAATGCGAACTCACGGTCAATTTCTGGAAGCCCACTGATAAGAAGCTCAAGCTCTTTATCATTGAATATTGAAATAAGTTCTTGTGGGACCAATTCATTGAAACCTTCTAGGAAGGAAGTTATCTGAGGACGGATGGCGTTTGTTAAGATGTGTTCTGCAACAAGGTCTACATACTCGTGCTTTGTTTCTTCTGTGACCCGAATATTTCTTCCTCCAGGTATAAGTTCATAGTCGGTAACCTTTTCAAAGTACAAATTACAAAGAATAAGTGAAAGTTACACATAACTGAAATAGTGAAACCATACTTAGTACAATAAAACCCTGAATATAATAAGATCCAGGAAGAGATCAATTTCTCAATCACTTTGTCAAATATCGCAAGCTATAAGACTTTTATATAAGAGAAAATGTGAAGAAATGCAAAAAGAGTATGAACTATAGCTGACAAGGATCAAGCTGAAACAAATATTAAACGAATTTTAGTGGATATTAACTATGAGCCAAAAGTTCAGAAACATAAAGATCAGTGTGCATCTATTGTCTGCATAGCCTTACCTCAGTTTTTTCATAAAGAATGTGCTTCTCCTCATCGGCATCCATGCTAAAGGTTAGGTCAGGTATGTCACTCACATCATTCTGTTAAAGACAAAAATTGTAATTATTTTCCATCCAAACACAATCTTAACTCTGTGAACTCCAGTATATTTAAGAATCATAGGAGTATGGTTACTAACCTCCAGCATCCACTTCAAGTTCTTGTAGTAATCAGGATCAACAGCCTCTATATCATGGTAAGTCACCTTTGCACCAAGAATGTGCTTGTAGAAAGAGCGAGTAAGGTACACATCCAAGAGTTGACCATCGAACAGAGCCTTAGCAACCTGTAAAAGACAACAATGAATTAGTACTGCTTGGAAAAAAGACACCAAAAACAAAATCCTCGTTCAGAATGCAAAATTGTCTATAGAAAATTACCACACGACCGACAAACTTGAAGTATGAAAGATGCTCAGTCTGGTACACAGAATTGGGGTTTGGTTGGAAAGTAGCATTGCTTCCCACGGTAGTAAAAAGTAGAGCTCCCTTGTCGAATATGACCCTGGAGAGCAACTGATACCATTCTCTTGTCAAACCACCAGCATCAATACCTTCTTCACCTTGAAACTGCACAGTTAAGCGTCCCTTCAAATCTAAGTTGGAGCGCATCCTCAACTGATTATAGGAGTCCTCCAAAACATATGCACGACGAACACTAATGCGTAATGGAGCAGAAGGATGCTGCTCATGGTGCTGCCTGATTCTTGAACGGAAATATGCTCTCTTATTGTCAAAATCAATCAGTCTTGGTGCCTTAAGCATCATAGAAAGTGATTTTTCCAGCAGACCTGGATTTTGTCTAATGAATGCATTCAAAAGACGCCGATGCTTCTCAGAAAACCTCGCAAAGGTCATAGCAGCATCAGGTCGTCTCTGGACAGTCCCAACAAATTTGGTTGATGATTCGGCAGCACTACTTGATGATTCTTTGACTTCTCTTGCAGTAACATTGGCATGATCTTGTGGCACAATATTAGTATTTGCCTGTAGCTTCTCGCATAAAACAAAGAAGGCTTCAATAAATGGCAAGAGCCTCTGTGTACCAGGGGGAAGTGGTGGAAACAGAGAAGAGCCACCTCCTATGTGCTCTCCAGCACTTGGATTTGATATGGAAGAAGAGGTAGAGCTATGTCCAAGCTTGGTCTCAGTCGTGCTTATGCAGTCGCTCAATTCTTGCCACAATGGCTCAAGTGCAACATTTAAATTCCACATGAGTGGATGCTCTTCCTTCTCTCCTTCATTTGGTTGACCCTTATTTGCATCCAGGATTGGTGACGTGAGTGCACTAAGTGCTTGAAGAACACGTAAAACTGCAAGCCCCAGCCATGGAACCAGCACTCAGGCCCAGCATGTGCGTACGTCTCAAAGTAACAAGCTCACCCACAGCGGAACTACTCAAACCATGAGCTAAACCAGCCAACTCTGAAGTAAAGAACTTTCGATGAGGAACAGCAACTGAAGCCAACTTCTTCAGTACCTCAGCTGCATATGAATACACCTTATCTGAAATCCTAATGAATAAAAAACAGAAATTAGTAACGAAGCATAGTTGCAAAAGGCTAAGCAAGAGACTTTTCAAGTTGGTGACAGCAAAATTAAATAAATAAGTAAAGTGGGTTGTTTTAAGTACCCCTCATTTGCAAGAAGACTACACAAGTTCCGCAAATCAGGCTGAGGAAGCTGCAAGAAAATATCATATGCACCAACAGTTTTCTTAACTTTTGATGTAGATACTTCACTGCTGATGTTTTTGTCCACCTCTTGCCCAGATTCCTGTCTAATCACAGGAAGATCTTTCTGAGCATCACATGATTCTTCATTCACAAGAAGACTTTCGGAATTGGCTGTCTCGAGTTCAGAATGGGGTTGGCATTCTACTTTTGATGCAGCAGTATGAACGACTACTTGCAGCAACCCCATAACCTGCACATTATAATCAGAAAAGGAATTTATTAAAGCTAGTATAATACTAAGTATTATATAGTTTCCAGAAAGACACAAGTAGTACCTGTTCAAGATGAGCATTACTGCGTAGGAAAAGTGGTTGATTCAATAGCTTCAGGAATAATATTAGAGGAATGTCCCCTTGTGAGGTCCCTACTACACTTGATGAGTCTGTTCTATCCAAAAATTCCTCTTCCCTTTTCCAGTTTGACTTCCGACTGCCCTGAGCTAAGAAAGTCAGGGTTTAGCGAAGGATCAAAATGAAAAAGAATATTTGCAACTGCCGAATGATTGTAGCCAGATAAGATATAATCTCGAGAATGCGACGCGACACCAGAGGAGGAAGACCTGCAGAAGAAGAGTGGTCCAAATTAAAGCATTTTGTAATCAATCATAGTGTAAACTAAGACAAAGGGATGTATGTTTAAGACAAAAGGGTACCATCCAACAGCTGGGATCTTCCATAGACAACATTTGACTGACATCCATAAAGCCTTTGTGTAGTAACGGTTGCAGATCCACTAGCAAAACCTTCAGCTTCTGGTTTAATCATATCTAGCAAAATGCGAAGAAGGACTGCCCTCGTAACACTATGTGCACATAGATTCAACAACAATCTTTGAAGAAGACCCTTTCCGAGAGGCTTCACATGCAAAGGAAAAATAAAAATAGAGATGTTACCATGTGTTCTGAATATTGGAATGAAAGAGCAGCAATGAATATCGCAATAAACCTACAACATCAAGTCCATTTTAAATCTAAATAAAAAACATAACCAAAAGAATTATTCTTTCTACAATTTCTAATTGTGGCCAAATAGTAGATTGACTAAACAAGCTACAAAACCGTAGACACATCTACACTAACCAATAACTTTTACATACTGAAAAAATGACAATCCACTTTCATCACGAACATGAATACAACATTATTCTTTTCCCTAGAAAATCGAGGTGTAAAACTTTTTTTTTTCTTATTTACTGGTTATTCATTATTGTAATTTGGTAAGGCTGAGCCTCCACCTTACTGCATCATGTTCAAACATAAAAAGGTGTGTATTTGCTTTGTCACATAACCTGATAACCCATAATCTTCATTAGAAAACCAAATAACAATATTTGAATCATAATCCATAACCTCATATTTAGATTGTATTTCACAATTAACCAGACCGCAATCTTGGACAACTTTCAGTGATACCATATCTAATGGCATTACAAAACTTTGCAATGCCCAATCTTAAATGGTAATCATATAATTATTCAGTCATATCCTTGATCCTAAACTATATCTTTATCTCGCAAAGCACCCCTCATTCCCGACAAAGATAAAACCTTGTCATGCTAAACAAGGGCTCCAAAATAGATAAACCCTCAAATGTAAATAAGGCTCAAGTAGAAATGAGAAATCCCTATCTGTGTCTACAGATAACATAGGATAAGATACACTTGAGATTCCCAACACCCATTAGCCTTCAACTTATTGCTATAAAAGTTGTATTTCACCAGTTATTATCATTCTTTGTACTGTACTTCCCTTATATGCACTTCAATTTACATTTACATATTCCTAAGGTTTTGCTCTTGCACATTATCAATTCCAAGTTCGTCATTAATGCAATCCTATCCTTCATGCTTGATAGTAAGTAATCTAGACATGCACATCATTAAAAAATTTAACAGTACTTCATCTAAAACAAGTTATACAATATCTGATCAGCAGGATGGAACTTGTTACTAAGCACAAATAGTTCAGAAGGGATCTTGTAGATCAAGCACGCATGTCGTATAACTTTCATGAATGCAAATCAATCACATGACTTGCAATCTACAAAGAGAACAGACAAATACCTGTGCCAATCTTAGGAGCCGAATTAGTGCTTTTAAAGCATTGGCATCCATGAGTGGTGTGCCTTCAATTTCCTTCACTTTCAAACTATCTGAAATAGCAGAAATTGCTCTCCGACCTATTGTAACTCCTACACCTCTATCCATCACTGATTGCCTGTCAAATCCAAGACTATTCCTCCTGCCGCTAAGCCTGTGGTTGCTTCCGAATAGACTATGAGCCTGATAATGACTCATTGCCCTATCCCTAAGCATCTGGGCCTCCGCAAGTAATGGGGAAGGTAGTGCAGATAAAACTGCTTCCGAGGAAGTCAACAGAACCTATTAAGAAGCAAAAGAAAAATGTTATAACAGTTCAAGCTGGCGAAGACAAATCCCAAAGGGGAAATTTTAGCACCTCTTCACGTAAATCAGCAGGAAAAGTAGCTATGATAGAAGCATTATCCATGTCTACAGGCAGTCCTTCAGCTTGTTGAGATTGTACGACTCTTTGTGCTCGCCGCTGTACCAAGACTTCAGCTTGAATATCTGGAGGGAGAGCAGCCAAAAACTCAGGGTCAATATCCTCTGCCGAAGGTGGTGCATAAGCTGCTCGTTGAACAGGCCGGCTTTGCTGGGAAGCAAGAACTTCTGAACGAAGATCTTCAGGTAGTGCCTCCAAAAAGGTAGGGTCAATAGCATTCACACTAGAACCCTCGTTGCTAACACTATTTTGATCTGCTTGATTAGTCCCGTGAACAATTTCAGTGCTCTGACCAGCAGATGGCTCATTGACAGCATCATTGGGAACAGGTGTAGACTGAGCGGAATGATTTCCGGAAGTGTTTGTTGCATCCATATCAACATCAGCACTAACCGAAAAGGCATGACCATCACCATCAGCCATTTCTGAACCAGAACCAAGACGTGCATAATTACTAGACTGGCTATCAGTTCGAGAAGGCCCATCAAAACAACCATCCCGAACTGCAGAGTCCTGATTGGCAAGCGCATTAGACCGACCTTGATCTTGTCCAGCAATATTTCGTGCCTCAGTCTGGATACCAATCTCAGGGATAGTCTCTAACTGTCCACTGTTAATACCATCTCCATCGCCATTTCCATGTTTCCACTCCCATTTGGCGTATTGTTTAGCTCATTTGCCTGCCCTGAAACATGTTCCTGAAACTGTAAATCTTCACCAACTTCTTCCGCAACGAATGCATTATCACTTCTTTCAACCACTGGATTTTCTGAGCGATGTGCTATTTCAGTACTTAACTCTTGATGCTGGGCTTGACTTTGCTGGCTGTCAACGTTATCACCTGCTACCAAAGGTTGACCATCAATATGTGATTGTGGGACATCCAATTGAAGTTTCTCCTGCACCCCAGAATTCTCCACAGCCATTTGAACAAGAGGAGCACTGGCAGGAGTAACACTACGTAACTGAGATACAAAGTGTTCCTCTACAGCCTGAGCAATTGCAGCAGCTTGACCACCTGCGTGAGGCTGACCATCATCGGTCCATCGACCATCTCCTGGTCCTCTCCGGCCTGCCAAATGAAGGTGATCAATCCCTAGAGAAAAGTCAATAAGAGGCGGTGGTGCTGAACCAACCAAACGATCACCAAAAAGAGATGCTGATGCATGCTCAGATGGAAGAACAGGAGCATCAAACATGAAAAAGTGAGTTGCATCGAAACTACCAGCAGGTAAAGCTTCCAAATCTCTGGACGAGTTTCCAGCTGATGACCATATTGAAACTGGTTCCCCAGACTGTGATGGCCTAAGTAAGAGTGGGTGTGAAAACCATTTCCATCTAAACCAGAACGCTCAAGGAAAGTTCTACTCCCAGTTTGACGGCGTCGTTCAACACCTAAAGGCCTGCGAACGCCCAAATATGTCATCCACATTCACACCCTGAAAAGGCTCCGCTGCAACATCAATCAGTCCACTTGCAGCTCCAGGTCGCCCAAGAACTTGCAACTGATCTAAACCACCCAAGCCCTCCCTCCACCTAACTTCTATAACACGATTCTCATGGAAATCGTCATCTTCATCATCAATCATTCCTTCATTGTACTCATCCCCAAGCCCATTATCATCATGATCCTCCACATCAGTATCTGCTAGTGACATCAGTGCAGCACCATCTTCTGCTATATCCTCATCCTCCTCATCTTCATCGTCATCTTCATCTTCCCCATCATCACCCATGTCTTCATCATCCTCATCACCCATGTCATCATTTTCCCTGTGTTCCACTCTGAAACTCACCTCAACTCCATCTGTGTTGCGAATAGCATCTTCTTCCATATCCCCACTCATGAATTCCACCCTATTTTCCGTAGGAGGGTTAGTGGCTGTGGCTTCTTCCACTTCTATTCTCATATCTTGCTCCATACAGCGATTTGGAGTTGCACCTTGATCCCCTTCATTGTGATTTCTATGAAGCTGTTCTTCGGTTTGCACTGCCTCGATGCCCTCATTTTCAGTATTATTCGGACCATTCTCTACAGCTTCACTGCCCGAAGTTGCATTTGTTTGAGCTTCACTTCTTCCATTAGCAACTGCTGATTTTTTCTTGTTGGACCCATCAGATTTGAATGGTTGTTCACTAGCATTGGCAGCTCTTGTCAAGCTCTCCAAAGCCTTGAGTATGAGATTCGCAACTTTTGGAGCATCAGGGTGATCCAAATCAAATACCTGAAGAATACTTGTCAAAGACTGAACCATACCCCATCTATCATGGTCTTTGCTATATCCGGCGAGCATCCAGGACCAGGTAAATTGCCAGAAGACGAATTCTTTGACAAAATGGAATTAACAAGATCAACAAAAGCTAAGACCTTTTTGCTTGGCAATAATACGTGGTTGGAAGAATTGCTCTCCAAGTTTGAGAATGACGATAAAGCTCGTACGATTTCATTAATTACACGTCTACGCCCTTCACTAGAGCGACCAGACAGCACCACCAAAAACCATGAAGCTTTTTCAGATAATTTGTCTCTCCATTCATCAGAGACTTCAACAGTTTTATCAGAAGATAGTGGAAGCAGCCGGTGCAAAACATGATACAGTATCCCACCCTGTCCAACACCATCTACTAGACTGGATCCCCTATTCTGGCAGGTCTCAGAATCTCGTTTCAATATAACTCCTACTGCATGAACATACATGAGAAGAATATCACTCATCAATTTAAGGACAAATGTAACCTTTGCCAGTCCTGCTGATCCTTCAGTGACAATATCATTCTCCATCTTCTTCACATTGTCAACTTTTGATTTACCCTTTTTCCTTGTACTTGGTTCATCCACTTCCATCGGAATTGAAGAACTGGTACATTCTTCCAATCTTTTCGGGGAAGTGTAGCTCATAATTATTTCCAGAAGCTGGTCAATCACAAGAGTGAGATTTGGGGAACCTTTTTTGTGAATCTTGGAATATTTACCTGGTGTATCATGTTGCTTATTTTCAGGAATCCGCACACCTTCATTAGAGGAGACTCCAAGTTCAGCACCTGATGCTTTTGATTTGTCCTTTTCTTTTTCCTTTAATAATGTTATGTTGGTCCTCCCTCCGGATGTCTCCAACTGACAAACAACAGCTGCAGCACGCATGAAGACCACAGGATCTCTAGAAATAACAGGTGCCATGGATGTCAAGAATGTCCGTGGTGAAAGACGGCCTGCATGACGACTAAGAATTCCTGTAAGAGTTTGTCGAATTTCCAACTCCATAGCCATTTGAAGGGTTTGAGGATCCTCAAGGAGATGCCTAGTAATGGCAGATGCCACACTGTCATACCCAGGGAAGAAACAACTTCTTGGAAGACTAAAAAGGGCAGCCAACCCTCCATTTTCAAGAAATTGCATGGCTATTGCATGTGTTTTTGTTAAACGGGCACATAACTGGAAAACAGCCTGCATGACCAAGGCAGGGACATGCTGTTTGATGAAGTCACAAGCAACACCTAGTACCATGTGACACTCCTCAAGAGTCAGGTAACCAGTAGACTTCCCTAATACCTTCTCAAAGGTGTTTCTAGATTCATTTTCATTAGCCTCTGTAGCAGATTTCTTCTCTGCAACTGGTGCTTGAAGGGATAATGAAACCTGTTCTTCAGATGAGTCAGCTATAGATCCTGACTGGATTCCTTCAGTACCTTCACGAGTAACTTTGGGTCTGGACTGCAACATGTTGTCCAAAATAAGTAGCAAAGCCGTTATGCATTTTGGAACTGGAACCTCTTCTCCGGACTCATTTCTCACCTTGAAGTTTGTCAAGATATCTATAGCAGCACAGACAATACCATTCTTGGCGGCGATTTCTCGGGTACTATCATCTTCAGAGAGAAGTATGGCCAAAATATGAGATACTGTACATAATAACCCAGTATCCTTTGAGAAATCTGATGGACATAGCTTCAGCTGCTGAATCAGATGGGTAGCAACTCTTGGACGATCTTCTCCTTTATTCCGATTACAAAGAGTTACTAGCAAATCTGTGAGGACAAAGGCCATAGAATCACTGCTTTGGAACAACTTCATAGATGAAGCCAGAATATCATCAACTGGAGGTGCCTCTGTCACTCTCTCCTCAGCTGCTACATCTTTTGTCTTGTCAGCAGTATCCTCTTTAGATGTTTCTGATGAATTTCCCAGTGATAAGGTAAGGGCTCGAGCCAGCTCATCATCCTCCTGCACAGGATCTTCAGCATGACTAAACAACCACTCCATGGCCATCTCAACACTGTTGGTTTCCACCCGCCTCAATGCTTCCTCTGCTCTTGCTCGAGTAAAACCCATCTCAACAATGGTGGCAATAGTTGATTCATCAGGAGGAGGGCCCATGAAACGCTGTGATGCACTGCCTGCAGTACCGTTACGACCCCGTTTAACGTCTCCAACACCAGCATAGATATTTGTAACAAGGGAAACCATGGCAGTAACAAATGTCAAATTGCAATTAGGAAACATG
The DNA here is from genome assembly GCA_003290165.1 of Berberis thunbergii. NCBI lineage: Eukaryota > Viridiplantae > Streptophyta > Magnoliopsida > Ranunculales > Berberidaceae > Berberis > Berberis thunbergii. The sequence continues at coordinate 157,149 of QNQO01001359.1, read as the reverse complement.
GGATGATTCCATATCGGAAGGATAACATCTAGAACCTGAGACTGCAACATACGAACAAAAACTTCTGGATCTCTAGGAACAGGAAACAACCCAATGGACAGACCAGCTGCAGCAGGCTGGACAAGCTGCTGGGCCTGAGACGATGAATTCAAAGATAAAAGTAAAGAAGAATTTACAAAGTATTCCAGCATACGGCAATAAGTCTGTAACGTATCAAACAACCACACACCCTGAGACATCTTCTTTCCTTCGCTAGCCCTGTCTTGATCAATTTCAAATGATGGGACCGAGTGAGGTAATGTCCAAAGAAGTTGGCTAGTAGCCTCAAATGTTGTCAAAAGCTCCTTGAAAGTTCCATGAACATAGAAGTTATTCACCAGTATTGTATTGCATGCACGGCGTCTACTATCAAACGTAAGAGCCACCATGTCATCAACGACTTTTCCAAGATATCTACATTTCACTGACAGTGACATTTCAAGAGCATCAGATGCAGGATGTCCTGGGAAGCTAAGAGCCTCATGAAAGATTTTGGATAAAGCTGTAGCAAGGCTTTTTGAAGCAGAACTTAATGAACCAGAATCAACTCTGCGACGGTTGGGACCACTAAAACCCTTGACAAGAGTCACATAAAAAGAGCGTATTGAAAAAGCAAGCTTAGTTAGATTTTCCAAAATAATAACATCCTGGCTTTTAGTTTTAGCTTCCTGAGTAGAAGAATTTTCTGTAACATTTGCAGAACCTTCTGAATCAACACTTGTTGCTTCTGCCTGCCGACCAGTCCTTGCAGCACGCATACGAGTCAAGCCGTGTCTACCATGACGATGTGCACCATCACCAGAACGAATGAATGATAGGAATTCCTGTTCCCCACCCCAATGGGATTGAGATCCAGACCTTATTGAGACAGGATCCATATACCGTCCCATTGGAACAACCAGATTAGCATCATCATCATTTCCAGCTGTGACAGAAATGCTAGCATCTGTAGTTCCAGTCCCCTGGTCATCACCCCTTTTCTCTTCCATCTTGGAATCACTGACTAAAGAAATTTGCCAAAGTATCTCCTTATAAGCCTTTGCAAGATCCTTCAACACATCAGCATCTGCAGTGCCCAATTCAGATACCATACTCGTAGATCCTTTCAACAGAAAACAACAAATAGATAGGAGTCCATCAAGAGTAAAGAGACATCTCAATACTTCCATTTGCTTTCCAGGTTCAAGCTCAACAAGCTGAGTTCCTCCAACCGAACCTAAGATCTCATTGCTTGATTTCAGATGTTCTCTCAAGAATGTGCACAACGCCCGAGCTAACGAAGCAGTGTGTTGAGGTGAAAAATTCTTAAAAGCAACAGATAAACTCTGACCAACTGAAACGGAAATAGGCAATAACGGCAACTTCAACAACTCCAGAACCGCTTCAATACCCTTCTTCTCAATAAATATACGGCATGCATCAGCATTCTGAAGAATAGTTTCAAGAAGACGGGCAGCATTACTTATGCATTCAGGAAGGAAAGACTCGATATTAACCCCAGAAGCTTCAGAGGATGATGCTTCAGTTGCCTGCTCAGAAGTCTCTGCCTTGGATGATGATTCTCCATCATCTGAAGAAACTATGACCCTCTCTTCTGCATCAGTTTCCATTGGGACAGGAACTGAAGAAGAGGAGAAATTATCCGTGACCGAAGGAGTCTCTACCCCATGCCCTATCTTCGAGATGGTATTTAAGACCTCAATCAGCATATCCACTCCAAAACTGCGCAATGAGGAAGCATGGCGCATGAGTTCATCCAACCCAGTCGACAGCGATCCTGGAGTATCACCAGTTAGAGCACGTAAATACGTTCTAGAAGTGAATATCCTCACAAAACACCTCAAAGCATTGCGATCCTTAACAGCTTGGAGACCTTTATTATTCAAACACAATGCATCCAAGCACTGCGGTATACATGTCACTGCTTCTGAAGAGCAAACAATTCCACCCATTATAGCATCCAGGAAAGCAGATGGCAAATCAGCAGCATCTAAGACAGGAAAACAGGTGGGATCTTTGTGAATGAGATCACTCATAACAGTTGCTGCAAGTGAAAATACCCCACCACCGTAATCCCTTGCTCTTCTAAAAATGATGCACAAGCAGTGAGGTAACAAACTCTCTGCAGAACCATACACGCGAGTACTACTTCCAGGGGTATAAGTTCCCAGTGATATTGCACGCAACAAAGCTTTCATCAGTAGGCGCCGGTGATAAGCCACCAATGCTTCAGAGTACAGAGGCTGTGTGTCATCGAAATCCCCAGAAGAAATAAGGACAATTTCTTTTCCCTTCTTACTAGACTGAGAATTCTCACCCTGTTTCTTTGACCCCATTTCTATATAAGAAGCTTCTGTCTTAAGACGTGCGATAGTGTCATCTAAACCTCCTAAATCCCTGAATAATGCAGCTGCGGGATTACTATAGTCCATAAATGCTTCCAGAACATGAACGGCACTACCAACCAAATGCAAATGTTGGGGTTCTGTATCTTTAAGAAGAGGAAGAAGCGTAGGTATAAATCCTGCTTCTCGCAAAGCTGAGCAACCAGAAGAGGACGATACCAAAACAGTGACAAGCGATAACAGAGACTCCGCGAAAACAACAGCCCATTTTGAGGAATCACTGGTGATAGAATCAATTGTCTTCTGCATGAGACTGGGCAGAATTCCACGGTGCCCACCTGAAGTCACAGCTGTCAATACTGTTGCCTGGTGTGAACGATCTTGGCAAAGAGCAACTAATGCCAGAATACCCAGAATACGAATTTTTTGGGGAACTGCATCTTCATAACTTAGTAAGGATACAAGTTCATTGATGAATTCAGGCTCATTATTGAAAAAAACAGCCAAATCATCAGCATCATGACTAGCTTGAACAAGTACGACAAAAGCATACAGACGAATACATAAAAACTGCTGTCTAGTAGATAAAGATCCAAAAGCCCTTGCAAACCGTAATCTTGTCAAAAGAGAAAACCTCAAACTTGGAGGTACTTTGTATTCTATCACTAATTTATTCAGAAGCTCGAGATCACTCTCTTCCCGAGTGTTAATCTGAGGCAAATGAATGACCTGTAAACCCTGGTTAGTCTGGTCCATAGTCGGGTCATCTTTTGATGAATCATTTACAGCATAGAACTCGAAATGGAGGGTACACCCTAACTCAAAAGTAACTGAATCACAACCATTTTGTACAGAGCAGGCAATCAGTCCAAGGCCTTCTTCCTTCCCTCCCCAACCTTGTGAAAAAGCAAACAACTTTGAATTCAAAGAACCATCTCGTATGGTGCACTTTCCACTTGTTTTCTTCAGGAATGCAGCCATTGTCTGAAGACTTGCTTCAACCACGTCCGCATCTGTAGAAGCAAGCAGGAAAGAAAGATGGTTCTACACAACAACAACAATAACAACATAAGAAAGGAAAATCAAGACTAAATGAAGGGGGAAAAAACACTCCAGACATCAGGAACATATATTTGAACAGGATATTATGAATTAAACATTGAAAATAAAATTTTCCGGAAGATGAGATATACTTCATATGAGCTATAAAAGTGCTTGTTTGTACAATTCTCCAATATAGTCCTTATGACACGAAGAATTTGAAGAACGGCTTCTCTTGGGAATGGAGGATCTGCCGCCAAAAAGTTATTTTCAACCTGCAAATCTTTCCTTGACTTTATGTGTTTCTCGAAGAATGAATCAAAATGATTGAAAAGATCAACCCAATGATGAAAATATCCCTGCAAAAAGAAACATTGCACACATCAATTGAAGTTTGCATGGTGCATTGGGCACCGTATAAACACAACATATAAATATTACTTACCTTGTCAAACTCCCAAACAAAACCCTTTAATGGTTCTTCTATATTCTCAAGTGGAACAGCAGTAACGCTGTTGATGAAAGAGCTGATTTTTGGAGGCTGAAACAAATAGAACACATTAAATTTAAATCAAATAATATAACCAATCTAAGATTATCAAAGGTTCCTGAACGAGAATTTAATACAATTATGAGACTTCAATTGTTTGACAGAACACAAACAATGGAACAAGTTTGTGACACTCTCAAAACAAGGTTTACTGTGTCATGCATCTCCCCTGAACAACTTAGAGGCTTTAGTACTGATGATAACAAGTAGCTTAAAAATTACATACTCTGAGATGCCCCCTCCCCCACCACCACCACCACCAAACACACACACACACAAATAGTTTAGGGTAACCACTACTCAGTCTCCTAACGAGACGCTCCTCGAATATCTTCTCGAATCAAGAAAGTAAACCCTAAGTTTAGGGTATAAATCAAAAAAGAGAATTTAGATGAAGATCAATATCAGCTGCTAGAATCTCTCAAGAACTAGTTTATTCACACATACATTAGTTTCTTTCGCATAAATTCAATGCCTTAACAAGAAAGTACTTTCACAGTGTGCAAAGTACAGGTTTGTATTATTTGGTCAAAAGGAACTGATTTGAAACACCTTAACCGAAGTTCTAGTAGATATTTTGATTTGTGCATTAGAACGCATGAGAAACAAAGAATGGTTGCTCAAAACATACTCTAGAAAGAGAGATTACCCAGATATCTCGTTATCAATAGTTTAGATCTGGAAAATACTAGCATGCAACAAAAATAAATCCGTAGATTTCATTGGAAAAGCATAGCCCAACGCACCAGTGCCAATACCATAGGCCAATTTTCTTGTTAAGTTGTAAGAAAGTAAATATATAGAACTATAGAATATGCAATTTAAGTAGAACTTGAACAATGTAACTTACAATTAAAACAACATTAAGTGTTGTGATAAATAGTAAGCAAACTCGAACTAATTCTTCCATCAGAGTGTAAAGTAAGAGTTGTTAGATATATATATACAGAGAGAGAGAGAGAGAGCATGAATCACCCCTTTTATCAATGACCTAAGTAAAATCCTTGTTTATAAAATAAAATATGGAAAGAAATAAGACAGGGGAAAAGTGAATCATCGTTATAGCAATAATAAAAGGCAAAGGGTGGCAAAGGGTGAGAGAAGGCATTAACAAAGTGGATGGCAAACTTTTCTTTTCAGGTAGTAGATGTCAAAGATTAGTATACTATAGTATTGAACGAGGACCGAGGAGAGTAAGTTTGATAATTTGTTTTATTTGAGGTAAATTTATTGGTGGAACGAGTGTAGCCATCTCTTTGTAAGCAGCCGCAACCTCAGCTTTCTTATGATTTTTCTTAGTACAAAAAAGCAAAGGGCAATCAGCCTGATACCGAAGAAAAAAAAAAAAAAGAGGTATACTAATATGAAATCAGATTGAACTTCTACACAGAGAATACAATCCCATTTTTGGAATTTGTCACTACCAACTCATGTATCATTCCAAACTTAACTATCAAAATTCTGGTTGTGAGTGTTAAGGGCTTTCAACTTACATTAAGCAATTATTAAGGGATATGAGCATCTCGTACTGAGAACCCATGAGGTGTATCTTCAGAGTAGATCTTTATAGAAGTCTTGATGTATTAGAAATCTACAAGTTCCGCTATCTCCACAAGCTACTATAAGTTATAGATAACTTGGCCAATCCGATGATTTCCCAAACTATAAAATATGTCAAAATGAAATCAAGCCACTTTAAATTGTCCTCCTTTCCCAACAATTCTACTTTCAGCATCATGTCGGATAAGCGTAGTATCTTCTGGATCTCATAATGTACAGTTCATGAACTCCCACATAGTGATGACTTATAAAAATGTTGGATACAATCTATTATGTCACAAAATTCTGCGAATAAAAAATCCCCTTCTCAATTCATATGAATATTCCAATGAATTAGTATAAAGTATGAAAGTATCACCTAATCAAGCACTTCCAAAGTGATTCTAGGTTTTAGGAATTCGATAACCACCCTACTTACTTAAGATAATCCCAGTGATAACAGCATCATCACATTATTGGCTTATGCAAGTATGCCGAATGCAGTAATCTCAATATTTACATGGTGTATGGTAAATTGGTTTACAATACAACGACAACCAATAAAAATCCAATTCGTACTTAAAATCATGTCAACGAAATTAAACTAACATCACACAATAAAGCAATTGCCCAAAACCCAAAACAGTGATTCCCCTAAAACCCAACCAAACAAGAAACTCAGGAAAACAAAGTTCCCAGTAAGCAAAACAATAACTGTGTACTGCAAAACCTATTTAATCAAAACTTGGCAAACAAGACACAAGCTTCGACATCAACTACCAATTGGGTATTAGAAAAAACACAAAAAAAAGGTTGGATTTTTACGCAATGGAACTCACTAAACAGTTGAAAATGATTTATATCCAATGAAATCAAAAAAAAATTATAAACCCTAACAAACTGGAACTCAATTTCAAAAGGGAATCAAAGGTTCAAAAGGGAATCAAAGGAAAAAACGTACCACTTCCAAAATCCTCCGTTTCTTCCACTTCATCTTGAACAATCAACCAGAAGAGAGCATTGCCAGATTAGAAAAGCAAAGGGGGGACGATCGGTTCCTTCTTGAATCGATCGAAATTCGAATTGCAAGCAAAAGGGGTGATGGAAGTGAAGTAGGGTTGATTGTTAATCGCCTTGTGTGAATGATCCGATCATAAAGTTAGAGTTTTTATGGGAAGAGAAAGAAAGGGTTTCCTTTGTTTATATGGTTTGTGGTGATCGATGATCGGATCGCAGAGATACAGATAGAGATAGAGAGAGGGGGCAGAAGTAAAAACTATGGGAGAATGTAAGCTAAAAGAGAGGTTTATAGAGGAAAAGAAAAGAATGGTACGGAAAGGAGATTGTGTGTGGGGGAGAAGGGGGTGCTGTCATGATGTGGGAGGAGAGAAACAACAAAATTGCATAATTAAAATTATGTCATAAATATAACTTAAATAAAATAATTGATTAACAAAACATTAAAAATAATTAAAAATGATAAATGATAATGATTGTAGGGGTGATAAGGTGAAATAGGGACGACTCGTTGGTCTGGTAGGGTTGAATAAAAATCGATCAAATCGATTAAATCGACCAAACCGATCAAATCCAAATCTATCGATTCGGTTTCGATTTTTAAAAATTCAAAACCAATGTGGTCGATTTGATTTTCGATTTCTATGTGATTTTAATGGACAAAATCGAACCGACCAAATGTATAATAAATGATATATATTTTATATAAAACTAATATAATATGTTTAAAATAGTCGGTCGATTCGGTTACGGTTTGCATAAACTATAATTGATTCGGTTTCTGTTTGAAAATTTTGAAACTGACCAAAGTCGGTTTGTTTCACAGTTAGGTGAAAAACTGAACCGTCCGTTTTGTATTCAACCCTATCGTCTGCAATGTAATGTATCTAGATGAAAGAGCAATAAGGGAAAAATAGGTGTTCAGAGGGTGGATTGGTCACGAATGAAGACTAGACGAGAAAATGTTGCAGTTGCAGACACATTGAGGAATGTGAGGGAGTATGCAATTGAGGCTGGAAAGATGAAAATCAGACGAGAAAGTGTGTACATTTGTGAATTATGAGGGCGGCATGGAAATACTAGTTCACACGTCTTGGTTTGAAAATAATGGATATAATATTGGAGGCTAGAAGAACAAGGGGTGGGCACGGGACAGGATGGGACGAGATAGACCCATCTCGTTCATATGGGATCGGGGCGGGATGGGATCAGCGTGTTCTGCTTATAATCAACTGGAATATAATCTAAATATGATCACGTATCATCCCTTATCCAACACTTCGTCGAGGTAGTCTCAAGTGGTGGAACAGTGAGGACACGGTGGAATGACCATAGGATTTGGTTGATCAAAGCAGTGACAACCTGCTTGTTTGGAAGCCTAGATGCTATATTCAAGATGATTGGTATAACAAGGGCAAGTTTCATATTAACTAATAAAGTGGTTGACCAAGCAACAAAAGAAATATGAGCAAAGAATATCCGACTTCCAAGGAGCTACTGCATTTCTTACCCCCTTGATCATTGATAGTCACATAATTATTACATAATATACCCCTTAATTTATACATGTTAGTGTTTCGATTATTATATTTTATAGTAATTATTTCGTTTTCATATCTTTGTAGGAATTTGAGCGTAAACGATGAAATCAGATTAAAGCGGCAAGTTAAGGAACGACAATTAGTCGATTCCAATGGTGGTATAAAGCAATCACAAAACCTAAACCCGAAACCTAATTCATACCCTAAAACCAATTCATACCCTAAAACCAAACCCAGCCCTAATCATTCTCATACCCTCATTGATGAATCATTCCCTAATTCCATCCCTATTCATCTTGATTATTCTTTATAAATAGAGGAGGATAGGGTAAGAATGGGGGGAGGAGGAAGAGAAGGGAAAAGAGGAGAATTAGAAATCAAAACCTCTTCCTCAATGGAGATTTCCTCAAAGGAGCTCCTCTCTCAAAGGTGATTCACAATCACCCTCACCACTCATCCATCTCTCACTCACTCCACTCACTCAGCACACAGTCACCTCGCCATCGCCACCACCGAGCTCCGCAACCGCCACCGTGAAACAGGGGTGTGACAACCCTGTTTCACGTCCAATTTTCCCTCCACCACCACCACTCTCTGCTCCTCTCCCCTGTCCACACAACCACCACCACCTCCGCACGAGTCCCACCACCACAACAGGCCAAGAAATTCATCGACAGAGCCACCAACCTCGCCGCGAAACAGAGCCGCACCGCGACTCTGTTTCGTCTCGCGACAGAGCTTGCTCCTCCCCTCTCTCGGCCTCTCTTCGTCTCGAGTTCCTCCTCTCACGACCACCGTCACGACCCGACCAAGCACCGCAACCACCACCTCGCGATAGAGCTCGCAACCGACTGAAACAGGGAATCTCTTCCCGATTTCTCTTCGGTTTTTGTTGTTGTTTTCTTGGTTTATTTTCACTGTTTGCTCGTATTTGCAGGTTCTAGGATCGATTTGAGGACGAGGGAGGCTGCGAGGAGCGAGAACGATACCGCGAGGAGCGAGAACGAGGCCGCGAGAGCCGCCGTCTCGCTGGAGAAGAAGACCGGACCTCGCTGCTACTGTAGCATCACTGTAGCGAGGGCGGGATTTAGTTAATTCAGTTTTTGGCTATTCGCACCCCCGGTTTTGCTCTGTACCACCACAGAGCGGTTTTGGACCATTTCCTTGGGATTCATGCACAACCACCTGCTGATCTGCTGAGTGCCACCACCTCGAGCTTGTGATAAACTAAATGGGTTGTATAAGTTATTTTGATTAATTTTACTGAATTGTGTGCTTAATTGTTAATTACAAGTTATTTCTGAATTTTTGATAATTTGCTTTCACCTTGCATGTTCGAGAAATTAAACTTGATATGTTTGGTAGTTAGAATTACCCTTTATCAATATTTTTCAAAGCATGTGCTAAAAATATTAAGCTTAAACTTTGATTAAGTGTGCCCTAAAAAGACATTTAATACTTTATAGGAGCGTATTTGCTTGAAATAATTTGTTAATGTTTGATAGAAACATGGTATAAGATTAATTGGATTTTAATGATCACATATTTGGTGTAAAGCAAGGGATTCTCATCCCTAACGCTTCTCGTTTTTAAATTCAGTAATTTAGATTTAAATAATTTTGCTAACTAAATTGTGAGTCCAAGCCCACAAAAATCCATTTCATCTATCTTTTATTTTTCTTAGTTTTCTTATTTTTAATTTATTTTTAGTTTAGATTTAAAAATGTTGTAACCCCATTTCCTATAAATTAGTTTAATTAAATTCTAAAATTCAATTGCATCCACCTTCTTCGTGGGATCGACCCGTACTTGCCGTTGTCTACCAGTTAGGCACCGTGCACTTGCGGTTATTACAAGTGAATTAAATTAATCCATTAATTTAGATTAGTTAAATCTGCATCAATCATCTTTATCATTTTCAACTTGGATGTTTCATTGGCGGAGTTAGAAGAGTATTGATTGATCAAAGTTATGATGAGATGTTTGGTCAACTCTTCCTTTCACTCTTCATTTTGGTTCTTAACTACCCTATACTCGAAAGGGATTGTCACAAGGAGAAAGGGAAGCCTCTGAGGCTAAACTTTTTTGTAATGTAGGAATTTAACCTCTAATTATCTTTTTCTATTAGCTAAGTGACTGCACATTACATTTGGTGAGCGAATCATAATTTTTTTTCTTGAAAATTATGTCCATGTCTCACTTCCACCCTGTTTTTCTAGTGTGCCTTTATGTTACTATGTTTTTTATTATTAATTTTTTTTAACCCCATCCATTGCAAAATTAGGAGCAGTTATCATAGTACTAAATCACATCCACTGTCAAATTAGAAGCAGTTAGCATGGTAACACAACAATTACCAACTAAATAAGCAATTTCCAGCAATTTCAAACCATCACTTGACATGAGAAGAGAAAATTTATTTGATGATGCACACTGCAGTGTGAGGATTTGAATGCAACATCTCCCCCCCCCCCCCCCCCCCCATGCATCATCGTTCCAATGATTGATTCCAACAGTGTCGATGGTAAAGAACTCTGCAATGTCTCCACTAAATCTATTGAAATTTACTATGTCATAAATGTAGAACTTGCATCACAATAAATCTTAAAAGGTGCAGACAAGTAAGTACTAGAAAGTAGAGCTTCCACACATAAATTTTGATCAACTAACGTTTTATAAATTGGAAAAGTGCATCAGTATACTGTTAAGGAACTCAACAGATTGAGCTCCAAAGTATTTTCTTTTCAAGAACATCAGAGTTCTATATTTATGTTTCATTGAAGTAGGAGTTACATAAGATTCTAACATCCAGGAAGATAGATATCATAGTGATTAATAGGGATAGTGTAATATCTGCGTTTAAAAAAAATAAATCAGTTTCACATTTGGGTTTGGTGTTGGCTTGTTTGATCGGTTTCTGTAGCTCCGATCAGCCATGGAGGGGCCTTGGTGGCGTCATCGAGAGCCCTTAGAACCGACATGCAAGGTTGATTTTGGGGTTGGCCGAATTTTTCAAAAAATCAGAGTGCATGTTCATTTTGAGGGTTATTCGGCATGAATCCGAGCTTTGGGTGCGTGGGTGAGCCTCACATTGTGCAGTTTGGAGGCGATCAGACCGGAGTAGGGAGGGTTTCTACGCATTTTCGCCAAACTTTGCGTTTCGGTGGAGTGTTTGCCTAATTTTTATTGCCTGTAAGTTTTATTTCCGTCACGCGCCGCTTGTAATTTATTTATTTTTCCAGTTTTCGGCTAGTTTGCTCACCTTCGAGTCCGCCTTGCAGTTTTAAAATTTTTGTGGTACTGCATTCGTGGTTTTGGCGAGTTAGGAGCTTCGACCGGTAGGAATTGGGTTTTTGAAAATCCATTCCGCCCAGGTGAGTGGAACTATAATTTTTATTTTAAGAAATAATTATTTGAAATCCTGAATTTAAGTTTTACATTATACCGTCGATTGTGTATAATTGAATCCAAATTCGAAATTCGGGGTTTTCAGATATTTCGATGATTGGGTTGGTTATTTGTGAATGAATTACGTATTGGATTTTTCTGAAAGCATGATATACTTGAATGAAATCGAATAGTGAATGAATTTTGGGTGTGATTAGGCTTTGGTGTAATGATATTGGACTTGTATGCTTCGTTTTCGAGTTTGCATAGTATGTCATGTTTTACCGTGGATTGTCGAGTCTTGAGCATGTATGATAATCGACTCGAATAAATTTATCGTGGTGAATTTGGGTCATGTTGGGACCCTGGCATAATCGTGGTTTTATAAAAATTGCCGAATTGATTATGATTGCACGTCTGTTACCTTTGGTTATGTACAGACTCGTCATTTGTGCATGTGGATATTAGTATAAGTGTCTTTACCCCGCTATAATGCATGTTGTGCTGATGCTTAGGAGCTTGATCGCATCGTGAGTTGGATGGTGCTTGAGATGACTCGCACCTGACATTGTGGACGTTATTGCATGTGGCAAGCTTGCTGAGGTGCGGTGAGCTCCCGCACGCACTTGCCATTATATATAGAGTGCAATATGACGGGTCCCGGAGGACGTGCTTTGGAGATTACTCGTTTTCCCTCCCAGCAAGCTTGAGTTTGATTGTGTTAGGTTGGCCGTGTTAGGCCAATCGTTCGAGATGTTTGAGTTTGTATCCTGGCAGATGACACCCCATTAGGATACAAATGAGCCCGAAGTGGTACTAGTGCACGTTGTGGGACGTGTCTGGGTGAGACACATTCGTAGGGTACGCGAATACCTACGATATGAGACACTTATACAGAATTTTACAGGATTTTTGGCTTCGACTTGATTGCTATACCTAGGAGACTATGAAGAATTATGAGATTGTCCTTATTTTCTTCGCTTAATATTTACCATGTTTGAATCACGTGTAATGATCGGCATATATCGTAAACTTGTAGTATTGTTGAATCTGAAATACTTGTATTGTTGCTTGAACTTAGAAATATTATCTTTAGAGACACCGTGTGATTTAGTCTTTAGAACTTGTTACTTATCATTTATTGTCTGGCATGAATTTTCCTGGTATAGTATTCCGTTATTTGTATTTAGTTCACTCGCACCAGCTAGCTTTGTGCTTTGCTGACCCCGCAAGGGGTGTGCTTCTTTTGGAGTGCATGCAGTGTTGACGTTCCTGCTGATCGTGGCGCTTAGGCCCCGATTTCCGTTGTAGGGCACGTTTTGTGCTGTTTGGTTGTGTCCACCCTGTACGGGTATGTTTTGTCTTCTCTGTGTTATCAGGTGTACTATATTGCTATACTAGATGCTTGTATATTGGTTTGTCTTTATGACTCTGGCAGGGCGAATCAAATATACATATTTTGTTCAAATTTTATCGTAGTTTTATGTCCGTTTCATTCTCGTATCAAGACTGTGTTATATTGTGATGTTGTGGCCGATTATGATCCGCCTGTGTTACGGGTTAGTTCATGCATCGGCACGCTGCGATTCCTGTGGCGGGTCGGGGCTTGACAGATAGTGTTACAAACTTCTATCATAATAGCACAACCTGTTTGAGATAATTCTGCAGCACGACCACAGGTTGGGCATACCATTCATTCACTCGACTACTATATGTGCATGAGTTTGTGATCGTGGATTCGAAAATAGATGACATGTATGTTACTATCCATTAGTCATATCCACCATATTTGTGTGTGAGAGAATATTGTCTATATCTCAATAGTACGATTATGCTGTACCATCAAAGACGAATATTGATTCTAAAATATTGCAATCTTAAAATAAATAAATAAAAATATTAATAATAAATATTGAAAAATTAGCTCGGGACGAGACGAGATTGAAAATCTTCATCCATCCCATCCCATTCTAAACCAAGATGAAATTATTCAATCCCATTAAGACCTGAAAAAATCGGAACGGAATAAGATCGAAATTGCGGGAATGGGATGCCCACCCCTTAAGAAGAACTCCTTAGTCAAGTGAAGAAATGAGTAACAATTTTTTTTTTTTCTTAAATAGGAGTGTATGACTATAAGCAAGGTCTGGTAAGGTGTTCTTTCGAATAGGACTATAAGCAAGGTAAGCTAAGGCGTTCATTTCAATTCAGTTCCGGTCCAATTTAGAATACTTAATTGACAAATCGCGATATGAATTGCTAAGTTTTTGAGGTTCAGCTTTTTAAGAAATGTTAAATAACAAAGAATCATCAAAACATTTGAAATTCTAATGAGAAGTATATATTTCTGATTACTTTCTGAAAAGGGATTCCACTGTTGAGACTCGTGTTGTGCATGTCCTGGAATCAAAGTAGGCCTTGGTGAAGAAGAAAGAAAGAAGTAGGTAATCTAAAAGATGTTTTTCTACTTCTGTCATTTTTTCTAGTAACAAGACTTTTTTTGCTTTTCCTGTAATTCTAATTAGTTGTTTTTGTGAGGAAACTTCATAGTCAAGTAAGCTTCAAAGTAAACAATATTTGATCAATGAGATTGAACTGGTAAATCTAAAGAAGAAAGTAGCTAGGCTTCCAAGTATTATTCTTTTGGGGTCTATGTTTACTTAGTTGGGCAAGGACTTCTGTACATCATCCTCCTTGAGATCCTTTAATAATTATATATATCATCCATGCATTATGCATGTCAGTAGTAAACCATTGCATCTAAAATGTCTGATCTACTTGTATTATTTCTAGCTGATCTACTTGTGTTATTTCGAGCGCTGAAAAACAGTCCGAAAAAGCCAATATGGTTCCATGGTACCCTTTTCATGGATTTGAGATCTGATATTGTGCATAAGACAGAGGGAATCACTTTCAGTCATTTACTTTGCACTTGTTATGCATGTGCTGCTAGGCAAAAAACAAAGATTGAATGGCAATGGCATTTGAATATGATTTTTCGGAGCAAACAACCACAAGTGGATCATATTTTCTAAATGAGATCCAACTATCCAGATACATTTTTATTGAGAAAAAAGAAAAGAAAATGAAAGAAAACTGGAAATTGAATTGCACATCTAGTCTACTACTATCATTTCCTAGCTGAAATCGGCTCTCAGAAAAAACACAAGCTGTGATTATTGCAACTAGCCTGCAACAAGCATCAGAACTTGTTAGGAGATAACCAATATGATACAAATTGCAAAACGTAATCAGAACCACATTGATATAGAACAGCAGGTTTCACCCAGTCGGAGATGCTTAAAGAGTTTGGTAGTGGAGCATGAATATCCTCAATATCAATGAAGGAGAATAAGAACTGAACACCGTCGTTTGTATTTGAATCTCACCAAATGTGAAAGGTTTACACGAGCTCCAAAACAAGGGCAGATGCTCCTCCACCACCATTGCAAACACCACCAACTCCATACTTTCCATTTTTCTGTTTTAGTACCTGCCATATTCCCGTAAATCACATTACAAAAACTAATAGAGCATGTCCATGAAAATCATACTACTTTGAAGGAATGTTCAAAGAAACTATCCAAAACAAATCCTATACAGGCGTTTCTTTCGGCAGATGCTAACAAGCGCGGCTAACTAATTTAAACAGAATGTCTAGTCACACCAGCGTATTTGTGATGCTCTGCTATTCATTTGGATTGCTACAAAAATCGCAAACAATGCCCTAAAGAAAAAGTGATGACTGGTGCATTTGTTACAAAGTTATGAACACATCATTTTCACAAAATGATAAACTAACATACAACAGCAGCATAATAATCCCACATGCTTATGGCTCGTGACAGATTCATGCTGAATCAGTTTAAAACTATAGCAAATGCAATCATGTTTTATATATAGGATGTGTTTACAATTTTTGGCTACTTAGTCAACTACTCATGTAATGCCAACATGCTAAGACAGTTGTATTGAGTCACACATTACTTTTACTTTTAGCAAAAAAAGACGAATATAATGATCTTAAATGTATTTTAACCATTATTGTGAAACAAGTGATTAGAAGTAATACCCCTAACAATGTGACTAAGATACGAGCACCACTGCAACCGAGAGGATGACCCAAAGATACTGCTCCACCATGAACGTTGATCTTTTCCTGCAAGAAGAAAACAAATGACTCAGCATAAGGAAATCAAAACAAATTTCAGTCACAAAACTTTAGGGGTTAAAACTTAAAGTTGCCTGAGGAAGCTTGAGGACTTACAGGATTAATCCCAAGCAACTTCTGGTTAGCAAGAGCAACAACCTGCAGGGACATGAACAAACAAGATCAACAAAGGCTATATTCCTGATTAAACAGGCTCCTAAGCATTCAACAAAAATACGGATCTTACTGCAAAGGCTTCGTTAATCTCATAGAAATCTACTTGAGATGCCTCAAGACCTGCATTTGATATGGCTTTTGGGATTGCAAGGGCTGGAGCAGTTGTAAATAGCTCAGGTGCCTGTACAACATCAGTGAATAATTGTCATAGAAAATGCAAGGACGGAACTAGAGTATTAAAACCAAAGACTTTTGTACAGTCAAACAGTCATAGTTTGTAATAAAGAGACTACATCCCTAACACGAAAGCAATCCGGAGATCTTCTTATACCTGTGCAGCATCTGCATAGCCGGAGATCTTTGCAATTACTTGCAATCCAAGCTCAATTGCCTTTGCTCCACTCACTAGAATTAATGCAGCGGCACCATCACTGTTAATCAAGGGTGTATTCAGTAAGAATAGCTTCATTTTGATATGAGAATTTAAGGTTCTAAAGAAAATTTTGTATTGATGAAGTACCATATAGTATTATTCTTAGCACAATAAGCCATTATATGCAAGTCTAAAGGAAATCAGTTTTCTAAAATTAAATGAGTCTTTGTTGAATACTAGTTCCTTCTGATGATAGAAATTTAAACTTTTAACATTTACTACTAGCCTACTAGGTAGTTTGTGAGAACAAACTCCTATGTCAGAGTCACCGCGATGAAAAGGCAAAATTTAGAGTAAAAGATAAACCAAGGCATATGATGAAAAGGAATTATACCTTATACTAGAAGCATTGCCAGCAGTAACAGAACCACCATTCTCCTTGAAACTTGGTCGGAGCTTTCTCAATTTTGCAGGGTCAAACTGGTAAACAAACAAACACATTGTATCACGAATTAGTAGTTCACTGACAGCCATATAAAGTAGAACAAAAGTGATAACTTCACTATTTGTTTGTAATTTGTGCCATTTAATACAATAAGTGGAAACTGCAGGACACTTCGGGCATTAGATTTTCTTCATCCAGTTTACATATCCAAATAAACAAAACTCCACTTTTGATGATAAAAGCAGTTTTAGTTTTTAGTTTTCTCTTTGGTAAAAATGGAGCAGGGTGCCCAATTTAATTGGTTTTAGTGTTCCAACTTCACACCAGTATCATGCAATGCAATGAAATGAATGAAGGAAAACATCAAGGTATCCCATATAAAAGAAAAAAGTATATTGCAGTTGAAGGGGGTTTACACAAGTAACATGTTCATTATCACCAAGGAGAAGCTTAACACATCAACTATTGTGTTTGTAGGAGAGACGGATAACACGGCTCTTTCCTTTTTATTTATTTATTTGTTCTATTTAAGAAGTTCAGTAGAGAACCGAAACATATTTGAAAAGGGGTTACCAAAGTTCCTAACTAAATATCAGCCATGAAATATGTACGGACAAGGCAACATTGTCTAAACAACTTGTTCAAAACAAATCTGAGCGGAGAAGGAGAAGAAAAAACACATTGGCATCAGAATAGGATTGCAGAAATGCTTTTGTTTTCATACCCATCGGTTCTTATTACCTTGTCCAGGCCATCATCTTTAGCAACAAGGGTTGATGGTTTTCCCCTTCCTCCAGAAACTTCGACCTGCATCCAAAAGTCAAGGTGAATGATGCCAACCAAATAAATTAAATCCATTTTTTTAAATAGTAGGAGTTCTAACCGGAGCTATCTCCCAAGAAAAGCAACCGCCATCTCTGGCAGCTATACCACGCTCAAAACTCTGAACAGCATAGTCATCTTGTTGTTCTCGTGTAATTGTATGTGTTTCTGCACATAGTTCAGCACATACTCCCATGCCAAAATTATTATAAACATCCCAAAGTCCGTCTTTGAGCATCCCATCAACAAGGGTATCATGACCTAGTCGAGATCCCTTCCTGTTTCAAAGAATAAGTTTCACAGTAATGATAATTTGTTTCTTTGAAACATCATGCTCATTATGGTGAAAAATGAACGTTTGCTACACCTTAGCACAATCCTTAAGTATCAAAGTAGGTAGGCACCGCTAGTAGTACAACACCAAAATCACTATTCATCAGTCATGAACTGTAAGATAAGTTACCTAGCTTCTCCAATATATTTAGGCACATTAGACATGCTTTCCATGCCACCAGCTACAACAACATCATTGATACCCAACTGTATACTTTGTGCTGCAAGCATTGTTGCTATAAAACAATAACCAACGAAAAAGTCATTATGTCACCAATTCTTTATTAGAACCTCAAAAGGAATTTCAATAGAGCAGAGTTAGTCTCCTTGCCCTTCATCCCTGATGCACAAACTTTGTTAATGGTTGTGCACACCACTGAATTTGATATTCCTAGCACCTAATGCAGCCTGTCTAGCTGGAGCTTGACCTAGATTTGCACTAAGTACATTTCCGAAAAAGACCTCCTGTACTAGTGAGGGATCAACGTTTGCCCTTTTCAAAGCAGCTACAAATCAAAATTAAAGTCACATGTCAGACATAGAGTTCGAAGCACCAGTGTACAATTTCTATTAACAAACACGACTCAAGACATGGACTCACCTTCGATAGCTATAGAACCAAGCTTGGTGGCTGGCAGAGATGATAGGGAACCAAGAAAGCCACCCATTGGCGTCCGTGCAACACCAACAATACACACATCTGACTCGAACAAAACAATTAAGTCAATCAGAATTATACAACTAACAAATCTCTAATAAAGTTCTAAACTAGAAAATTGTAGTCTTTCCACATACAAAATTTCTATACCATAAAGCATACAATTATTCAATATTAAAACATGTATGAGAGGTACAAAAAAAATTATCATTTATCTGCATAAAAGACTAACATGTATTAGGTATCTTTTAGACATATCTTTGAGAGGCATGAACCAGTGACACCTGTGCGGAAATATATTACGGCAACGCGGCACTACGTTGTACTCAAATTAAAGAAATAAAAGAGGGGGGAAAGAAAAAGCGAAAAAAAACATAGACATTCCTTTCTATACACCAGAACGTGATAAATGTAGATTTCCCATACAACCATTTTTCTGGCAACAAAGTTTACTAATTCAACTGATTATCACATCTAGAACATTTTATACAAATAAACCCTATAAGGCCAACTTTGTAGATAATAGTTGCAGTATGAAGTAGGAAAGATTTCTTTACTCTAACTTAGTGAGTACTTGACTTTGAATTGGAACTGTAGTACAGTGTTCCAAACCATAAATTATATCCTAGTTTAGAGTTTCTTAATCTCCAATGATTGAAACCAATACTATAGAATAGCAACAAAATATCACTTGTTTAGATCAAAGCTAACAAAATTTCACCTCTGGGGTTTGGTGAATCCGAAGCTGCTGCTGGGGCCATGAAGTATTGTTATATGATCTGCACAATAACAACTCAACCCATTAGCTAGATTTCTACAAAACACACTTGCAAACTCAAAAAGGTACAAACTTTCTGCTCAAATCAATAGATCAATCGATATTGATTAATCCATCCCATTAGCTAAAATTCAATATTAAACATCCGAAAAACACATTGCAAACTCGTAAGGACTGAAAAACATACAATCTTTTTGCTAAAATCAACAGAGCCATACAACCCATCAGCTAGATTTAAATAAAACACTCTGCAAACTTAAAAAGATCCAAGCTTTCAGCTCAAACCAACCGCAAAATCAAAGGGGTGCTTCAAAATCAGAGAAGATCGACAAAAAAAAAAAAAAAAAACATGAAATGAACAGCTGATAAACATTGTAGAGGGAGAGTAGAAGAAGAAGTGTAAGAAAATCAAGCTTAGAAATGAGATTTTGGGAGGAGAGAATTGTTTACCTCTCTTTGACTTGTTTGTTGGTCTCTGCTTGAAGAGTGTGAATGAAAGAGAGAGAGAGAGACAGAAATGAGTTGGTGAGGACTGTACCGAGAAGCAATGCACGAGGAACCAAATTTATATAGGAAGAGGTGAAAGAGGCTGGATGGAATCTTGGTGGTATGCCCCTTTGATATTTTATTTTTATTATTTATTTGAGTAATTCTACCTATCAAGGAAATGGGCGAGGGAGGTGGCGAGGACGTGCAGAGGTGACGTGGTAAAAAAAAAAAGCGGAGGAAATCCAAAATTTTGGGGGAGAAGAATGAGGGAATCGAAAGCTTTTTTCTCCCCATTTTCATTCCCTCTCCTCTCTCCCCCTCTCTCCATTTTGGACAGATTCCCCCTCTCCTCATTTTCCATCTCGACACAGATAGAGAAGACCCCCTCCCTCTCCCCCAAACGAAGCTCTCCCTCTCCCCATTATCGTCATCGACTGAAACGAATGAGAAGAGAAGAAGGTCAAACGAAAATTAGGGAAGAAGAAGGAAAGAATGAGAAGAGAAGAAGGTTTCCCTCGTCACTTTCCTCTTGCAAAAGGTAAACCCGGACTTGATTTTCCCTCTCATTTTAGGTTTTAGGTTTTTGGTTTTGGTTTTGATTTTGATTTTCCCTTTACTTGGGTGTTTTAGGTTTCGAACAAGAAGTTGGTGGGCAATCTAGTTTTCATCGCTCGGACGCAGAGGTAAGATTTCGAGCTCCCTTTCTTCTTCTCTTCGTTTCGTCTTCAGCCGAAGAGCTTAAAAAAAAAATTGCTCATCTTATTTTAGATCTAGGGTTTACGAAATTTCTTCAGAAATAGTCTGTAGATATTTTTTTTATTTTTTTTAATTCCAGTGTTCATATCTGATTGAATTGTGGGCTTTTTTTGATGAATTGTGTTTAGTGTTTTTCTCAATAGGCGAAAAAGTGAAAAAATGGGACTGAAAATATTTTACCTGTCGAATTTTAGTGTTCATATCCAAAATTCATAATTTTTTTTAATTCAAAATTAGTCAATTCAGAAATGGTTTTTTTTTTAATTTCAGTGTTCATATCAAAAAATGTGAAAAATTTCTTCAGAAATAGTCAAATTCATAAATGGTTTTTTTTTAAATTTCAGTGTTCATATCCAATTTTTTTTTTACCACAATCATAATTGTCTTCACATTCTATTCAATTTATAACGAATGGAAGGGACTGAAAAACTGGAGTAATATGTGAAACGTTAACATTGTTTGGAATGCATGAGGTGTTGGTTTTCTAACTGATGGTTATATGCTATGGTTATACTCATAGTTTGATGGTTTGTGATGTTGGCAATTGCTGCTATAATGTTGGTAACTGTATAAATTTTGTCAAATAGGTGAAAGTGTTCACTGTATTTCATAGAGCCAGTCTCTTCCCCTTAGTTTATCATCTGTAAATTTTCCTATGTAACCCTTTAAAGCTTTTCTATCTACTTGTAAGTTTCTATCTTTATCTCCTAAGTCTTTCCTCTGTAATTTTTTATTTTCAATATATAAAGCATGCATTATTGTTCATCTTCTTCTTTTCTTTCAAAACTTTCTAAGAACTGTTCCTGCACGAACATCTCGTTATACTAGCTCACACCTAGTATCGCCATCGTTCGCTTGAATAGTTTAAAGAAATGTTTTTTGAAAATCTTGTTTTATTTGGGTCTTACCCATTTACCACATTTTGCAAACTTTTATTCTGAAGCTTTTGGACGAATGACGGAATTATATGTAATGTAATATGTACATACATATGTATTATGTGAATATATTTCATAATCCAATGAAATTTGTGTTTCATATTGTTCTTTGTTTTCTTCCGTATGGTATGCTTTTGTTTCATATTGTTCTTGTTATTCTTTTTTGAACACAAGCTGTGGTTGCGAAGTGTAGCTTGCTATTTGCATTCCAAATTCTGCCATGATTCTTCATCAGACTTCCTACTCTCTGTAAGTGCACTGATTTGCTTATTCAATAGTGTGATAAGATCTGACTTGTTTTTGTAATGCTCTGCAGGATGGAATCACCTAATTCAGATCAACAGACAGAGTTCATGTATTCCTAAGGAATATAGTGTGATAAGTTCATGAAGTAAGAAAATTTTGGGATTAATTTTTTGAATACTCTAAATGTATTCCTGTATTATGTTCTTGTAGATCATGCAAATGCTTAAGGAAAATAAGACACATGAAGCTGGATGGTTGTCCCGAAGGGTTTTGATAGTTTGTTAGTTCAAAGGGTTTTCATCTAAACTTGTTTTTAAACCCTTGACAATAGTGGGTTGTTTTTTTAGATTCTTTTAATTCCCCTCTAATGTTGATTACATATTTTAGTATTAATTTAAGTCCACATGGATATAATCTGGTCTTCATTTTTAGGTTTTAAAAGGATGATAAAAGATTTTGATTAGGATTTTCTTTGTGTTGCTTTTTTTGATGGATTATCAGGTGAAAAAATGGCAAGTGAAGCACCAACTTGGGTGGATCAATGGGGAGGAATGGAGGATGATGACAGCAACAAGTTGAACAACAATAAGGGGAGCAGCAGTGGGAAGAAAATGGCAGAAGTGAAGGCAACAACATCAGCAGGATTGGACAAAGCAAAGACAACAACAGTGGTGGGAGCACAGAAGGTGAAGAGTGGGACATCTGTTGGGATTACGTGGGTAAAGTCTCAGTACCAAAAGAGAACCTCCAAATGATTATCTCTCTGTCTCTGTTACTTTAGTTTCTGTTTGTTAAGATTGAGAGGGGAAAGTGTGGAATGAATTGATATTATCAGTGAGGTTTGCATGTTGTTTTCTATACCAAACAGGTTTGGCAGTTTAGGATTTGGTCTTTTGAACTTTGGGTGTGTTATAGACATGTCATGTTAGTCTGTCTTCAATGGAAATGTCGCTAATGTTGCAGATGATGACGACCTGAGTTCCTTGTGTAGCCATTGTGTCTATCATTTTCGTTTGGGTCTTTATTTTTTGGTTTGTTTTCATTGTTACGTTGATCAAGCTCTTGTTAGGTTGCAAAATGTTAAAAAGGCTTTACTCTTCCAATGGAATACTGGAAGGTTTGAGTACTGATTTATCTTAACATTTTCTTGAAGACATTATAGCTTTTGTGTTCATTTTCTTAGTTGTTTTCAACTATCACACTGCAATGCCATTCTTAGCAATCACTGACAGTGCCATTCTTCAACTGTCACACTGCAGTGCCATTCTTAGCAATCATTTTCTTTTGTGTTCATTTAGCTTTAACATTTTCTTGAAGAAATGCAATCACTGACAGAATTCATAGCAATAGCCTGCCAAAACAACTGAGATTGCAACTGATAACTGAGAATTCATAGCAATAGCCTGCCAGAATTCATAACATATAAATGCAAAGAAAGAAAGTATCTGAATTCATAGCAATAGCCTGCCAGAATTCATAACATATTCATAGCAATAGCCTGCCAGAATTCATAGCAACTGATAACAACCTGGAATCACTTATAAGCAAGTATCAAACAATGCAACAAATACACATTCAAAGAAAAAAACGACTGAGATTGCTAACTGAATTGATGTCATAGCCCGCCAACATATGTTTAAGCTAATTTGTAGATACAAAGAACCTTGAATATCTGAACATTTCAAACAGATTTACATCATAGCCTGCCAAAATACATTATAGCAGCTTTTCATCATAGCCTGCCAAATTAAGAAACCCACAAAATGACCTAGTCTGCTATACATTCTAGCAACTTTTCATCATACCATTTGCAGTTGATGAACTTCCTTAACATCCATTGAATATGACAACTCTTAGAAGAACACAGTTGTAAAAGCCATGGTTAAAATCAAATCTCCATAGATTCATTGCCTGAAGAACAAGATCAGAGATGTCAGATGATGTAATTGCCAATTTACACTCATATTTAAATGAAACAAAACAATTTTGATGAGAAAAAACATCAAAGAAATGAAAACACATAAATGAGTATTCATCGGTCATCACATTTTGCTTTCAAATATAGTAAACTGGGTAATCTTCAGCCTTAACAGAAGTAAATATGGTAAATGGTTAAGACCCAAAGAAAGTTTGCAAAATGTTGGTAAATGGGTAAGACCCAAATAGAACAAGATTTTCAAAAGACATTTCTTTAAACTATTCAAGCGAACGGTGTCGATACTAGGTGTGAGCTAGTATAACGAGATGTTCGTGCAAGAACAGTTCTTAGAAAATTTTGAAAGAAAAGAAGAAGAAGATAAACAATAATGCATGCTTTATATATTGAAAATAAGAAATTACAGAGGAAAGACTTAGGAGATAGAGATAGAAACTTACAAGTAAATAGGAAAACTTTAAAGGGTTACATAGGAAAATTTACAGATGATAAACTAAGGGGAAGAGACTGACTCTATGAAATACATTGAACACTTTCACCTATTTGACAAAATTTATACAGTTACCAACATTATAGCAGCAGTTGCCAACATCACAAACCATCAAATTATGAGTATAACCTTAGCATATAACCATCAGTTAGAAAACCACCACCTCATGTATTCCAAACAATGTTAACGTTTCACATATTACTCCAGTTTTCCAGTCCCCTTCCATTCGTTATAAATTGAATAGAATGTGAAGACAACTATGACTGTGGTAAAAAAAAAAATTGGATATGAACACTGAAATAAAATAATAAAAAAAACCATTTCTGAAGAAATTTTTCACATTTTTGATATGAACACTGAAATTAAAAAAAAAACCATTTCAGAATTGACTAATTCTGAATTAAAATTTTTTTTCTTCTGAATTTTGGATATGAACACTGAAATTAGACAGGTAGAATTTTTTCAGTCCCATTTTTTCATTTCCTCGCCCATTGAGAAAAAAACCCAACACAATTCATCATAAAAAAACCCCACAATTCAATCATATGTGAACACTGAAATTTAAAAAAAAAAATCTACAGACTATTTCTGAAGAAATTTCGTACCCTTAGATCTAAAATAAGAGGAGCAATTTTTTTTTGAAGCTCTTCGGTTGAAGACGAAAAGAAGAAAAGAAGAAAGGGAGCCCGAAATCTTACCTCTGCGTCCGAGCGATGAAAACCAGATTGCCCACCAACTTCTTGTCTGAAGCCATAAACCTAAAACACCCAAGTAAAGGGAAAATCAAAAACCTCTAACCTAAAATGAGAGGGAAAATCAAGTCCGGGTTTACCTTTTGTGAGAGGAAAGGGATGAGGGAGACCTTATTCTCTTCTCATTTTTTCCTTCATCCTCCCTAATTTCCGTTTGACCTTCTTCTCTTCTCCTTCGTTTCAGTCGATGACGATGATGGGGAGAGGGAGAGCTTCGTTTGGGGAGAGGGAGGGGGCCTTCTCTATCTGTGTTGAGATGGAAAATGGGGAGAGGGAGAGGGAATGAAAATGGGGAAAAATAAGCTTTCGATTCCCTCCTTCTCCCCCAAATATTGGATTTCCCCCATTTTTTTTACCACGTCGCCTCTGCAGGTGCTCGCCACCCTCCCTCACCCATTTCCTCGATAGGTAGAATTACTCTATTTATTTATGAGCTTGTCTAACTGTCGAGGGAATGGGCGAGGAAAACAACGAGGGAGGGGGGACCGTCCATCCCCCGGGATGCGCGCATGAAAAATGAAGGCACACATCCCGGGGGGGTGGACGGTCCCCCCCCCTCGCCCATTCCCTCGACAGTTAGAATTTTCCTTTATTTATCCTGTAACCCTTGTTCCCCTTCCACCCTTTTAATTAAAAAAAAAAAACCTTCCACCCAAAATGCCGTCAGTAGAATTCGAATTCTGGACTTGTCATTCCATCTGTCACAAGTTACTGAGTTGATATCCCGTTGGCAATATTTGATTAATTTAGTTTTGAACTAGGAACACATGACAGAATCATAGGGGTATTTTACAATGGGTTCGAATCTTGGACTTGTGATTCCATTAGCCACAAGTTAATGAGTTGATACTCCGTTGGCGATATTGATTAATTTATTTTTGAACTAAGGATCATATGGTAGGATCAGATGAGGTTTTATAACCTCGAGATATGCAAAAATACTTTGTAAATTTTATCATTCTTCCAAGATCACACCAACGTCACTTCTGGTAGCATAATCTAATTGCAAAAATCTGGTTTCCTAGTATTTCGTTCGTTTCATTTTTTTTAAGGAAGCCACTACTGAATTATTGTGTAAATATATTTCAATTTAGAATGAGGCTAGGGAACCAGGTTTTGCAATCAAAAGATGTGTATCATCAGAGGAGTTTTTTTTACAACCTCGAGATACACATAAACAGTTATGTCACCTTGGTTAAAAAAATATGGTTTCTTAGCATTTGCATTCAATTTAATACAATAAATTTTAAGTATTTTAATTTGATCTTTTCCAAGAGATTATGTTGAATTCCAAAATTACTATATCTTATGATTTTATATTTTTACTAGTATATCGTTATCCGGTGGTAAGATAAGTGAAAGAGACATCGAGATAGGAGTGGAAGGAGGAGCCTAATGGAGAACTTACAAAAAAAAAATTGTGTGTTTGCTAACAATAATAACTCATTTCTAACTCTCGTTTGTATTTGCTTCAATTAGACTGTTCATTCCTAGTATAGAGCTTCTACGGAGCCTGGTCCCAGAACACTTATTTGTGCATGGGAGAGTTGCAAATCAGATCATTCTACCATTTTCTCCATGGTTTGGAGAAGTTCGAGAGGGGTAAAGTTGGTCTGATGACGTGTGGACCACCTTCCCAAACACATATCAGTGCTTTCAGACCAAGCTCTTTAGAATTTTTTTTCTAGTATGATACATGTGTTTCTACTCCCAAATGCTTAGAAGAGTGCACATGAATCACACAAACCTCTAAATCCATTCAAATGGTACGACCTACTAAAATTTGTTTCCTTGGTTTTTAAAATGTGTTGTGATGCGCTATTTTAGTAGCACACAACTTAATACCTTGTTTTATGATTGTAGTATAGAATAAGTAGGGATCGTTTTAGACCGGGGATTAGAGGGTTTGTCAATTAACACTAATAATAACTAAAAGACAACTAACAACCTAATTAATTAAATAATGGAGGATTGAATTTTCTAAATTAAACTATGAAAATAACTACGAAATTTACTATAAAGATAATAAAACTAAAGGGATGGCAAAGATGAGAAATTAGCTAAGGGTTTATCTCCACACACCAAACATATGCTTATAAATCAATCTTCAATAATCATTTGCTAACTCGTAAAAGACAAATTTCAAGATTAACCGTGACCGCACTGCATTAATCTTATTATTTTCCCAAGTTCGTTGAATTAAACTAAGCGTCGCTTTCAAACTATTCTTATCATGCTATCTAAACAAGAATCACAAGTTAAATAACAATCTAAGATCATTAAGTTTTGTAGAAAATATGAACACTGACTAGACAATTACAAATATGATCAACATCTTGTTCTTACCTAGGTTTTTACTTAACCTTACCAACGTTCATTGGTAATTACTACTTATTGTGAGTACAAGATTATAACAATTAGGTTGAAACTCTCCTATACTCTAGCCTCAGATCCTATCATGCTTACTAAGTTGGCCACCTTAACAAACATACAAAAAAAATGATCTATAAAGCAGTTAAGCAAAACACAATCACTAATAACAAGGAAGATTAAATTCAATTAATTTATAGAGCACATGTTCGGGGCTTCGAATCCACCCCGAACTAAGAGAAGTTTAGCTAGACATATTAATTATGTTCGAATAATAATACATAATTAAATATCAAACTAAAACTAAGAGAAAGAATTAAGAGATCAAACAAAACATTGTCGCCTGATCCGTGGTGGTAGAGAGTGGAAGCTAGAGTGTGAATAGCGCAAAGGAAGAGATATCTCCTTCTCCTTCCTCACGCGATCTGCTCCTGATCTCCGCTTCTCTTCATTCTATGCTTCTTCCATTTCGCGATCTGCTATGTGTATGTGGTGCTATCTGGAAACAGAGGGAGAGACGATGGCATCAGTGGCTGAGAATGAGAGGGTAGGAAAGTGATAGGCGAATAAGGACGTGTCGACATAGAGAGAGGCTGGCAATGAGAACAAGGGGATCGACGGTGGTGTGAGGGTGTTGTGTGGTTGTGATTGTGATTTGGCAAATGGTGTGTGGTGGTGGGTGTCCAAGGAGAAGACGATGGAGGAGATGAGGTTGTTGTTTGTTAGGATGCCAATCCTATTTAGCATTTACTTGAGATTAGAATGTCTTAGTTAGAACAATATTATATTTTAGAGAATATTAGCTTGTTTTGAATTAGGAGTTATTGTTAGAACGTCGACTTTGGGAAGACTACGAGCAGTTTCGTGTACATTTTCCAGATTTTCAGGCAGTGTGGGATGTTAGGATGTCAATCCTATTTAGTATTTACTTGAGATTAGAATGTCTTGGTTAGAATCATATTATATTTTAGGAAATATTAGCTTGTTTTGAATTAGGAGTTATTGTTTGATTAAAATTAGGTTTGAATTCAATTAGGAAGTATTATTTTGCTTTCAGTTATAAATACATATGATGTAATAGAGTTTAGGTAAGCAATACAAGTTTTTATTTTAGTTTATTGGTGGACTGATCCCCAATCAAAGGTTCTAGGTGGTTTGATCTCCAATCAGAAGGTCAATGTCTCTATTATTGTTGCGAGATGGGTGATGGTCTGGTGGAAGTGTTATGTGATGGGTTCTGTGGCGAGATGGTGGTGGCTGAATGGAGGCTATGGATGGATGCGTGGCTGTGGATGAGTGATGATGGGTGATGGCTTGCCGTGGTAGCAAGCGACCCTGCTTCAGGGCAGGTATTGT
This sequence comes from Berberis thunbergii, assembly GCA_003290165.1. Classification (NCBI taxonomy): domain Eukaryota; kingdom Viridiplantae; phylum Streptophyta; class Magnoliopsida; order Ranunculales; family Berberidaceae; genus Berberis; species Berberis thunbergii. The sequence goes on along the minus strand of QNQO01001359.1, from coordinate 128,621 downwards.
CCATTTTATAATTGTTTTCTTCTCAGTTTCCTTATTTGTGTAGTTTCCTTGTGCAACTAGTATTTCTAAATTGTCAATTTGCTTCTATTTTAAAATCTTGTAATTGGAAACCTACACAAACACGAAAATAACAATTAGTACCATAATTAACAAGTAATAGCTAAAAATATATATAGAAATATGGTACTAAAAATAGCCTAATTATACCCCTATCATGTTGCACGAAGGACATTTATTATCCATATCACACTCTTCTATGTGACAGCAACTGATAGAGAACATCAAGATCATATGATGCTCGACTCCTAGGTTCTTTGGTATTGTAGTCAAACTATACACTTCGTTGTGCGAATTTGAAATGTTAGAAATCAGAATGTTATAAACAAGTATTTATGGATTAGAGAGCATAGGAGATATGCCGACAAATTTGGACATGTAAACATCACCACATACAGATGCTGTAATGAAATTTGTGATCCACATTGCGCAAGTGTTATTACATGTTAAAGACTCGGAGTCCGATTTAGTAGAAACTTAAATGTCACTTGGAATGGGTAATGCATACTATTCATGTCAAATGATATTCACAACAGAATGTATAAACAAGCATACAGAGCAAGAGAAAGTCAGAAACAACATTTGGATTAGAGAGATTCTTCAAAAACCATGCCAGTGTTTCTTTTACAACAACGCTTAGTTCAACCAGGGCATCACAAGTGGTTGTTTTTGCATTTCTATTTGCTCATTTGATGTACAAAACCAGAACATCCTCTCTACCAGGCACACACTAAACACGGGTCGCTATAGTTGCCAAGTACAGAGGTCTGGCAAATGTCACAACATGACTTCACCTCTGTATACAAATATAGTCAGTATGAGTTGGAAGGATGACCACCATTTCACTCATAATTTTCGTCAAGATTCAAAGATGAGCTCCATTGCCTTGAAGGTCAGCAACTATGGAAAATTCTTAATCACAGCAAGCAAACTTATATATCGATAAGATCTCTTATGTAGAATACGTGTCTTACCAGAGAGCTCTTCTGAAGTTATTATTCTCACGCTTCATCCTACATCCCCCTCATGACAATTTTCTCGGCATCACTCCAATGCATTGATCAGAGTGGTCCAATTGATATTTCTGAGCATCGAAAGTGCTCTAAAGGTTGAGACGAAATCCTCACAACACCTGTTTGAGACAATCTAACCTGTCTAGTCAGACTATATATTCCTAGCTACAAACCCTTAAACCTGTTTAACCATTCAGCTATCTCATGCAAATTCCACCTGCTAGGCACTAGAATATCTCATGAACAACATCCTGTTGGAGTTGGTACTTCAGAGTCATTCAATCTCAAAGACCAGATGTTTAGCAAGTGAAGATAGCCTATCTTTTTCGGATTTGCAGGTAGTAATAAATGGTTTCTTCTTACTTGTAGAAACTTGAAGATCATTCGCTGCTAAGATAAAACGTTTACCAACTTCAGTTCTTGCAAGCCTACGGGCTGAAGTCCTAGGATCCGTACCAGTAGATGGTGGAAGAGAGAGTTTTACTTTGCTGCTTTTGCTGTACACGGAGGTGTAACAAACGAAGATGACAACTTCTGTTTTTTGGATTTACAGCCAGTAATAAATGGCTTCGTCTTACTTGTAGAATGACAATATTTTGCTGCACATTTACCAACTTCACGTTTGCCAAGCTTACCTTTTGAAGTCCCGGAATTCGGCTCAGCACATGCCGCTGGTGAGTTTGATGTACATAGTGTATCATGAATTTGCATCTTTGAGCATTGCTCATCGGATTCGGTCCTTAAAGGTCTGTCTTGTTGAGCACAAACTCCAAACTCAACATTAACATCACACCCCGCAGAATCATCACGTGACTTGACCTCATCAAATTCGGGATAGTATCTTTCTATAATACCTGACACTGATACTACCTCACATAGGCTCCCACTAGGGGTCTGAGAAGCCCATCCTTCTTTACGGTTCACTTTCTTTGAGGAATCATAGTCATACAACCCTTCCTGTGGAGGAACATGAAGGCATTCCTTCGATACAGGAAGAAGTCTGTCATTGCTTTCATCTATCTCACGAAAACACTCGTTGCTTGTTTTATTCTCCTTTGAAATATTAACAGGTGTCTGAAAATTTTCTAGAGGACCTTCAGAATGCAACTTGCAAGACCCCTTTTTCTTCCGTTTCTTAGCACTGTTTCCTGCCTTAATCTTAACTATGCTCGTTGTATGATTTTCAGGTTTTCCTATAGTTTGTGGTATTGCTGTCATCAGGAACAGGTATCCTGCACTCAGCAGCCAAGCTTCTCGATTCAACAGGTTTATCATAAAGGTTTAATGGTGTTACATCCATATGAAGAAACCATGGTCCTTCCAACCCAAGAAAAACATTCTTTACAGGGAATGAGTCAGGAAGGTGGTAAAAATACGATCTCCGTTTAACCTGCACGAAAATAAAATAGGGGTTTTTATAAGGTTTAATAAAGTACAAAGTGATCTTCATAGATGAAATAGTTCATGGTCATACCATTAACCCAGTGATTCTGATTTCTCCTATGCTTGGGAAACAAATGAAATGCTCATTTCCAAATATTCCTACATGTTCAACAAAAAATAATCGTCATCAGGCTTTATTTTTTTATTAAATTTATTAGCCAAACAAGCTAAACAACACTAAGAATAGATATAAGAAAGCCCATTGCAACTGAAAGGGTGGCTAGAAACAAACCAGCATGCTATGACAATCTAAAGAAGCTATCCTACTCAAACATACACAAATGGAAGTCAATCAGGCTGAGAGTATCAAAATACTAATATTTATTGATAGTACGTCGCTAACTGTCACGGGAAAAATGACAATTGCCTGGAGTGTTGGGAGCAGAACGAACCCAAATAAGTTCCATATTTATCAGTAATGCAGAAGCTCAGTGGCAATACAAAATGAACACAAGCACACATACAGACAAAATACCAAGAATACAAGTAGTGCATATGTAACAAAAAAAATTTCAAAAAAGAAGATGAACAGCGCACTAATCCAACAAAAAGATCAGTTCCAAAATGAATGTTACTTTTTTTTTTTAAAGAATACTATTGTATTTGTTTTGCTATTTAAATCATTGGATTTAATTCGATTCATATTACATCTTTCTTCTACAAATGCAAAGGAGTATGGATCCCTTGCTTGATTATTCTCAATGCAGAAAAATACTACCCATCTGATGGTTGTGTTTTTATCAAGTTATCAACCAACCAAGTGATTGCGATTTAGGAAAAACTTTAGTGGTCACTGGTCACCCATTAAATAGTAGGTCCAAACCTGTCTTTCATGTACTGCACCGTACTAAGTAATTTCATAAACTGCTTCAGCTATTCATAGTTCAATGAAATGGGATACTTTTGCTCACCTGCACATTGTTCAGGAATCAGGGGTTCCAGACAGTTGTAGAGGTAGGGCAGTCAAACCTAATTGATATGCACAACGTACAATGGATAATAAATTGGAGACCTTCCGCAATCTTGTTTCACATTCACATAAATCCCTCTAGTCAGTTGTCAGCACTAATGTATACTAGATGAACTCGTGCGAAATCACCATTGTCTACTAGATGGGCTTGAAAAAATGCAAACCATTTTTGGAGCACTGGAAGCACATCTTACAAATCCTGACACCAAACCTTGATAATTGGTTATCAGACATCTCTATGTATCATCTCTATTTCTAAGATGTTTCCTATCATCACCACCGTCAAATGCATCCAATGCCAAAAGGTCTTGTTCCTTGACATTTTGCTAAAGCTTAAGAGCTATATTTTCTCTGTCAATCAAGACTGTGTAAACACTAATATCATCATGAGACAGAGGCTTCTGTGCATAAAAGATAGAAACAAAAGTAGGTTTGCTGTTAAAGAACAGGAAAAATAGGAAGATTTAATGTTAAATATCACATCCCACTCAGTGATGTTAGTAGTCTGGGATGGACTTTGCAAGGGGTTCAAGTGGAATGATTGAATTTCTACTTGTATTTCTTACCATTGTTTGCAACACATCACAACAAGCTCCACGAGTATGCCACAATGACACTCTTATGGTCAATGTGCTTGGACCACTAGACTACTGTAGTACTCAATAACACCATGTCGCCTTTCCACTATGTGGTTTTTAACAAGTGCCACATTTTTCACTGATCAAGTGATCATTATCAAACTTAGTTAATTTTGGAAGATTTATTCTCAAGTCCTTGACAATCCTTCAGACTTTAGTGAACAATCCAGTGCACTACCTATAATTGCAGCTTCATAAAACTTTACGAATATTAAACCACAGATGGTGCAATTATGCAAGTTTCCACTGCTCTAATACAGCTCGTTTGCAGATGTAATGCCCATTTCTTCCCCTCCAGCCCCCCAGGCTACACAGCCCTCTCCTCTCCCTCCTCCTCCCAAAATAAGAAAGACTATGACCTTAAAATTGATTGAAATAATACGACCCTCGTTCAAGTAGAGATGGCGATGAGTCTTGTTTGTTCGAGTATAATGTAAGATTGTATGAACCCAATCCTGATCAATACAACAGTCTGGTCAAGGCATCTCAACCCAAACCTAACCAGTTTACGAAAGGCATATAACCATGTCAGGTTGCATTGGCATAATCATTTACTGTGTCCACGTCTAATAAATATGTCGAAGAAAATTCAATTGGAAAGGTAATCTCAACTTACTACTACTAAATTGTTTAACAAGTTTACATAAAAGGGGTACACAAACTAGCATCGGTTATGATTCACGTTGTATCATTCTAAGTGACAATCAAAATCCAACAAAACTAATAAATAGGTTGAGATATCAGACATTAACCTCAAACATGACCCATTTAGTTAGTGCTTTTGACATGTCAAACTATTTAGGAAACAACCAAACCCATTAACTCTGTGTTACATTAGCACTAAGGATTGAAATTGCAACACCCACTCAATCATGAGTGACTTTTCTAAAATTTCCTTGTAAAAACTGCATAGGCAGTTTCTCACCTTGAAAAAAAAAATGTTCTTAGGGAATATCGAGGGCAATGAATGGAAAACAATAACAAAGTACAATCAAGGCATCCATAAACAATATTGCTGCAGAAATTTGTAATCTTTATTCTAAAGTTACAGACTTTCAACACCCCATGAGACATATTCAAGCATATACATATACCAACCGAATGTGGAAAATAAACAAAAACCCATAACAAAAATTGTCATCAAGAACAGATATTTCAATCAATGGCGTTAACAAGTGATTGCTCCAAACCCCAAAACTAATCACAAACAAACAGGAAACAAAAATATTTAAGTTTTGTGAGAGATTTGCTTACTCTTGAGTTCTCCTGCAGTGATTTCTGGAGAAGCAGCCATGGCTAAGTGGGTGCCCAAGTTGGTATCTACAAAAATGGGTCTTTTTCAGTGTGCAAAGAAGAAGAAGAAGAAGCCATTAGAGAGGTCGCAAATGAAATTGCTCACTGTTCGAGTGTTTGATGAGTAAGACTAGGGTGCCTGGTACCCTGCCTGGTACTATGCCGGGTGGGTGCTAGCACCGTTGATTTTGCGTTGAGACAAGTGAAACACTTATCACGACGCAAATCAACGATGCTTGACACCCACCAGGCAGGGCATCCTAGATTTTCCCGTGTTTGATATTAGGCTTCTGTTCGTGACAAAGGGATGTTCACGTGCCATGCACGTGCACACAGTGACTATTTTAGCCAAAAAAAAAAAAAAAATCTATGCTTTGCTTCATTATCTTCAAAACAATCGAGAATGGAGAGAACCCTTTCCCGCTTTCACTCTCTATTCTCCATTTCTGATTCCAATTTCTCTATTCACTCCAAAACCCAACCTCTAGTTGGTTACAGTCTCCCCCATCGAATTGTTCAATCTGCAGAGACAGCTAAAGTCTCCAAAACAAGGTCTTTGAAGCCATTTAGGAGGAATCCGAGAGAAAACTCGAGTACCCATACTAGCAAAGAAGGTAATTTCTGCCCCCCATTAGTGTTCACTACTGTATTGAGCACTTATTGTGAAGAAAAATCTGTGCTTTAAGTGTTTGAGTTTGAATTTCAGGAAATGTTAAACCAGAGAAGAGAACCCATGAGTTGAATTTAGAGATTTCACCTCATAGAGCAGGTAGAATCAATCATTTATTATTTTGTAAGTTTTATTGAAATGTTGGTTCAATGGGGTTTGTTTGAGTAGTATCTATGTGTTTGTAGTATCTGCGGTGAGATTATTGCGAATCGAGCAAGGGGGCGCTTTTGCGGACCTTTTGAATGAGAGAGGAAAAGGTTCCGGGGCCAATGAGATGGGATATGTTGAAAGGACACTTGGTTTTCGCACACGAAAGTTGGATGATAGAGATCTTAGATTGGTATGGCCTCTGTTTAGTTCATTTCGTTTCATGCACTGCTAGTTCACTTGGTGTAACAATAGTTATCAAAACGAGTATTGTGTAGTCTACCGGAAACATAAATTTGAGATATGCATATCGTACCGTATTGTGTATATGCTTTCACACGCGAAAGTTGGATGATAGAGATCTTAGATTGGTATGGCCTCTGTTTAGTTCACTTTCTTTCATGCACTACTAGTTCACTTGGTGTAACCATAGTTATCAAAACGAGTATTGTGTTGTCTACTGGAAACATAAATTTGAGATATGCATACCGTAACGTATCATGTAACGTAAGATATGGTGCAAATTATATATACATAAGTGTACAAAAGGCATAAATAAGACTAGGAGGTCCAAAAAACACTTTCGTTGATATATGACTTGTGTAACATATATAAGCAAGCTATTGCCTATCATCTACCCATTCATTCATGTCAGTTGTACAAGGAGGGTACTTCTTTGTATCATCTTATATCGGTGCATCGTAAGGTACGTATGAACTGGGTCGATAAGGCTTACATATGATATGTGTTGAGCATCATATCGTGCATATCAGAAGATCCTGATAACTATTAGTGTCACATTTTCCACTCATATTGAAGTGATGTGTTCGGGATTCCTACAAATTTGACATGGAAATCAAATGATGGAGTAGTTATATTTAACTGAGTAGTTGTGAGATATTGGAATTACGTCTCTTCAAATTATAACGAATTCAAGAGAAGTCGTGTCATGGTAAAAGTAAACTACGTAGCATCCAGGGTAATGGTATTGATAAGTGCAGTTTGAAGCAGTATTTTACTTTCATTAGATTGCTTATATGTTTGTTATTCAAAGAACTTGTTAAGACTTAAGACTTCCTTGACATTCCTCATTTTCGCATATTGGAATAGTAGACTACATCACATGTTATGTAGTGGACTGAAATGTCACTTTACTGGTTAGGTGACAGAGGTTGTTGGTGGGACTATTCGTTGGAGACGGTATCTTGATCATCTCATATTATCGCTATGTCATGACGAGAAAGTGTTCAGACACATGGAACCTCTTCTCTTGCAGGTATGCAACTACCAATATACTTGGATGCCTTAGAGAGCCTAAAAGATTCTTGCTTGGATTCTGTTAAGTATTCTTCAGTTACTTACCCTGAGATATATAGTATTTCTTCTTTTCATAGATTCTCCGAATCGGTTTCTATGAGATTCTCAAGCTGGACATGCCACCATATGCTGTTGTAGATGAGGTTATGTATTTTATTTTTCATTGCTTTTATCATTTTAGTCTTTTGAAAAACAATTTGACATGAATTCTTCTTGTATGTACTCCGTCATTTGAGTATTTGCAATCCTGAGTATATGTCAAACCAATGCAATCTCCTGGTGGAGTTTGTTTACAGCACTTCTGTGTTGCATGGACTCTTTCATAAGAGAGTTTGCCAAAATTGTTACAACCAAGACTGTCTTACAGACTCTTGTTCATCTCCCATTTAGCGATTAACGTTTATTGAGCATTTTAGGTCAGTTGTTGATGCTTTCTGTAATGTTACATGTTATAAAATTTCAGAATGTCCAACTTGCCAAAGTTGCTCTTAGGCCTGGTGCAGGTAACATGGTGAATGGGATTTTGAGGAAACTACTTTTACTTAAGGTTTGGCTGCTTCTATGCACATGCTTCAAGTTGTTTCAGTTGTTCTAACTGGGATTATCAGATTCTGAAATTATTTTGAACCATCTTTTGATTCAGGAAAAGGACTCTCTCCCTCTGCCCAAAGTGGAAGGTGATGATCGCTCGCAAGCACGTACACTTGCCATACTGTATTCCCATCCAGTTGTAAGTTTAATAGCTACCCCTCTCCATTGATTAATTAGTTAGGATCTCTTGAAGATCAGGCTCTAGGTTTGTTCAATCTGATTATTGAAGTGTGGACATGACACCCTCGTATAATGAAACATCTTTAGTTGTGTTTATAGTTAAAGAAAGAGGGAATGTGAAAGCTCAAATACTCCTTAACGGGTACTATCCAATCAATAAGCATAACTACAAAACAAAATTTGATATTATTGGGTGAACGACTACTTATCGACACGTTCATAAATATAAAAGTCACAAGTTCTCATGATTATGCATTTTTCTTTATTCAGTGGATGATAAGGCGATGGACAAAGTATTTTGGGCAAGAAGAAGCCAAGAGTTTGATGACATGGAATAATAGCGACCCAAGCTTCAGTCTAAGGTTTTAGTCACATTTCATTCTTCTAAGTATTGACTGAAACGGATCTCTGATTTCAAGGCTGATTTGCCTCTTGTCTAATGAATTCATGTCAGGGCCAACACTGCAAAAGGTTTTACTAGAACTGACCTTGCGATGCGGCTTGAAATGTTGAAGGTGTGTTTTATGAGAAATTTAAGTTGGGAAAAAGTTTGAATGAATTATAATACAATATATTAGAATAACTACTAGTGTCAAAAGAGTAATGGCCCTCAAGAGATAATAGTTTCACATTTTTCTTTCTCAAAAACATTCATTTTGCTCTTTTGTACTGTAGTCCTAGTGATAAGAGAAGAGGTTGAAGTTCTAACTGGATCATCTTGGAACTTCTATCATACCATTTGTCTTATTTTAACTTAATACCAGTGCATCTTTTGTTGATGGAGAACATCAGACTGTCGTAACACATGTTTGATCACTTTTTTTCTTTTTTCAGGTTCCCTATGAGCTTTCCTTGCATTTGGATGATTTTGTTCGCATCACAACTGGGATGCAGGTACAATTTAAACCAATAGTCATGAGGGAAGCAGAGTTGTTCCGTAGATTTGCACTTTCAAATAGTTGTTTAAATATTGTGGTGGTATTCTCTTGCAAGTCTTCATCTATTATTATTAGGCTGTGTATAAAAGAAGTCATAGAAGCATTACAGGTCATTGTGATATGTGCAAATGGTTAAGTCTACAGAATTTTGACGAAAAAAATTTGCCAGAAGTTGCAAAGATCATTAAATTTAAAGATTTGCTGTTAGTGAATATATGTATATATTCAGAATAAATCACGAACAGGATCTGGCGCAGCGGGTGAGGTGCCATGTGGTGCACGCAACATCAGGTACCCTGAGATGTTTAAGGGAGAAGAGTAGAACATTTGAAGGATGGCCAGGTTCGGTAATGTGCCGTGCATAACCTAAGAGGTCGTGGGGCACGTCAAATTATAGCTAAAACTATGAGGCTCACTGCTAACCGATCCACTTATGTAATCTGAAGTAGCATGAAATGCACATCCACGACTGGCGATGCTTTAAATGAGAGTTCAAATAATAGTTGGTTAAAAGCAAAGTTAATGTGAATCATACGCTCTAAGGTAAATATAGATATCAGACAGTGCTTCATATAGTTTACAGTTTCCTAAATATTTGTATCTGTTGTTGCTAGAATGTCATACAAGGTGGATTGTTGAAAGAAGGGTTATGTTCAGTTCAAGACGAGAGTGCAGGTTGGTCTTTTTCATTTTGTTCAATCAGAATATCAGTTGTGTCGTGCTTATGTGGGCATTGATTAGAACTGGATATGGATAATTAAGAGGTCTTTTTTCTATTTTTCTATTTTTTTCTTTTTTTAACATTATGTTTTGTTTTCCTCCCTTTTCTCTTCTTTGTTGGTTTATTTTATGTGTACCTTTCCATTTCATTTCTTTCAAGTATTTTACTTTTGCTGTACTTTCAAATAATTTAAGTCTTTGGAAATGACATGCATACTTGGGTAGTTGGGTACTTGAAATTGTGCTGGGACATGCTTGACTGATCATTGCATGTTTGATTATTGTGTTTTAATTCCCCATCAAGTTAAGGAATCAGTGTTATCCATATGTGTTTTTTGCAAACTTCACTGGAAGAAAAAATTTGTCATATCCTGTGCAGTTATAACATAACACCAATATAATTCCGATATAACGCTTAACGGGAGTGAGTCATTGCGTTATGTCATTATCACGTTATAGTATCACAGTTCCAATATAACAACGTTATATAACCGTTAGTATCTCAGCTCTGATATAACGGTATTATATGACCGTTATTGAGATAACGTTTTATTTTTTTCTTTCAATAACATCCTTTTAACGTTTTGTTTTAATACATTAAAAAATACCCATTTCATTATCGATCGAGCCAGAACCCTAGACTCATTGGAAAAAAGGATCAGAGCTCGTCATCGCTAATCGACAGAGAACTGGACTACGCCGTTTGATAGAGAACGGGAGAAGGGAAGAAGATGAAGAATCGATCGCACTCTGTTGCAATCTCATTCCATATGAAGGGAAGATGTTTTTTTTATAAATGTTTTTTTTTGTTTTTGAATTTAATGTTATGAACATGATTTACTTTTTTGACCCTATAATACATTAATACTTTGCGAGGGTATTAAAAATATATTTAAAAACTATTAAGTTATATATCGTTATACCCCATTATAATCTATAACGCTCTTGGACCGTTATGGATCCGTTATTCGTTTTAACTGCATAGGTCATATCATAAATTCATGATATCATGTGCACCTTGCCTAATGATTATAACAAGGTTAGGAATGTGAGAAGGAGGCTACGAGTATCTTAGTTCATTAAAAAATGCTAATAAAAAGATAAAAATATAATAATAATAATGATAATAACAGTACACATGGTTTTATTATTGTCATTATTGTTATTTTTTTATTATTATCACTTGGTTTTGAGATGGAGTGGTTTCAAAATTTCGTTTTTTTTGAAATTACGAAAGGAAAAAGGGCGAAAGAAAAAAGTATATTTTTTGAAAATTTTCGAGATTTTTTCGTAAATTTTGTTTTTCGGTAAAAATACAAAAAACTAGCTACTAAAAATTAAAAAATTTTCGAGGATATTTTCGAAAAATTTCAAAATTTTTTCTTAAATTTTGACCTTTTTTTTTTCTCTCTGATTATCATTTATTCTAATTATCTATTGATTTTTGAAACCAACCCCTAATTTCCGAATTATCTCTTCTTCTACTTATGTACTGTATTGATTTTTTAAACTACCCATTGATTTTCTAATTAAAGGTATTTTGATTTCATTTAATGTGTTTAATACATTTATTTACTTGCATATTATTTTTTCACATATTTAATATACCCTCAAAATTTTTATTTTTATTCCTTAAAATCAGTTTACCGAAATTAACTCGAAAAACGAAATCAGAATCCTTGATTGACAAGGAAATGAGAGATACAATGGGGAGAAAACACACTGTCTCCATATTATTTCTTGGCAAAGATTTTTAAGAGCAGTTTCACCGAAAAATTATCCCCAAAATCAAAAGCAGCCAGAATCAACATTTTGTAGGGATGACTTCGGTGGCATGGACAATTCCTGCAGATTTTGTGCACACATCTTTATCGACCCTGATCGGAGATACAACTAGGCAGTAAGAAAATAAAGCATAATTACCTGTACTGCAAAATACATCCTGGATATGTGCCATGAAACTACTGAAAGAAATCTCAGACTGCTTTGTTTCTTTCATGAGTACTACAAATGCTATTTTGGCTAGGTTTTGGGACATCTTGGCTTTGCATATACCAAATAAAATAGACTGTTGTTATGCCACAGGTCTGGTAGTGTCTGTTTTGGATCCACAACCAGGAGAAACCATTACTGATTGTTGTGCTGCACCGGGAGGGAAGACTCTTTTCATGGCGTCGTGTTTGAGAGGCCAAGGTGAGAGTTTGATGGAATACATTTATTTGCTTATTTGAGAAAGGTTCATGTCACTTGAGAAATGGAAGGACAATTTGCAACTGAGTGTTTCACTTAAACAGTACCATTGGTCCTTGTTATGCTGCCATTTTTTTTCCCTGAATGATGGGACAGCTAGCATCGAAAGGTTGATATTTCCAGATCGCTAGTTTGTGTAATTTTTTAGATGGCTTCTTGATATGCAGGCATGGTATCTGCAATTGATATAAACGAAGGCCGTTTGAGAATTCTCAAAGAGACAGCAAAGTTGCATGAAGTTGATAGTGTTGTCACTACAATTCATGCTGATCTCCGTCATTTTACAGTACGTTCCTGCTTCACATTAGACATGTCTAGCATATCTGACATGAACATAACTTTAGACATCCTTTCGTCAGCTCTACATGACTGCTACTTTTTATTTAATTTCAGCACCTCAATTGTTTTGCTTCCTAATTAGTTATAGTTTGTGTTATCGTTTTAGTATAACACCTCTAGACAAAGAAATAAACATTTCAGCTGTTGCATGGAATATTACAGAACTGTTTTCTAGGGTTTGTGCTGAACCCTAGTTGAAGAACACAGTTTTATTGTTTTTTTTTCTTTTGCATTGGTTTTCCTTCGGAGTTAAGAGCCTTTTCTCCTTTAACTTTAACGGAAAATGTAAAGCTTTTGTCTTGAGTTTTGCAGCAAAAGAATCCCGTGAAGTCAGACAAAGTTTTGCTGGATGCTCCTTGTTCTGGACTGGGTGTTCTCTCCAAGGTATTTCTTCCTCAGAATGACCGAGCTTCATTAAGTGGATGATATTTGTTACAAGAAATCTGACAATGTGACCGACATTTTTTAGTTACTCTTGCACCTAAACAAACATCTTGTGATCCCCTTATTTCCCTTGCTATTTTGTAAAGAGGGCAGACCTGCGCTGGAATAGAAATTTAGAGGATATGGAAGAGCTCAAAAAGTTACAGGATGAGCTCCTTGATTCTGCTTCCATGTAATAGTAACTAATTTTTCATCTCACAACTTCGTGTTTTAATTCTTCTGTTTTTTTTTTTTTTTTAAAGTATACTTGTGCTCTAGTCATGTCCATTTCTCTTGTGGATTGTATTGTCATTTACAAGTAATGCATCACTAAAAGAGTGATGTCTTTTGTATAGGTTGGTGAAACCAGGGGGAGTGCTGGTATATAGTACTTGCTCCATTGATCCAGAAGAGAACGAAGAAAGAGTGGTTGCTTTTCTTCAGAGGCATCCGGTAGGAACTTTCGACCATAAATCCTTGCTAGCATATAACATAACTAGTTTCTTAGATATGCATTCAATACTTTTCTCTCTAATAGGTTGTACCTTTTTTTTACCTTTTCTTTTGTATGTTTGTGTGATTGGTCTATGAACTCTTGATATAGGGAAACCCATCTTTCAGAAGATATATGCACTATATCTATATAAATCATTATTATGATCTAGTCATTATTCCTGAATATGAATGGAATGTCGTCCAACATGTTAGATGGTAAGTTTGTGCAGCTAACAGTTGCATATATATGTTTTTGATTGCAGGAGTTCTCTATAGATCCAGCTGACAGATTTGTGCCTTCTACCTTTATAATGGAGAATGGCTTCTATTTTTCCAACCCAGTGAAGCATGCTCTTGATGGATCTTTTGCAGCTCGGTTGGTTCGAACATGATAACATACGTAAAGCATTCTAACTGTTACTTATTTCCTTTCTTATTTATGTACTCTCGAAGTTTCTTGATTATTTTATAAGGCGTTGAAATCTAATATCAATGGTGCAAAAAAAAAATCCACTCTAATCAGGAAAATTGACCCTGATGTGCAGGTAATAACTGGCCAAAGCAGTGGAAAAGTCCTGTAAGAAGGTTGATACCTGATCTATCATTTGAGGATACATTTTGTTCAATTGACTATCAGTGATTCAGGTCAACTATGAATGCTCCATATCTAGGTCATGCTTTTGATTATCGTTGATCATGTGGCTGCGAGCTTGATATATGTGGTTATAGGGCTTTTCATATGCATGTCAAGCAGCTTCACCATGATATGGCACAATACCTCAGAGGGAGCATCTTCGATTGAATCCAGCAACATATGCAGCTTGTTAAGAGTATGCAATGAAGTGTGATACATCAGGTGAAAACATGCATCCATCTCACTACGTATTACGAAGGACATAAATCAAAGGGGGAGGCAAGGCAATCAAGGATTCACATAAATGTATGACATCGATTAACATCAGGTTAGGCTAGTTTGATACCTGTTTTCTAATAAAATATTTATTTATACTGCTATTATACAAATACTTGTTAAGGCTTCACTGGACTTACTGTTTATTTCAAAGGCATGACCAGTAAAACTTAGTGAAACATTGACAACAAATGAAAATATCACCATTTATTTTTAAACACGTATTGAACGTTTTTGACCATGTGATACATAAACTTAAAACATTTATTTTTCCTTATAGATTTTGAAATATTTTTAGTTCTTGTTATAAGTGATAATTTACCACTACCTTATACGTAGCATTTAATGGTTTAGGAATTAAAAAAAAGTCAAAATATGTTTTAAATATGAACACACGGGCATTTACTGAATGTAGGCTTTAGTTAATGTAGTCAAAACACTTTGGTTGCTGATAAAATTCACACATTCAATGCTATTCCATATAATAATTTAATTGGATTCTCAAAAAATAAAATGAAGTCATTTGTTGCTTTCATCACTTGTAATTTGCTAGAATGTTGCTTGATGCAGCTCATCTTTATTGCAGTACCTAATGCGTGTCTAAGTTCATGGAAACAATGATTATTCACCATTGGACTTGTTATTCACGGAGTACTGCATATTACGCCAACTAGAAACGCGCTTTTGAAGTGATTTTTCCGTGTGTAATCATTACATAGAATTTATTTATTGCAAATTAATGCAGTAGACTAAACTTGATAAATAGCTTCAAATAAGACTGAAAGAGATAACACTTAAAACACCATTAGAAACAGATTTCTCATCTTTTGTCCCCAAGGAATTCTGTTGGCTAGCTCCTTTAACCAGAAATGGCATCGCCTTCACGAGAAATCCTCCTTGTGTGCTCTCCTGACGGTCCCATTACAGCTTATGATACTTTAACTGGTGCCATCCTGGCTAACTTTTCTGGCAGTCAATTGTCTCGGAAAGGCCTTACTCTTGCCGGAAACAACATGATTGTTGCTTCTTATGTCTCCTCTGATGCTACTTCTGCTTCCATTCATTTGTACAACTGGTGGTCATCCAATGCTTTTCAACACCTTCCCCTTCCTGAACCTGTTGCTCCATTAGTTTCCACCCCAGATGGTTTATACCTCTTTTGCGGTGGCTTATCAGGGTGCATTCACACCTTAGGACTTCCGTCAGGTGATCTTCTTCGCTCATTTACGGCACATTGTAACTCTGTCTCCTGCATGACTATCAATGACGATGCTTCCCTTCTCATCTCGGGCGGGGATGATGGAACCATATGTGTGTTTCCTGTTCTAAGGCTCCTAGATTCTTCATCAGGTGATGATCATAATCAATTTGCTTTGTATCGTTTTGATGGTCATGGTTCCTCAGTGACAGCCATTACCATTGGCATGGGTGGATGCAGTTCGACTATCATTTCATGTTCATTGGACTTTACATGTAAACTTTGGAGCCTCGCACATGGTTCCCTCATTCGAACGGTGTGCTTCCCTTGCATGATATGGGGTGTAGCAATAGACCCAACAGAGTCTGAATTCTATGCTGGTGGATCTGATGGTAGAGTATACAAAGCTGCTATGAAGGTCAACACGAGACAGTTGTTGACCAGTGATGCTGAATTGGTTCAATGGACTCCAGAGCACAATGGGGCAGTCATGGCAGTGGCAGTGCTAAATGAAGGACACAATGTGGCATCAGCTGCAGACGATGGGAGTGTTTGGATTTGGGAGGTGCAGAGTGGTGATGTGATCAGGGCTATCAAGCATGAGAGAATAAGCATCAGTGATCTTGTGGTGGCAAAAGGGATCAGAGACTGCAATGGATTTGGATTTAGAACTAATGGCATCCGATTTGGAGGGCAGAGTTCGGGGTATTCTTGTAGGGAGATAAGTAGGCCAATTAAAGAAATCTGTGAAATGGAAAATATGTTGAATGTGGTGGTGAAAGACAGAAAGAGAGCCATCAACACACTTGAAACATCAATTCAAACCTATCAGAGGCTTCTAGGACTCATTCTCAACGAAGCTAGAGCTGATGGTGGCACTGAAACTGATAGCAACAACAAGAAGTCTGCAGGATAGAAAACACCTATGCTGGTTTCACAGTTTAATTATGTAGTTACAAATCGAGTAAAAGTGTTTTTTTTTTCTCTAGTTGAACTGCAAAATAAGTTCACCCTGTCAGTCTAATATGTGCTAAACTATATGAACCCTACCTTCAAGACCTCCGTCGACAATCTGAAGCCTACAACCTTCATCTGGACTATAGCAGTCAGTAATGTCCCCGTCGCATTGGTATATCGTTTGGTGTTGTTAGACAGAATTAGAAAGATGATGGCAACCCTCCAAGCTACACGACTTTATTCCATTATACTGTCACGGTAAAGATAATTCCTACTTATGAACCAAGCATGTAAACAAGATTTACAAAACCACAAATTACACCCAGATAACAAAATGAACCAGTGACCCATGCCATGATATAAAACAGTAGAACAGCCCACACATTGACAAGCATTCAGCTATAAATCCTACTTCGACCAGTGATTAGCAAGAGCAAGAGAGGGATGGTCTGATAACTTGAGCTTCAACTGAATCTCCCCAGATTTGGCCGCGCGAAATCTCAACAAAACATCCTGCACTATGTCACCATTAATAGAGCTTATATCTAATCCTTGAAATATTATTCGGTCTCACTGGACCAACAAAAACTAAAATATTGTAGTCCTATCCAAGGATTGTGATTTCGTTATTCAAGTTAATTTCGGTCTACTGATTTTATGAAATTTTTTGAAAAATATTTTGTTGTATAAAGAAAAACATAAAAATTTTGAGAAAACATGAAATATATATAATGAATTTAGAGAGTATATTAAATATATGAAAAATAAGATGTAAGAAAAGAAATATATTAAACACATTAAATGAAACAAAAAATACCTACAATAAAAAAAAAGGTTAAGTTTAAAAAAGTCAATATATAAGTAGATGAAATGTTACTTAGAAAATGAGGGTGTATTTAAAAATCAATAAATAATTAGAATAAATGATAATTAGAAGAAAAAAACTCGAAATTTATGAAAAAACCCCAAAACTTTTAGAAAAAAATCCTCGAAAAAAAATATTTTTTAGCAATGTTAAAAAATCGGCCTAGGCAGTAGAAAAACACTCAGATTAATGACTGTGCGGGTTCTTGGCAGTTTAGGCGGGTCTGGGCGAGTTTTATTTTTATTTTTAATAAGGTTGATTGTGTTCTTATTTTATTTTTCTTTCCTATTTTTTAGAAATAAACAATTTATTATTTTTTATTCAGTATATATCTAAATGTAGCAAATGATGATTACTTAATGTAATTCTTAACGGATCTGTAGGTACCAATTTTAGTAATGTAGATTTTATCAAATATGACTAAGGTTATTCATGCAATTTGAAGAAAAATAAGAGTAGGTTTGGATATTTTTTCACAAATTCAACTTTGTATAAAGTACCCATCATGACCAACTTCAGTCATTAGAGTTTTAATAAATTTTGTTCATGATTGTTAATTTTTCATGTTTTTAAATTTTGCATATGTATCTTGACATTAAATTGGATGTAATTGATAAGGTATTATGCTTAACTTTTGTAAATTATTAAAGTTCTAATACAAAACCTAAGACTGCCTAGGCCCCTGGGCGCTAGGCACCTGCTCGCCGCCCACCGCCTAGCGCTATTTAGAACACTGTTGTTTAATAGCTAATTTTTGTATTTTTACGAAAGATTAAAAAAAACTCAAATTTTACGAAAAAAAAACCTAGAAATTTTTTGAAAAAACCCTAAAAAAAGTATAATTTTTTATTTTACCATTTTTCTTTTCGTAATTTCAAAAAAATTAAAATTTCAACTTTCGTGTAATTTCGCGAAATCCTAATCCTTGGTCCTATCCTATAATCACAACCTATTTTAATCATTTTCACATTGGAAATAACACTAAAAGATCGCCTTAACATGTACTGATGTAATAATATTATTATGAAAATTAAATAAAACTTATATAACTCATCATTTTAAAAAATAAATAATTATTATCTTACAAATTTTAAATATTTCTAGAGTTATATAGACTGCAAGCTCAAATGAAGAGAGTGTCGTCCTTTTATTAAATAAATAAACAATAGTAAAAAATAAATTTAGTGAAATTCTCATGAAGCTAGGATTTTACATTCTATAAAATAGTGCAAGCAATTGAAAATACTTATGCATACAAATCGAAGTAAAGAGAGAGTAGTAAAAAAAAAAAAAAAATAGAAAATTTAAAATTTTCTTTATAATATTACTTGAAAATATCTTATGTCAATGTATGTTTTTAAACCATGTGAATAGGTTTGATTTTTTTTTTAAATAACATCTTATACTTTGTTTTCATATTTGATAATTTAGTGACTTATTTGGGGAGTGTTGAACGTACGACCCAATGATCAGGGTGACATGGCACGAGCACACACTATGTAGAAAGTGTATGGCCGTAGCGTACGCACAACTGGTACACTCATCATCATCATCAAAGCCCATTTTCGATACTTTCGGAATCAACTACATGAATTTTGGTTCTTCAAGCAATGTGATCTTCCCACATATTTTCTCACCTAATCCAAGTTTGTTAAGGAAAGGAAGTCTACCTATGTTACACAATAGGAAAATATTACAAAATATGATATGTTAGAAAAGTCAAAATAGAATAGAAGTCTTAGGTTTCCTATCTCCACAAGATTAGGTCAGAGTTAGCTTTATAAGCTTGTATTTAATCAGCGAATATACAATACACAACAATAATTTCAATACAATTATTTACAAAGCTCAAAGATGTCTTTATTCACCGCCTTCATCCAAATTTTCAACGATCATATCCCATCCATTTACACCCTCAATTAACTTGCTAATCTAGACATTTTCTAATTGATGTTGTGCTTTATCTCATTCGTACGTGACCAAACCACGTTAAACGTCATTTCTTTAATTTTGTCCTCATCACGACAAGTATGAATACTTTTCTATCAACAATCTGTTGTTCTACCACTTCTTCATATCGCATGCCCACTTCCTTAAAAAGGAGACTATGTCACAAAAAAAAATCACATCCAAGTCTAAATTTTCAAAATATAATTATATAACACAAATTATTGATTATTTACTATTTACTATACTTTTGTTCTTATAGAATAGTTATAGGTTACTTGTCAACCTTGTTTTAATACAATTATGGGGAAAAAGCAAAAAAAAAAATTTAGAAAGTGTGCGGGGGTTATTTAAGATCCCCAAACCTGAAATAAAAGGTGAAGTTACATTCGAGAGTAAATTGTTCCTGATCTATCTTCATGTACAATGTCTTTCAAGTCTTGAGCAAACGCGCTCGATGTAACTTTCAGAAATTCCGAGCTAGGGTGAAGGCTAGCAAGTCTGTTCGCGACTCTGTTAGTTTCTCTATACGCATGACTGACAATGTAGTCTTCCAGTGTTGCCAACAGTCTTCTAATCTTATTGATAACGTGTCTCAAGTTCCACGCACTGTCTTGCTTTCGTCAAGTAATCTCGTACTAAAGTGAAATCAGTGCTAATGTGAAAAAGCAATTTTGCTTAAAGAGAAAAAGCAACTGTGAATTTGCCACTTGTGTGTGGACCAAGTCCAACATGCATGACCTAATATTCTTACTTATTTCGTGTTTTTTGTAATCAACAACACATTAGCCAATGGCATGACAACTCAACGGTTAGAACTTGGCGAATGGTACCACTAAGTCATGGATTCAAACCCAGCTTGCGACATCTTTAGTGAATTTTGGAATCCTATAAAAATCTTGTTTGCCTTTCAAAAAAAAAAAAAACTACACATTGCTCATATCACAACCACGCCATCCTAAGCATAAAAACTGACCACAAGCATCTTCAAAGTTCAAAAAAATAAAATAATTATGAAGACCAGACCGCACAAAAATTGTTATACATATGTGACGCAATAATTATGTTACATTCTACATGCTATGCTATACGCGACCAAAATATTGGACACCTTCACAGTATTATTTATTAATGTGTTTGATTGATATTCATCTGCACTAATGCACTAATCCTACAGCTTCAGAATGCACAAGCATCTGTGTTGCGGTCCTATGCTACTTCGTCAGTCTAAAGGCAACTTGGAATGTAGCAGCCTTCAGAGTTTAGAGTGCTTTCCCCTTTCCTGCCCGTCGTTTCCAAGTCTCCTGCATGGTAAAAACTTAAGTTTAAAAAAAAAAATTATTGAGAAACATTGAAATCACTAATATATCTCACAGATTATCTAAAGGCTAAAGATGAGTACCAGAGGCTCGTCGTCAGAGTCTTCAGTAGCACTTGAGTTGGAAGGTTTTGATTTCTTTTTTACTGGTTTTTCTAGTGCTGTTGGGCTCTTCTCCAAATCCTCTTCCTTCCCTTCAGAATCTGATCCATCTTCTTCAGATTCCCTGGCAATGGCATCACTTGGTTTCTCTTCATCTCCATCTGCCTTCTGTGGCCCTTTGAAATCTGATTTCTCTGCTCTTTCAGACCCTTCAGAATCTGATTTCTGTTCTTTTTCAATTTCTTTGGCAGTTTGGCTCTTCTCTGTTTCTTCAACCTGTTTCTCTTCTGAATCAGATTTGTCTTCTTTGTTGGATACTTGGGAGTCGGTTTGACTAACCCCTTCATTTCCTATTTGTCTCCCTTCACCATTTGATTTCTCTTCTTTATCATCCTCGGAGTCTGTTAGGATGTTCTCTTTTTCTTCTACCTGTTTCCTAGCAGAATC
Source organism: Berberis thunbergii (assembly GCA_003290165.1). NCBI lineage: Eukaryota > Viridiplantae > Streptophyta > Magnoliopsida > Ranunculales > Berberidaceae > Berberis > Berberis thunbergii. Next base: position 107,393 of record QNQO01001359.1, on the reverse strand, counting down.
ACCTAGAAAATGGAACAGACAAATCTGAGAACACATCACAACAGTTAAGCTCCAGGCCAGGCGTCAAAATAACCATAGGTCGTTTGCTTGTGAGAAACTAGGAAATTTTTTTTTTTTTTTGCCTCGATGGGCATGTTCAGCTCACTTGGTAGTATGCCGAGAATTTACAAGGAAAGTTTTCCCAAAATGCATTGACGCAAGTGGTGTAAAACTTCAACAAAAAGTTGTTCATAGGCAATTTTCCCTGGAACCATTTCCTACCCCTCTCCTAAGAAGGAAAGAAGCTGACGGCATGGCACATGTTCATTTTCCTTGCACTCAACCAGAAAGAAAAAAAAAACTGCCAAGACTCAAAATGAGAGCAATAGGGCACAGACACAACTATAGCGCTCACTACTATGATTTCTTGCTAAGATAATGATATGCACAAATACAATATTCCTTTTCCTTGCAATCAAATACCATAGAAAGGGTTTATAATCCAATGCTACGCCCCGAGAGAAAAGTCACAAAACATATCTTTTCCCAAGGCAACTTACAATTTGTGAGACCAGCTAGGGCTCAACATGCTGCCCAGCTAGAAATATAGCATACTTAGCACATTCTTGATGTATAATCCTAATAAAAAATCATAAAATCTAGATGTATCCTACAATGATACAATAAATATTAAAGAACTATGAAAGCTTCAGAATTGATATCAGACAAACTCCAGCACCAACGTGAACGTTAAATATAACCTGAGTTTTCATCATCAGCTTCTGGCATCACGACAGGCTCAGAATTAGATAAGTCGGAGGCACCTCCACTCTCATCATCGCTGGCAGCTTCAGGTTTACTTTCCGGATTATTGTTTTGCTTCTTCTCAAAACCTTTCTTGGGAGTTGCTTTCCTTCTAACTCTAGAAGATGAAGACCTGTACAATTTAATTAGTAAGAATATTACATACACAAAAAGGATAGCCCAAATATAAGTTTCTTCTCACTTCTTATTAGAATTCTTATTGCGTGGCAAGCTACTTGGTGTCCTAGAGCTCTTCGGTTGTTTAGGCAACCTGTAACATAAATAATAACGAACACATCATGAAATAACAGTTTTAAAAATATCACACTTCAGCTGCTTGTTTACTACCAAGATCATTGCAAGCACATAGTTATGAATTTCGAAGAGAGGTAAATGTTTGAAATGTATACTTACGTGCTTTTGGTTGAGGAAATATTTGGTGATTTTAGCAACTGCAAAAGGTGTAAATAAATGGTAAAATTTCCAACCATGGATGACTTAAATTGACACCAAAAGTTGAATGAACTGCATTTGAAAATTACAAGGTTCAGCAATTACAAAGGAGAGACCTTTTTAGGACTGTGACCATTTGTGAGGAGCTCCCACCGCTCTTTATCCAAGTTAAGGACTTCCACATCTCCATCATTGTATAATATCTTCACAGAATTATGGATGAAGAGGAAAACAGTTAAAAAATAAATAAATTACAGCCCTACTAGATGGTTAAGAAAACACAATACAAAGATGAACAAGAAATAGCTCAGCTTACCTTATGCTTCTTTTTTACTGAATCATAAGATTGTACAAGACCTTCATAAAACCTGTGGATATATGCAGAGAATTAAAGGAAAATGGGGATAGGAAAAAAATGAACAAGGGAGAAAGGAAAATTAAGGTAAAACTGTAAAAGCATAAAAGAATGCATTGACATGTACTGGATCCTTATACAATACAAGAGATCATTCCGATCTTTGGTCTAAATATGACCTATCCACAATATGATGTTGGGCCATCTGTTGCAATAATTAAAATTTAAGATATGGACTTAATCATAAGCTGGACTCTAACAAAAAGTTTAACTCGTGATAGAACTAAAGTCTTTCCTTCGTCATTACTCAGCTTGATTACATATGCAAACTAAATGCATTGATCATTTTCTATCTCTCTCTCTGGCCTAAGATTAGATGTCTTCGATTGCATGTATTGAATTGCAAGAATGAGGTTTTGAACAATGTAACTTATACGATTTTTTTCAGAAACACCTAGATCTTTTGTTTTAATAAGGCAAAGGCATCCTCTATGTTTCTCTTCATAAAATAAATAGCAGAAGGCACTTACTGCTCATCTAATGGCCACCACACATTTATTCGGCATCCAACCAATTCATGCTCTTCGCCCTCCTTAGATGAGCACTGCAGAGGAAAACATTAAGCAACCAGTTATGACATGTCTGAAGCTGAGTAAAAACTCTTTGTGACTTTCATAAACTCAATAAAATGTGCATCCTTCCAAATTTAAACAAATGCATCCAACTATTGTGAATGCCTAAGATAGTTTTGTCCTCAAACGCAAGTTCACTAAAGCACTCATAAATGAGAATACAATATAAGAATCACCTTGGCCAATCCAGCGATACTTCTTCTCTTGCGCTTCTTGATGGGTGCATTTGAAGACTTAATTGGCTGCTCAATAGGCATCTATATACAAGAGCATAAAATATTTTAGAAAACAAAGAGAATATGATGCAAAATTAACTTACAATAGTATGTGTGTGTGCGTCAGTGTGCAAGCAACCTAATCTGAGAAACCTACCTTCGGCTCAGCATCCCCAGCATCACTGTTGTGCTCTATGTCTGAATTATGATTAACCATGCTTTTGCGTTTAGCTTTTGATGATGAGCTTTTCTTTGTTACCAAGCATGATGCTAGCAGATCTTTCTCAAATGGTTCCTTTGTTTCTTTTTCCACAATCATTTTATCCTTGAACTCAGCAGAAGCCTCCTCGTCTGCTGATTGGGAGGAAGGAAGATCTGTATCAGGGGAATGTTCTCTTGGATCTTTCTTTGAATCCTTCAATTTACTCCACGCTTGGGATGACTTGTGAACATTATGGGCTGATGATGACCGTTTACGTTTTGGTACTGCTATGGATGTTGTATCACCTCTTTTTCTTCTTTTCCTTTTCCGAGATACTGAAATTTTCTCATCGGTGCTATGATCATCATTTTCTCCACTTAAAAGATGGCCATTGCCTGATTCCAACTTCGTGGATTTTTCAAGATTATCCAGATTTATTTCTCTCACCATTCCTAATATATCAAAATCGTTTTCTGAATTTTTTACTTCAGGTGGTACAACCTTTTTCTTCCCAATTTTTTTGGACTTATTTCCCTCCGCTTTTATTTTTTTTAACATCTCCCCTAGTGGCATATCATTTCCATCTTTATCACTATCTCCCAGATTGTTCTCATCTTCAGCAAGCTGTCATGATAGAAAAATGAATTTAGTGGATAAAATATTCAAACATTGGCCAAAACAGAATTTTCTGATTTTTTTTAATAAGTGTCTCAATACATACAGTTCCATTCGGTCTCAAAACGAGTGATTCAAGTTGGGCCAAGACACTGGCACTTGTCAACCACGAAGGCTCATCATTGCCCTAAAAAACACAATCAAGTTAAATAAATGATAATAAGTCAACATAACCAAATGACATATCACAAGATTATAGAAACTAAAATATAGTTTAGGCCACAATAAATGAAACTAAATGACATTTGCAATCTTCCTACATAAGCTGAAGGAAGCAAATCAGTTGAGTAAAGAAAAGATCAACTGAAACACTGGCTTGGTCTTCAACTGAACTTCAAAATCTGGCATGATATTTGTGATTCTCCTCAGTAAGAAGATTCCCTATGCATTAAAGTTGGTCGTATACGGTAATCCAACTAATCACATTGTAATTGGTAATCCTGTTGGGTGACTTTTGCACGATTAATAGTTGTGTCATGTGTTGGGTTTACATTTTACCCATGACACAATTTTGACCTGACACAAACATTGCCATCCCTCCTGACCAGACAATCGATCTAAATGTTCAAATGAATGTATTTCAGATGTCAGGGTTAATCAGCAGCCAAGCTAGATTGATCTGGTAAATTTCCATTAATGATTTGTTCATCCTTTACAGTTTTAAATTCAATTTTGCCAGCGTGTTATTCTTTGATTGGTGTAAGACATCAAGAGTGTAGTAGAGTAGAAGTTGCAAGCATGTATAAATGTTTTTTATTCTCATTTAAATGATTGATTGTTTGAGAAATAACACTGAAGAGAAGTTGTCTCTCTTGATCAATCTTCTAAAGCGCTTCTAGAACGCTTTAGAACTCTAGAGATCAACTCTTTGGTTGAAGTCATCCAAGACATCATCCTTCCTTTAAGAAAGTCTCCTAGAAGAAGAGAGATTCCAAATGGATAAAATTCAGATTTAGGTTTAGCTCCAAGCAGACCAGATTTCCAGTCAGATCCAAGGTAGTATTAGCAAAAACCAAGAACGATTATATTCCATAGTCTAGAGTAACCTAAGGTTCAATTAGTCATTGCTCTCTTTATCAAGGTAAATCACCTTTTCTCCATTTCATAATTTCTTTCTATCCTCAAAACAACAAGCATATAAATTCAATGAGAAAGAAAACACAGTGACAGAGGAGGTCATATTGGAAGGAACAAGACCAGGCAAAGACAATTACATTCTGGAAAGGCTCTCGCCGCTCTCCCAACCATAGATGCACACATGAAAAGGTTGCTCTTTGATTTTATCCCAAATGAACCAGATGCCTACTAAGAGCACTCTAATCCAAAGCCATCTCCCCTTGATTGTGCACCATAAGCCATTGGAGAAAATTATCCCCAGCCGGAATAGTGGAGAAAATTATCCCCATCCAGAATAGTGAGATTAGATTCGACTCCAATACTATTCCAAATTTGACTTGAGAAGTGCCAAGTAAAAAACAAATGATGGGCTCTTCTTCCACCTCACAGAGGCTACACCTATTTGTGATAATCAAACCCATTCTCTACAGCCCGTCCACAGTCAGATCTTACCATGTGCCAAAGTTAGCTCTAGGAAAGGTTTCTTTGATCCAAATGATGTCATGACCAAACACAGGTTAGAGTTGTTTAACTTGAGAAAGCTGATTTGAATAGAAAACAAACCTGATTTGTTATCCTGTTTTGCAACTATCTTCACTATCATTTACAACAACCACTTGTAGAACTTCAATGGCGACCGCCTAGGCGCGCCTGAGGCGCACTGGAAGGCGTTTTACAAAATTCTGCCTCAAAGTGAGGAAATGCAGTGCGGTAAAATGAGGCGTCCGCCTCGGACCACCTCACTGCCTCAACCCCCTAAAAATTGGTTGTAGCCAGCCCATTTGCAACCTAATTGTAGCAAAAAGAGGTTGTAACCCACTCTATAATAAGGTTTTATGTTTCTTAATATTTGATAAAAATAAGATACAACGTTTTTAAGTTTTGATAAATTTGTCACACTTTATATTATTTTTTGGAAAAAATACCATGTTTTGATCATATGTAATCAACATCAATCTTGATTTTTCATAACTTCGTTTAATTTTTTTATGCTTTTGGAATACCAATAGTGATTATACTTGTGAATTTTTACCGACCATTCCAACAATTTCTTTTAATAAATGAAATATTCTCAAGTTTCTATTTTTTCAAAATTATTGATTTTTAATGATTTAGTGAATGTTTGCAAGGTACTTGACACTTATGTAGTTCATCTTTTCGCTATGCTATGCAATTTTATTATATTTCCGTTTCGATTCTAAGTAGTTGCGTCACTTTTTATACATATTTGCTTATGATACTTATCAAAATGATGTATACTATTATGATGATATGTTTCAATTTATTATAAAAAAAAATATTTAAAAAATATTTCGATTCTAGGTAGTTGAGTCATTTTTTGTACATATTTGCTTATGATACTTATCAAAATGATGATATATACTATTATGCTAATTGTTTCAATTTATAATAAAAAATCTTTTAAAAAGTTAAGACCGCCTTAGTGAAGTGAGGCGTCCGACTCGTTTTCGCCTCAACGCCTTAACTACAATGAGGAGAATAGGACGTTCATTATCCTTGATCCTAGCCTGAGATTCCAATTACCATTAGTGCCTGGCACCACATTATGTGGTTGGGCCACAGTCGAACGCTTGTAAAAATTTTGAAACCTACTCATAAGGGTTGATTGCCCACACCACACATCATCCTAGAAAACTACCGTTGCACCATTGCTTCATTCAAAATGGATGTTCTTATGGAAGTTAAGCTTGAGATTCATGATTGATCTCCATCAAGTACAACCATAAGGCAGAAAACTAGGTCTAAATTACCAAGTTGCAAACCACATTTTACTGTGATTACCGTTTTCCAGATAATTCCCTCTTCATTGAAATGCATCAATCTCCTTAACCTAGCCCACCATCCTCTTTTGGTTTGTAAACTTTTTCTTGTTTGACAAGGTGAAAACTTTTTGTGTTACCATCAGCACCCCACAAAAAATTTCTGCAAATTAATGTCATAGGCTACTGATTTAGGCATGGTAGACGTGGACATCATGAAGAAATACTTGCATGAGTACTTTTGATTAGGGTGACACTTCATGCTTTGGATACAAATTTTCTTTTCCAAACAGCCAATCTTCTTGTAATTATCTATCAAATGCTTTTTCCCAAACTTGTCAACTCTTATATTTAGCTCCAAGGAACATGCCAGGTACTTGGTTGGCGAACACCCTTCTTTGCAATTCAAAATTTGAACCAAGTAACTCAACTGATTAATCTCAGCCACTCAATAGATGGTGGTTTTGGAGAAGTTGATTCCTAGATCAAAAGCAATCTCAAACCAAAGGATGGGGTGTAATGCCTTGATTTGATCTTAGCATTTTATCATCAGTGTACTGTAAGATTAAGACAGGGGTACCCCAATCCTGAATCCTAAAGCCTCGAAAAGACCAAGTTGTTGAACCTTTAAAATCAAAAGAGTGGGAGCTTCAGCAAAATGTGAGTGAGGGTCACCTTGTCTAATTCCTCGGCTAGCTTTGAAAAGTCTTCAAGAGTTCCATTAACTTTGACTGAAAAAGTTGCAGTGCCCAGAAGAGTAGACCCACCTTCTCTATTTTATACCCGAACCCCGAAAAGTCTAATTTTCACACAATCCCTGTCATGTTCGCCTTGAATCTACTATCACTCAATTCATTTGCAATCAAAGGACCATCTATCAACTGCTGCTGCTTGAAAAGGGAACACTAAAATGTTCACATGCGGCTTGACTCTCATTGCTAAAACTTTTGACACAATCTTAGTCACTGTGGGCATTAGACTAATGGGTCTCAAGTCTCCAATACAAAATCCCCCCTTAATATTGGGAATAAGAGCTATGAGAGTGATGTTGAGTTTCCAACCCATGAAGACATTCTTGTTGAAATCAGCGATAAAAGTCATGAACTCAACTCTAATTGAACTCCAAAATTTGTGAAAGAATTCCACAAGAAACCCATCAATACCCTAGGGACACCTCAGAAGACAGAGCAGCCATATCTTTTAAAATTTTCTTCTTCAGTGATATCTTTTTCCAACCCATCGGAATTGAAAATATCTCGAGTTTTGAAGATCAACAATTGAAGTTTTGGTCTCCATTGTTCTTTTTCTTTGCAAATGTCGAAATGATGAACAATGTGGGGTTGGGAAGCAATTTGTGCTTGATCAGTTTGAAGAGTGTTGATCCATAAAGAGTCACTACTGTTGATCATTCTTCTGTGATTAGCTAGGAGCCTAGGATGTGAAATAATTTGGTACAAAAATCCTCATTCTTTCCCCATTTGATGCTGGCTCTCCTCTTCCAACAGGTGAACTCTCTCTTAGTCAAAGTACCCAAATTCTTTCTCAGCTTTCACTCTTTCTTCCCATTCATCTGCACTGAGATCCCTATCTTCTTCAATTTTGTCAGGATCAGTTAAATTATCTTACCTTGTTGCATATGAATCAGGGTTTCCAACTTTCCAAACTGCTCAATATTCCATCTCTTGAGATACATTTTAAACTAAATTATTAGGGGTGAGGCGGAGCATGAGGCGCCAAAGTTTGCATCTAGAGTCTTGGCGAGGCGAGTCATTGCCGCGGAGGAGCCTTTTTTTTTTTAAAGGGTAGAGATTTTAGTGTAACAATAACCTCCGCCTTGACTAGTGTATGGCTTTGCGGCCTCTAAGGCTAAGGCGAGGTGCTTTAAAGTTTCGACTTCTTCCATAACACATAATCAGCTTGCCCTGACACTTGAAAATTATTCCAGCTATCTCAAACCACATTTGTAAAAAAATTATCTTTGAACCACATAGATTCCATTCGAAAAGGCCTGGGTTTGAGGTTAAAATGGGGATCTTCAAGGCAGATAGCATGATGGTCTGACCAATGCCCCTGAATATAATCTAAGTTCTTCGCAAAATTGAGGTTTGTATGTGTTCTCCGATGGTCCATAAATGTTCGACAGGATCCATGAGAAATTATTATCCAGATTCTGAAGATGATACGAGAGAGAGAATGCCCCTTTTAAAATTTCCAAACAACTGCACAAACTGTTTCTCCATATAGTCAAGATCCCTCCTATGGCATGAAATCCCAGCTAAAGTCATTTTTGCCGCAAACTAGTCTAATCAATTCCTCATCAATCACCTGAAGCTTGGTCTCTTGGAGGAGAGAAAACTCAGGTTTACGCTTTGAAATTAATCTCCATTTCATAATTCATGCTCAATTTTAGGAAATAAGCTTAGATGCAACTACATCTCCTCCTTTAAACCCTAGATCTATCGAATCCATTATCAAACTCTATAGACCCAAAATTTCCTAGTTTCACATATTTTTCCTCGATTCATTTGGATGCACACTCATAATCCTTGTATCTATCAAAATTCTCTCTAAATCAACTATACAATTCCCATGAGTCCACAAACTAAAAACCTCTAGATTTACTACTCTAGTCCCGATTCCACCACCTTCCCAAGCAAATTATTAATTATTTTTTATGAAAATGACATTTGTTTTCTATTTTGTTAATTAGTTTTAATGACCCATTAATGTGATGAACATTCAAGATATTATGGCTTATAATCTTGAATTATGCTAACTCATACAGACACTGATGCTGATATCAACAAAAGCGAATCAAATCCACAATATTGAATAAGCAACTTAAATTAAAGATTAATGTGACCATATGAAATACAATCCTTGCCATTTCTTATCCTACTTCAGATTTTTCATGTTGTGTCAATTTCCAAATCTGTACTTTCTGGACTTATGGAGTTTCACAGCCTACAATGTGGTCATGTAGTATTGAAGTTATCCTTAGGGTTAGGGGGCACTGTATTGGAGGAAGGTGAGACTGGGATGACTTGATCCACCAAAAGAATGGTGGGAGGGAGAGGTTCATGACAGACAACTTAACTGTCCCAACAAAGGAACACCGAACACATATCCAATAACTTAACCATCTACAGCCTAGGTAGAATAACCAAAAAATTCAAATAGGTAGCACTCACCAAAGAATCGTCTCCTTCTTTCTTCTCAAGTGGTTTATATAAAGCTGAAGGTAGTGGCATGGATGGAATAGGTCCTGTCAAATCGTCCTGCTTTTTAGCCATATTCTTGGCGATTGACAACCCAAGATCACAGGCTGCATATGAGTTCTGTGGATTAAAATGACCACATCACAAAACTATTCAGACTTAATAAGAACAAACATAGATAATACTATTTGAAAAACAAGATTTCAGAAATTCATAATCAGGGATTGTTAGCACTGGATGGATTTAGACATTAAGAAAGATTAAGATAAGTATTCCCTACCTTAGTTTTTGTTACATCTAAAACATCTTCTGAGTGCTTGATACTTTGGAAGATAGAGATCACTGTTGCAATCTTCTCCTGCTCCTTGCTGTTTATAACATCTGACTTGCCAACTTCCTCTCCATGCACCAGGACCGAAAGAAATAGATGCAACAGCCTGAAAACAAACTGAAATTTAGAAAACTATATTCATAATATAGGTACTTTACGCTTTATCCTGAACATCTGGCCATATATTACTGTTAACTATAGACAGCACATGCCTCATGTCTGTATGCAGAAGCTGTCTGTTAAAACAGTTACAACTGCTCGAACATTTGATTAGGTGCATGAGAAACACCCACAATCTCAATGTTTATGTTTCAAATCTACATGTCTGCCCGTCGTTGATGATTCTTCCCATGATGTTAAGAGTTAGTTTACATTTTCTAATGTAAGTTTTAACTACAATGAAGTCAGTGAACAAGATTCCTTTATTTGGATATTGCTAACTAGTCTACTTCCCGTTATGCAAGGAGAACTGATTTTCCTTATCTAGTTCTCATATGTTTTCCATTTTGTTCTTTTCTCGAGATAGACCCAAGACCTGACATCTGTGGTGTGTCGTCAATGACCTAAGATATGACCTCAAGCCAAAAAGCTGGGTAATTGATACATAGGTATTTTTCATCCCATTGTCAGTGAACCTCAGAGGTTAGATGTTGCTCTGGAATTGCACTTTAGGTTCACTTAACCCCCACATGCATGTAACTTTCTCTTTCTTTGGCTTAAAATTAAAAAGACAGTGGGAAATGACAAAGAAGCTATTAAGACACCACATAACTATACCGTTAACTAAATGTAAAATCGAAATGTAGATCTTAGGATATTCAATGCGGATTTGGATAACAGGAATTATCAAAGCAAATTCAGAATCAACTAATTTTAATTTGGACCAATGGTGGATGGTCCAAACCAAAAGCAGCAGTCTGTAAAAGGAGCTAGGTAACACCTGTTGAATGATAACCATAAAGGTTTTGCATGTGAGTATTGAAAGTTCAGGCAGTTGAGAAGTAAAAGAATATCTAGTTTTACCAACGTACATACATACCGGTATATTGGTTCAATTGCTTTGACATCTTCTTGTTCATCAATGTTAGGAAATGAAGAATGGTGTGCAAGTGCATGAACCAAGTATGGGAGAATGTATTCTGGATAGTTCATCAATGCATTTGCATCACATTGCATCGGAAGCTGGCGTGCCTTTGCTTGGTCGCACATTTGAATAACTTCTACAAGGTTATGTTTTTCCTGCCAAATGAAATATGGATAGCATAAGAGTTGAGATATTACAAGATTATGTCATTAAAAAAAAACCCTTCGCTACAGCAGATCAAGAAGGAAAGAGTAATAAGTCACATATTTGATGCATATTATAAGCAACCAGAATGCTAACCTCTTCAAACTCTGGTGTTTGGGATTGAGTGATGTTAAACAAGAAGGTGCAAGCATACTTGACATCAAGAAGTCGATCCTTTACATACTGCATTACTTTTCCCAGGAACTGTTTCTTAGCTTGAGGGTAACTAATCTGTCAATCAACAAAATAGACAGAAACTTTCGGAAAATGAGTTCATAACAACACTTTTTTATGAAGATAACAATCCTAACAATGTACTACACCAACCACAAAAGTCAACTACTATTAAAAAAAAATATTTAACAGAGATGATTCAAACCTCTGATGTTCTTAAGGTTAAATGGAAAATCTCAATGGGTATCTTATGATCCCAGTGCTTTGACAAACGCAAAATTGCTTTTGCTGCAGCTAGCTTCATATGAGCTCTATCAACAGGACTGCAAGATGCAAAACAAGACACCTCTATGAATGTCTACAGAATAACATCATATAATACTCTACCAGGTAAAATAAATAAAGAACTAAATTTGGTTTTGTGGAAAGAACATAAATGACTTATCCAAATACCTCGAGTTAACATGTGTTGAAATTTCACCAGTCAAAAGAATGTTTTTGAGGATGCCCAAGAAGTTCTCAATCCCACGGCGAAGATGGGCATCTTTAACAGGCAAGTAGCTCTTTACTAATGTTTTCAGGCCATATATCTGCAATGTAAAGATGGATTACATGACCCTTCGCATTCAAGGTATGTACTGTGAGATCAAATATAAGAGAGAACGGGACTTAAAAATAAATAAATCATGCTAGAACATGTAATATCATTGAAACAGATTACAACTACCCATCCTTGCCTAACCTTTAATAAACAAAGTTCGCTTCTGTCATCCCAACTGGTTTTAGTATTGTCTTCTGCTTTCTGAAGTAACAACAAATTCGCATAAGTCAAAACAAACTATAGAGTGATAAAGAGAGGGATGGTAGTATGTATTGTTCTCGCAAGTCTTCAAATACATACATTGCTGCACTCTAGAATGCTGCTTGTTATCAACCCTACAATTTCACTTTCTCTAGTTTCAAATACTGGCATAGCAGTTTGTGCTATACATCCCAGTGACTGTAATATAGCAGGAAAATGTGATTTTTCTGCCAGCATATCCACAAGCCTCTGTCAATCAGTGAAAAAAATTAGCTTGTGCTAATACAAATATTTTATGAAGAATGGCATTGCACATATTGAGCATTAAGCAGATTAAGCTTAACTAGTGTTAACTGAAGTCTTCTCCGAAGAATGGCATTTAGGCACATGGAAAATTAAGTAGATTGAGCAGTGGTAGAGAGAGAGGGGAAGAGATAAACCTTGTATATAATGGAGAGCGACATGAGACCATCATCTTTCGTTATTGCTACTAGGGCGTGTACAGCATACTTGGCATGCTTTCTACTACCCTCCAAACATAGCCTCTCCAATATAAGGTCTACTGAGCTGAAATCAAGTATACAGATTAGAAAAGAACAAAAAGTACAACATCAAAGGGAAAAAGCTAACATACTAGGAGCTTAAAATTTTAAAAACTGTGCACCTAGATGTCACTGCAAGTTGTTCCCGGATGGTTCCACCTGCCCTTCCCAAAATACGCAGTGCCCCTTCCTTAATTATCTCATCGTCCTCCTTTAGAAAGCTCAGAATATCTTCTTCACTCCCACTCAAAAGGGAAGGGGAGAACTGTGCGAGAATCTGAAAATTGATTGAAGATGCTCAAAGGCAGGACTACAGTGTAATTGAGAAAATTGGTAAAATCAAATCTATGATGAATCACAGACGTATAAGGCTATATTGTAATACAAAGTGAAACCAAACTTACTTCAAGCTTGTGACGATTAAGAGCATAATAGCATAAGCACTTAGATAAAAGTTAAAATAAATAAATAAATAAGAGAGAATATTCATGTAAGACATGGCTAGGTCTGTATTAATACCCAAACTTCCAAAGCAACAGAGCTGAAAATTATGCACCTGCTATGACAGAGTTGCAATTACTTTAAAAAGTCCACGAAAAAAGGGGATAACAAATGAAACAAAACCCTCCTACTCTACAGCAAAACCCCAAAACAAAAAGTTGCTCCCAGTATTTAGAAAAGAAAGATATTAGAAGCAACTCAGTCTGCTTGAGCTGTTGAGCACACTACATATCTAGGATTACAATGTAGGATCGGTGCTCGACTTAATCTTGTTGCCATCCAACTGTAAATGCAATCTGAGTCCGATGGATGGGGTAGATAGTCTCTGTAGGCATCTTGCATAGATAATGAAGACATTTACGCCAGACGTGATCACGTAGATAATGGATTCACAAAACATACATAATATACGTACAAAAATATATATATATATATATATATACATCTCAAACTCTTCAATACCACATATGTAACATTTTATAGGCAAAGATGTCTTTACCACTAGTAGGTTCATGCATGACTGAACATGTTGAGTATTCCCAGCAGACTTTTCTGTGGTGACCTCCAAAAGAATTTCTTTCACAAACTCCTTGTTGAACAATAGATAGGAGCATTTCATCGAGAGAGTACCTAGAAAATCATAAAGTGGGTGCTTCTCACCTAAGATCTTAAGCAAGTTATCCTGCGAGTGAGAAGAAAAATCAATTGTCCAACTACTTATGGAAAACTATTATCCTCCACACGCACACATATGCACCCTTGCTCACTGTATTGCTTCCAATATTAAAAATGGGACACAAAGGAAATACCCGATATTCCCAGGCCTGTTGGAAGCTAGTGCTAGGATCAAGTAATGCAGATAAAATCTTCCAAACATTAGAATCCTTTAGTTGATCAAGAATCTGAAAATCTTCCTCAGCCTTGACAGGGTCAATAAACCAGCGAGACATAAGCCAAAAGCTGAGCAATATCTTCTTTTGCAGCTCAGGAGCATCAGCATCCTACATTCGATGAAATATAATGGTTGTAACACTTCAAAAATCAATTCAACACCAGTAGATCAATTCCAAAACATGCAAACCTCATGCATCATCTGTCTTAAAGACAGGTATTTCTGCATTTCTTGCTGTAACCTGCAATCCAAGAGAAAACTCCCTGAAAATCCATACAAATTTAATCAAATACAAGAACTGAGAAGAGAGCTTCTTAAAGCATCACGCATGTGCAAACATGCATGATTGCTTCTATCAAGCCTTTAAGACTTACCTTTGTTTCTGCTCTAGTATTTTCTCAAGGGCCTTAATCTCAACTTTGTCAAATCCAGAGAAGATTGTAACCCAATGTTTCACCTTATCTTTGTTTGAGAACTCCTTGGGGAACAGAGAACCACATAGAACGATTTCAATTGTCTCTGTTCTGAAGAAACCAAATCATTGTGTTCAAAACTTCAAAACATGTGGGCTTCAGTACGTAATGCTTAAACAATATTTGCCAACTAAAATCCTTTACATAGCAAGATACTATTTCAAGAGCCTTGCCCGCCAGTGATTAAAAAAAATGGTAATTTTTTATTCATTTTACCCCGTATATTCTGATAAAAACTCATATATTTTCCTTGATTTTCTGTCTTTTCGAAATTTGAGTGGATGTATCATCAATTTTACTATTGATATTCCAAGTATCACAATATATAATTGAAATATCGCTACTTTTAATCATTGCTGCTGCCTATTTTATGAGAAATATTTAAAGGACCGAGTCCGGAATCCAAGGCACAACTAATGCACCTTATCGTTTAAGTTTACCTGATAATCTAGGCTTATGACTCAACAAACTATATCAAGGTCAGACTACGCATGACTAAAATTTTGGATGCAGCTTACAAGGGAAAGAGGAGGTAATTAAGACTATATGAACTCAATACAAGTATTTTAGCCTTTTCACCAAACTTATTAGGGTTGGGGTCATCACACCTTAATATTTCACAAGTACAATGTGTGTATATTTAAAATGTATAAAGTGGCCAAGTGTGGTGATCCCAAAATATCGAGTTCACTTATTTCTTCTCCTCCCCCTTCTTTTTGTTTAATGATTATACACAACTTAATGATTTACACATGTACAATGTGTGTGCATTTCAAATGTATAAAGTGGCCAAGTGGGGTGGAGTGGTGGAAAATGAATATTCCAGACTTCTTTCTTCTATTTGATCCTCTTCTTTTTGTCATGTGATTATCCAGATTGGACACCCCAAATTAAATGTACCACTAATAGAAAATTCGTAAAATGCCCAGTTCTTAACATAAATTGACAAAATAAATGTTAAGCTTAAACTTTGAAATCTCTTGGCCTCTCAAAGTATCTGGTGAAGACAAAGTATTCAGCCCTACAAAGTAGTTCATTTAAGTACTTCCTAAAATAAACAATAAAATTCATGAAATAACTATAATGAAATCGTTTCACTGTTTACTTATAATTCATACAGTATGGATCAAAGCTTTATTTATCTCGAACACAAGTATAAAGCAGCAAAGTTCACTCTGTCAGTTTATGATTTACCTAACATCTTTGTCATAAAAACACCTCAATATCTTCCCAGGAATCCATCCATAAATTGAGCCATCAGAACACTTCGAGCAATAAAGTCTATATATTTCAGCTATCCTCTCCATGGTATATCTTTTGACAAGGAGCTGGAAGTGTGAAACAGAACTATCAGTACATAAGTCAACCAATTATTCAATAAGAACTAACCAGAGTGGTATGAAAAATAGAGAAATAAACTGTAGAAAGTACAGATTTGTCTCGAAGGCGCTCTGCAACATGTCCTACTGTCTCAACGGGGATGGATTTCAAGCTACAGCATGCAACATCACAAACTGCTGCAACAACCTCTTTCCGAACATTTTCGTCATAATCCAATAGCCGGTCACAGAAGGCAGCTGTATTATACTTCAAAGTTAAAAACACACCTATGCTCCAATCATTCTAAATAACAGCTCAAAAGGAGTAAAAGGCTATGTAGCAAACGCAAGAAAATCAAATTGCAAGCATGAAAGTAGAGTATCATCTTTTGTTAGCATAACGGTAATGAAATCCATTGACTATCCTCACCAATAATTTCAGGTGATTCTGGTCTGAAAGGATTTGACAGCAAACAGCTTTTCACATGTTTGATGGCTGACATTCGAACCTCCACTGCTCTGTCAGATAGCCTCTTCAAAAATTCAGAGAAGATCGACTGAAATGCCTCAGAAATTTCACAGTCAGTTAGAGCAAAAAGGTCTCCCAGTAGTTTAACAGCTTTCAGTCGAGTATCCAATTCATCTGCCTGTATGAATGGAACCAAAAAGTGAAATTGTATTCACCAAAAAAATATGTGAAATCATACTCACTAAAGATATTTGTGAGAAGAGTTTATCCTCTAATACAAAACATAAGAGGGTGCCATGTGACTTGAAATGCCATAATAGCGATTTATATAATAACATCAGAAGAACCAGTTGAGACCTCCAACATTAGAGTTAGGAACTCCAAGAGCTATATTTTCCTGATATTGCATGTCACTTGGGAGAAGCTACTCAATTGAAGGTTCTTAAATTAACTGAATATGACTATGAAGATATGACATGGAAATGAGGATACTAGTAGTTATGGAGAAAGTTACCAATAATTCTCCAGTAAGATATGGGATGACTCCAGATAGAATCTGAGGGGCACAGCGAAATATATCAAAGATAACTTCATGATAGTCAAGATGACTGGTCAAACTGTTGCTATCCCCTGTCATTGATGATATAAGAAACTGCTTTATGCATGGTTCAAGTTTTCCTGCACAATTTTCTATCACATTCATAGCAAGCTTCCGTGCAGCCATAGGAACGTCCTACAGTCATAAATTCAATTAATCAACGCCCTAGAAAAGCTCATAAAAAATGATTTTGACATGAAAGAAACCCATCTAAGAAATAAAAATCAGAATGAGTAACCAAGAAACAGGGGGAATGGAAAATCTCAGAATAGGGAGCAGGGACTCACATTTTTCGCCCGGCCTAAAACAGACAACAAAGTAACCAACAGATTCTCCTCAATGTCTTCACTCTCCTCAAGTAGAAGTATCATTATTGTCTGCATTGATGTTAAAACACTCTCCGGATGATCATCTCTGCAAGCAGTCAACAAATACAATAAAACTCGTAAAGTTTAGTGTGACAGCACTGCAAAGGGAGCCTCATGGGAAGGACTGACATGACACATCAAATTTATCATGGAACATACCTGCTCTGTGCCTACACCTAGGGATGTCAATTCTCACATGCTTAGGAACCACATTTATTGTTTTGAAACCTCTATATATGAAACCATTAAAAACAAGTCCTCAGCGAGTATTACCCATTCAATGTTTGGAATCGATTCCAAAATATACAATACTTATTATCAGGTCCCCGTAGGTCAACAGCTCCACACTTTACTAACCCAATCAAAGACCAGCTAGTAGTTGAACTTTTTTATAATGGGCACGTGAATGCACATTAAGAGGTCGAATTTAGCATAGTTAGCAATAAAATAATCTATACTCCAGAGACAAAGACAAGTGAGGGCCAAGTTGTTTCCTTTTAGGCTCGACTATTTGACTGGTCCACTACTTGAAGAAATTATGTTTCATCAACTTCACTGAAGCACGTCTCTTCATATTTTGTACAAACAGAAGAACGTTTTAAGCAATCATAAATTCACACTAGAGAAGCCCAACGTCCATTGTATGTTTTGGAGAAAAAACTTCAAATCAAAATAAAGTCAGACAGAGAAACAAAAAAATTCTCTTTACAACCAAATTCAGAGGTTAGAGACTCTGAACGTTGTACTAAACATTAGAAGCATGACACGTTTCAACTCTTTTTTTAGTGTGGCTATGCTCCAAGATCAAGCATGAGTATGAAATGACGAGAAAATAATGTTCCTAGTTTCAAGATGTCATTCACCAGTTGGCAAAAAATTTATCCTTTAGGAACCATGTATGCACCTTTATGCATAGCTTCAAAACTGCAAAAAAAAAAAAAAAAAAAAACAACAACAACTGTATAGACCTCCTACAAACTTACCGAACTAAACTCTCATTGATATAAATTGTACAACCTTTTTTTCATCTTCCCCTCTCCTCCCTCTTTTTCTATATTTTTCTCTTATTTCCTTTCTATCTGTTTACGGTTTTAGGTTAAGGGGTTTTTATTCAGCATTTGAATCTGTTGATATCCCCACCACAGTTTCATACATTTGACATGCCTCCACCTACTCGGTGTTTGAAACTTTCCTTTTGTTTTCGGTTAGCCTCTCCTTCATTCTAGCTATATGCATTATATTCTTTTGCTTGGCTCGAAAAAACAAAACAGTTGTAAGAAGCATGAAGAAAAATGTTGAAAACAGTACAAGGGGGTGCTTCCTGAGATCGTAAGTTGGTAACCATCGTAGTACTAACTAAGGAAAGCAAACACAGCAAAAGTAAAATATAAGAATTGCCAATTCATCACAAAAATCAAAGATACCTGGCAACAGCAAAAAAGGTCCTGAACATTTCATTCACTAGATCATCACACTCAAGATCCAACATCACAACACATGATTTATATCTTGCCAGAGTCTCCAATATAATGACCCTTCTTCCAAATGATGGTCCATTAATATCGCCCAATCCGCTGAAGGTCCCTACGATCAAACGGAAAATATCCTGCACATAGAACCCTTTCCAATTAGGAGCAAACTATGGAATAAAAGCAACCAAAGCCAAATTTCTTTCAATAAAAAAATATCTTGGTTGATGAATACAAGTACCCTTAGAACATCATCACTGTAAGGAGCTTCTGGTGCAGTAATTCGTGTTATCTCACAAATGCAGGTTGCCACGAGAAGTTTGACATCCCTATCTTGATGCTTCAAAAGTTCTGGCTTGACAACTGCATTAAGAAAAGGTTGTATTGACCCCAACACAGATTTTGAGGGGGATTGATCCAACTCCGAAAGACAAGTTGCAGCTTGCTGCATATACAAATAGTCAATATGGTCATTGATAAGTTGCAGTATGATTAAGATTTGTATACATTACTTTTTTCTCAAAAGTAAGCTGACAATAAGAATCATCTCTTGCCAAGAAATTAGAGGAAGAAAAACTAGGAAGTCGCCTGAAAATTGAGTGTGTTGAATACCAAGTTAGATGTGTTAGAATTCAAGTGTTAGAATTCAAGCTGCCACAGTATTATAAATCATACTTCTCCTCACATGCTGTCACGGACTAGCAAGTCGTTGGTTTTCATGTCAACTTCTTTTCCCTCTTCAAACTTAAACATTTAGTCTTCAGACATCCAAATGTCACATTCAAAAAACAGCTCAGGAGGATTCGAAAAAAACACTAAACGGTACCAAAAGAGTCTCTTTTATCTAAATTAACTGAAATTTGAAAAAATTTCACCAAAAATCAAATCTTTAGTCTAAATTAGCAGAAAATTGCAAACTTTCCACCAAAAATCACAACTTTTCACCTTTAACGCATGCGGAACAATTCAAATAACCTAATTTAGCAGTGCAAAGCAAATCTAACGCCCCAAAATTAGGGTTTGATCGAAAGTGTTCAAAGAAGAATAAAAAGTTGTAAAGGTGGTACCTTTAAGAGCTTAATTAGAGCATCTTTGGAAGCCGGAGGGGTTTCGAGCTTTGGGCCGAGCTCTTTCAGCTGGTTTCTAAGCTTTTGAGACATTTTTTAGCTGGAGATCTGTCTTCTAGAAGCTTATTACGAGACCATCTCAAGAATAGCCAAAAAGGGTTTCGAAATGAAGGTTATTGAAACTGAAATTAAAGTGAAATTTGGGTTTTTTTCACTTCAAATGGATGAAGAAGAGATGCAGCAGAGAGGGAAGAAGAGAAGAGCACGTATAGCGTCTGGTCTCTGTGTACTTTGGGTTTAGTTAGTTTTTGTCAGAAACTGGAGACTTTAGAGATCAATTATAAGCTGGGAGGAAGTGCATGTGGAGTTGTGGACTGCACCCGCTAATTTAATATAATTTAATTTTCCAAAAAAAAAAAATTTAAGTGGATGGATTAGAGTTGAACAAAAAATCGAACATACCTAATCAACCAATTTGATTTTTGTTTTGATTGGTTTGTAAGTTGTTACATTTTGAAACCAAAGTGATTGGTAAGTGTTTTTTGGATTCAGATTTCGATTTTAGGTTGAAAAGAATCTAGGTAATCGAATCTAACCGATGTATATATATGTTTAGTTTTAAAAAAATTATGTATATAATGAATAGTTTTATCTGTTCGTTCAATTTTTTCCTTTATTGAATTTCATTTTAATTCAATTTTGTTTGAATTTATGTCAACCACACGGTTGATATGATTCAGTTTGTGATTTCTGGTAGAAATTGAACCATGAACAACCCTAGGATGAGCGCGAGCAATACATGTGCTTGAAGGCTACTATTAAAGCGGATGAGATGTTGAACTAGCTTGTATTTACTGCGAATAGATGTATATTGTACTTTGATATGTAAAGTTATCAAGATGCGCGAAGTTTGATTTTGTTGTCCAACAACACAACAATTGTTGATGGTCAAGATTTTATATAAATGATGACACTCATTGCCATGACAATATTTTTCAGCTTCCAGTAAAATGGACGTCTTATGTAACAGTGTATAACTTAATCATTAACCAAGAATGCAAGTTTGTATCCTTCTCGCAACCCCAACAGTGGGACAGAGCGGATTTACAATATTGCTAGCAGATATTTGATTGTCAACATCACCAGATGAATCGGGCGAGGAAATAAAATCGAATCAATAGATATGTTTATTTTCGAAAATTATATAAATACAAAAATTAATAGATAACACGTAATTTTTGTCAGCTTGCCTCAATTTAAGTAGGTTTAGCATAGTTTTCGTTTCAATTTGATTTTCAGTTTGATTGGATTTTATATCAGTTTTATTGCAGGGCTGATTATTGCTGGCTTTGCCGGACAATTAAAAGGATGGTGGGATAATTACCTAACTCCTATGGAACAACAAAGCATTTTTCAATCCATCAAAATTGATTTTAATGGACAACCTATCAAAGCTGAAAATGGTGAAAGCATTCATGATATTGTTAGTACATTGATTTTCGCTATTCTTAAGCATTTCATAGGCGATCCTTCAAAATTTCAAATCAAATCTCGTGACCTTCTTATGATCATTAGATGCAAATCCCTTAGTCATTTCAGATTTTACAAGGATGTTTTCTTAAATAAAGTTATGCTTCAAAATGAGGCTAACAATCCTTTTTGGAAAAAGAAATTTCTTTCAGGATTACCTCTTGTTTTCGCAGATATCGTTTGAGATAAGCTGCAATCTGAATACAATGGCAATATTCCTTTTGAACGACTTACGTTTGGAGACTTAATTGCTAAGATCAATGAAGTTGCTTTGCAACTTTGCAATGATATCCGTCTCAAAGCCCAACTTAAAAGACAAAACATTTCTGGTTCTAATGAACTTGGATATTTTTGTCAACGGTATGGCTATGAGCCCTTAGCAAAACATTACCCTAAGACTTCCAAACAAAAGTATCGGTCTCACTCTGCCCGACACTTTAAGTCCAAAAAGAATTATGGCCCAAAACTAGGGGTGGGCATCTCATCCCGCGATCCCGTCCTGATTTTTCCGGGTCCTAATGGGATTGAATAATTTCATCCCGATCCCGTCCCGTCCCGTCCCATTCTAGAATGGGATGGGATGTGATGAAGATTTTCAATCCCGCCAATCCCATCCCGTCCCGAGCAATTTTTTTAATATTTATTATTAATATTTTTATTTATTTATTTATTTTTATTCATATCAACTTACAGATGACTGACAGAAACTCATTGTAAACCATTATGAATATGTTAGAGTATCACCAATAGGTCTATATTTCTTCCCTAACAAAAGATGAAATGTCATTTTGTCAAGGAACCATGAATTTTGTTTCCCACAGTAATGAAATTGTAAAATCAGTTGGGAGACCATCACAGCGACGCAATACTCTTAGTGGGTCTCATTTATTCACTTTCTAAAAGTCAAGTCCACTCGACTTCATTGTTAGGGGATTTAGTGGCTACCATTATATTTGCATGCCACATCTATATCTAATTATAAGAAAGATATTTTTCACACTCTTATATGATGATAATCTTCGCGACAGTCACAGGCAGCACGCTGATCCCGTCCCATCCTGATCCCGTATGAATGGGATGGGATAGGGATGAGTATATCTCATCCCATCCCGTCCCGTGCCCACCCCTACCCAAAACAAATAAAACGATACAATGACAATTACAAAAAGGCCCACTAGACACGGCATGCACAAGACTACCAATTTTTCAAAACACAATGGCCCAATTGTTCAAAAACTCATTTGTTTTAAATGTGGAAAATCGAGTCATTATGCAAAAAATTGTATGACAACCCAAAGAATTCATGAGCTAGACGCTGATGAAAACATTAAGCAAATGTTCACTACAATTTTACTCAGCTCTGAGTCTGAATCTAACCCATCTGATTATGACCTCCAGGTCTATCAAATGTGTTATGATTCCAATTATTCTGACCATAAAAAATCTGATCAGGATCATTGTGCTAAAGCTTGTACATGCAATGTCTTAAACACTATCGATATGCTCTAAAAACTAAATAATCAAGTATTCTTTTGGATTTTGTTGATCGTATTGATGATCCTAAACTCAAAACTGAGTATTTAACTTATATAAAAAATTCAATCACTTACAAACCGGTTCTTGAAATTATGAACCCATTTTTACAATCATAAGGTATCATTAATAGATTCATAACTCCTTCTCAAAATTTTGTTTTTATTCCTGATTTACAATCCGAAGTTAATATCATGAAAAAAGAAATTGCCCAGCTTAAGCAAGGTCAAACTTGGCTTACTCAACAGCTGTTGAACCAACAGGTTCAAAATGCAATCTCTATTCCTGATATTCCTTCTTCTTCAAATCAAGAGATTCAACCAACAATTGAACCAGCTTTTCTCAATGAATTAAATACAATCACCTATCACAAATGGTATATTAATGTGACTCTTATCATTAAGAATTTCACAATAAATACATTCGCTCTTGTTGACTCCGACACTGATTTAAATTGTATTGTAGAAGGAGTTACCCCTTCTCAATATTATGAGAAAACGACTCAACAACTATTTACTGCTAATAGTAAATTAGATGTTCAGTAGAAATTGGTTGGTGCTCATATTTGCCAAGAAAAAATTTGTATTTAACAGGATTTTCTGTTAGTTAAGGATATGTCTCAAAATATGATTTTGGGAACACCATTCCTAACTACTCTCTATCCATTTGAAGTTACAAGTGAAGGTATTTCCATCAATATCCTTGGTAATAAGATTATCTTTAAATTCTTGTGCAAAACAAAAACTGTTGAAATTAATTTTCTCAAAATCGACAAATTTTTATCAATTTTATTTCTCAAAAACAGAAACATTTACATTTTCTCAAAAATGAGATTGCTTATCGTAAAATCGATGATCAACTCTAAGACACACAAATCCAATCTCGAATTGTTCATTTTAGAGAAAAATTGTCTTCTGAACTATGTTATGATCTTCCAAATGCATTTTGGAATCGCAATCGTCTTGTGGTTCGTTTACCATATGATCATTCCTTTAATGAATCCAAGATTCGTACTAAAGCTCGTCCTATACAAATGAATTCCGAATTAATGGAATTTTGCAAATCTGAAATCCAGAGTGTGCTTTCAAAAAATTTGATTCGTCATTTCAAATCACCTTGGAGTTGTACTACCTTCTATGTCAGAAAAGCTGCTGAACTCGAACGAGGATCTCCTCGTCTTGTCATCAATTACAAGCCTTTGAACAAAGTTTTACAATGGAGTAAGTATCCAATACCTAACAGAAGATACATTATTAAGAGATTACACTCAGCACGTGTCTTCTCTAAATTTGATCTCAAATCTGGATTTTGGCAAATCCAAATCCAACCCCATGATCATTACAAGACAACATTCAATGTTCCTTTCGGCCATTATGAATGAAATGTTATGCCTTTTGACCTCAAGAATGCACCCAGTGAGTTTCAAAATATCATGAACGATATTTTCACTCATTTTTCTCATTTCTCAATTGTGCATATCGATGATATACTTATTTTCTCTTTCTCCTTAGAAGAGCATTGGAAACACCTATATCAATTTTCAAAAATAATCAAAGAAAATGGTTTAGTTCTTTCTCCTACAAAAATTGACATTTTTCAAACAAATGTCAGATTTTTAGGTCACAAAATCCATTTTGGGATGATCACCCCAATCTCTATAGCCATAGAGTTTGCTGATAAATTCCCTGATGAAATTAAAGACAAAAATCAATTACAACGATTTTTAGGTTCATTAAATTATGTTGCAGACTTTTACAAAAACTTTAGAGCTTTACTCAAGTCCTTATATGTAAGACTTATGTCTAACCTAAGCCCATTCTCAAATAGTTCGTTAAGTCAAAGCCCAAGTCAAAAGTCTTCATTGTCTAGGGATCTCAAGTCCTGAAGTTTTTAAGATTGTAGAAACGGACGCATCTAACCTAGGGTATGGGAGTATCCTTAAACAGCGTCTTCCTGATTCTACACAAATACAATTGGTCCGATATCATTTTGGTATTTGGAATTCTGCCCAAATCAATTATTCAACTGTCAAAAAAGAAGTTTTATCAATTGTTTTGTGCATCATGAAATTTCAAGATGATTTGTTTAATCAAAAGTTTTTATTACGTGTTGATTGCAAATCTGCATAAATTGTTTTAACCAAAGATGTTTTAAATCTTGTTTCCAAACAGATTTTAGCCAGATGGCAAGGTTTTTTGTCTGATTTCGATTTTGATATTGAGTATATAAAAGAAGCAGATAACTCTCTTGTAGATTTTCTGACAAGATAATTCTTACAAAAATGAGTTTTCAATATTCTTCTTCCTTCAGACCTCCTCCCCCTCCAAAACCTCAAACAAAAGCCCAATATGTTATGAACCCTTCTGCTTCACAGCTCAAGATCCCTCTTTCTTATGCCCTGTCCCTTAGAAATTCCTATCAACCTCTTACAAATGCAGATGAATCAAGCTATGCAATGACAAGTTTCCCAAAATCTCAAGTTCCTCCTCCAAATCCCTATCTTACAAAGCCCTATTTGGATCCGATCACAATGATCGAACCATGTTTTTATTCGCTTACAAAAGATACCCATGCAATTGCAAAGAATCTCTTCAATACAAATGTCCTTTTTGAGGAATCTGATACCCTCAAAACTCAAGAGTTCTATGAGTTCATACTGGTCGACACTGACTTAGTTATGATCACTCATCACCGAGATCCTTCTCATCCTGAGAAGATTTCTCATTCCAAATGTCAAATCATGAAGGTTTTATCTGAAGCTGATTGGAAGCAACATCTTCGCTTCCATAAGAATTTTTCAGTTAATTACCTCTCAGCCTCTTACAATTACCTGGACTATAAACAAGCTTGGTCCAAAGCCTTTTTTTGTTTTTTCTCAAAATTGTTCACATTCTTGGTTTTTCCTCATTTGCCACAAGTTCTTACAAATATCTGTTTCTCTCTGGTTCCAACATTCTTGGTGGAATCATTTTGGTTCTCTTCAAGATATCTTGCCTTCGTCTATCAATGAAGGATGGCAAGTTTTCAAAAGTAAATTCAATCCTCCAATCCTAATACCACAACAGGTATTATCCTTTTGGTTTTTTGTCAAGTTCAAACTCTCCTGGATCTGCTGCTGGGATTACACTGTCACAGCTCTTTCCGGTCCAAGCCAATCGACTCAGCCTCCTCTTTGGATCTGCCGTCGCTACAAAGTCAAGTGGTGGTCATCTTTTGATAACTCCCATGCTACAAAAGAAGCCATAACAAGATTCTTTTCAGGAAAATAACAATTTCCTGCTCAGCCTCTTGTTAATCAAATACAAGTTCCTTCAGAAGCAAAACTTCTTAGACAATTCATCAAGAAGCAACTTCAAATAAAACCTACAAAGATGCAACTGATGGAAACCATGTCCAAGATCTGTGCAGAAGACTCAGATGAAGACGAAGCTCCAACAGTTCCACTCAATGAAGATGATTGTTTTGGCATCTTTTCGCCACATGCATGAATCTGTCCCTACAAACATCATTGTGTTTTAAGTCATCATGACTTTTGCCACAATTTCTACAAAGGCATCTGCCACCCACTACAAGACAAGGTCACTTTCGGCCAACAAACAAGCATCATTACAAAGCAACCACGTGAAACCACTATTCACGCACTCAAGTCAAAAGTTGAAGCATCTTCAACTATTCCAACCACTACAATTACTTCAAGACAAAGCTTTTCCATTCCAGCCCTTTCATGATTACAAAGGACAAAATGTCCACATCTCACCCACTCTCTACTTAGTCACGAGAAACTTATCTTCTCAATTATTGTAATACCCTTAAGGCTATAAGAGTCAGTTCATTTCCCTTAGTTAGATATCAGTTTTTTGATCAGAGCTTTCCCTATGTAACCCCTTAGCTATTTACTTGTAAGTTTCTATTTCCTAAGTCTTTCCTCTGTATTTAATATTTTCAATTAATATAAGCATGCATTATGTTTATCTTATTTTTCTTATCAAAACTTTCTAAGAACTATTCTTGTTAGAACATCTCATTATACTAGCTGAACCCTAGTATCTGCACCGTTCTCTTGAACAGTTCAAAGAAATGTCTTTCGAAATTTTAATTTTATTTACATTAGTTTATAGTTACTTGTATATGCTTCTGATTTTGTATCTTTTATTCTTCATGTCTTCTATTTTTATCTTCCTTGTAAAACTGTTCTTTATTTTATCTCTCTGTTAGTAGTCCTGGGTAGAAATTGATATCAGAGCCATGTTCATATTCTCTGGGGGGGAATAGTGTTGTGAGTCCTAGGTACTGTTGGTCAGCCGTTGATGAGGTTTGCTCAGGCTTTTGGTATGTTGGTCGGCCGTAGAGCCCTTTGTAAGACGCAGAGTTTGCGCAATTGCTAGGGTTAGGTGGTCCCATATCGGTGGTCCAGTCGTAGGTAGTTTGAGTATAGTGTTGCAACCCTCAACCTCTCAGAATTTATGAAAATGTCTTTTATTTCAAAATTTACCCGAGCTCTAGCTCTAGACAAAGCAACCCAGATTTACAAAATATGATGGAGTGTAGAATTCCAGAAGTCGAACAAAATTTACAAAAATGGTCCATACCAAAAGTTACTTACAAACAAATTTACCAAGTTTCACAATCAATATTTTCTCAAAAATCTGAAGATCTGATAGACATTGTCGAACAGACAGTGCCTCTTGATGGTTATTAGAATCAAAACAACTGATTTCTACAAATACCCTTGAATTTCTTAAAAATCAAGATTACAAGTATATCCATATCGGTCTGATTCAAGTTGGAATCAAACATCTTACAATAACTGGACTTTGACACCTGTGCCTCAATCGCTCTTCGCAATTGTAGACACAATAGATTCCATGATTCTTTGTTCGGAATTGCAGAATCTACCTTGGCTATGGGTCCAGTCTACTTCGACTGTTACCCCAATTTCTCAGTGTCCCTTAAGGATCCAAATGTCCTTGAAACACTGACCCTCAATATTCAGACCTCTGGTTTCGATATGTTACCAGGATCTGAGCTTCTTGCTCTTATTTACAAAATCACTTACAATCTTATTTCAGGCAAACAAAGACAAAACCAGTGTTATTGTTCCAAAGACAATTCACTGGAATCAAGTTACTCTTCCAGTAACTTGGTAGGTCCAATCACCCCCTAGAAGGCCTCCTTCTAGTTTGCTTAGTTAGGTTCTGATTCTTGAAGGTGGAACTGTTGAATTACATTTATCTGAATCAAGAAAACTAGATTACAACCTCTAGATTTTCAATCAGGACGTAGATCTGAATCATCATTCAGAACTGCTCTTACTCAAATCCCCAGAACTCCACCTCCTGAGGATCTTCCTCACCTTGATCTGGCTAATTTAAGGAATCATCCTTATCATCCCCAGATCCCACTACCAATTTATAATCAACCATCGGAACATCCTTCTGATAGATCTCCAACTCAATTAGAGATGACAAATCCTGCACAATTAAATACTTTAACAACTGAATTTGTTTTAAATAAACGAAAAGTTAAAGATGAATTTTCTATGGATTACAATTCTGACAAAAAGAACAACATTTTATTCTCAAACTACTTCTGACCAAAGAATTAGTTTTGGAAAAATGTTTTATCAATTCTGTGAAGATATCAAAGATCACATGCCATTCTTAGAATGGTATGAATCCATTTATCTTTCACAATTGAATGTTGTCAAGAATGCTTCTAAACCGTGGCATCTGAAAAATAATACTATTGTTGAACCAGTTTTGCCTCATTTAGAAGAAATTCATATACAAACTCAATGACAAACTATTATAGCCTCTCCTTTAAAAAATCCAACTTTTCTTTCTGAATCTGCAGGAATTTCGATGGTTATTGAGCAAAATAATTATACCAATATTTTGCTTAATGAAATTGATCAACAATTGACTTCTCTTCATACTCTATAAATGAAAAGTTCTACAATTCAAAAAACAAACAAACCAATTACATTTTTCCAACCTTATACAATTGAACAAAATGCCCTTTCTTCTCCTCCACATATCATGGAAGAGATTAATCGAAGACTTGCAGCTTTGAGTATTCAAACTTCACCTGTATTTGATAAGGCTTTATCTTCAAAGATAACATTTGCTTGAACAAACAAATGAGCACATGAAAAAAAAGTAGTAGTATTTAGGTTTTTCCAAATGTCATGTGACTCCCACCCACACTCTACAGAACTTCACATGCATGAGAGCATCTCTTTTCTTTCTCATTTCATACATTTGTGTATGATATATGATATATGATGCATGAGGTATTAACATTCTTTTGTCAATCACAAAATTTGGTATGAAAGATACGGTATTTTTCTCCCAACTAGCTAGCATAGTCAAGAACTTAATTTTCAATAAATAATGAAAACCGAATAACAACGAACAATCACTACACCACAATTGCCTATTAATAGCAGCTAATGATAGCGATTTTCACGCTTGTGCTATAAAAAGCCAAGTTTTCATAACAATACAATCTTAAAATGCTATGAAACAAAAGCGAAAGATCAAAAAAAATAAAACTGTGTTTTTGCACTTGAAAATTTTAGAACTCCCTCACGCTTTCTCTAACCTAAAAGGCAAGAGAACACAACTTCTCGCTTATCTCTACCGTTCTCGCGTTCCAAGGAGAGAGAAATTGAGGAAGATAGCGAGGGTGAGAGAGAGATATATATCGAAAAACAGAGATCCAGGGAGAAAGTGAGGGTGAGAGAGTGCTAGGGAGAGAGCGAGGGAGAAACAAATATCAAAGATGAAAATTTTAGGGCTATGAGGATAGGAGATCGAGGGAGAGATGATCGTGTCACCGGCAGTAAACAGTTACCCTCTCTCGAGCTACACTTTTGGCACCAAGGAGGCCAAGATGGAGAAAGACACCTTTGTTGCAGATCGCCTCGCTTGAATGAAAGTCAAGAAGTTTAATTTTTTTCCTTCTTTCTAAACCCTAAAAAATCCCTAGTTTTCAATCTCCCTTCCATTACCCAACACTTTCAACAAATACATATTTTCTCTACTTTAGTGTTTTGCAGTGTTTTCTTCTCTGTTTGCAATTTCAAGTTGATTTGGAGATCCAAGTGACGATTCACTTTGGTTTCATGTGTTTTGCAGTTGCATGAAATAAGGCATCAGGACCAGCGTTAAAGCCATTCTTTTTGTGACTATTTTACTTCTTCACATTTACATTATTGAGATTGTTTACAAGTTCAGTTCAATTTAGAGTGATTAAAATGTAGTGTTTGGGTAATGCTGTTTGTAAAGTTTTTATCTTTACTCACAAATTTGTCAAATAAGTTAATAGTTAATGGAAGGAAACTGTAATTAAGGCTTAAACGAAGTTTAATTGCTTGTTTGGCCCTAAATCCCTTTCCCTCTCTCTCAGTTTCTTCTTCTCATTCTGAGTGTGTTTTCTCACTGGGTATATATATAAATTATTATTTTTTTAAACTTTCTTCTTACAACCATTGAGGTTATCAATTTATATTGTATTTTTATTTTCCCATTTGTTTCTCTCAAGTTTTGAGCATCATTTTTTTGGATCCCACATCCATCAACACCCCCAAGTCCACCATAGATAAGCAGAGGACCCCGTTGGGATCTGACAATGATTAATTGGAGAACTCATTCTTGCTTGAGAAATGGTTGTCTGGGTCCCACCCTAGAAGATGGGGTTGGAATGGTGGAAGTTGGGGGATAAGTTGTTATCCGTGCCACCGTATTTGGCTATCTCTGCATACTCGGTGAGATTTTGTGATTCGTTTTATTGTACTGAAATTTATGCTTAATTGTTAGATTATTTGGTGATTGAGTATTAGTTGAATTTGTGTTAATGTGTCAATAGATAAGTAAGAGATTTTGTAGATTTAGAAAAAAAACATCCAATTGGAGCTGGACGATTTTATAAAAGTTCTGAATTTTATGCTCAATTATTAGATTCTTTAGTGATTGAGTATTAGTTGAATTTGTGTTAATGTGTCAATAGATATGTAAGAGATTTTTTAGATTTGGAAGAAAAAACATCCAACTATCGCTAGACGGTTTTATAAAAATTCTTAATTTCATGGATTAGTCTCTTGATTTTTATCTGAATTTGGGTTTCTAGGTTTACCTAATTGTTAGATTCTTTACTTTGATTTAGTTTTAGTTAAAACCGGACATTTCTTATAACTTACCTAACTAAGTTTTATCTTTCCATTCTTCTTCGTGTTCATCTTATCAGGATCTTTTCCATTGATCAACTTTATTGTTGATGTTCACAGACCAAAGCACCAGGCTTGCAACGCTTCAAATTTTTTTTTTTAATAATTAAGATCGGTGTCTTATAAGAGTTCAATTGCTACAAATCACCAATTGCATTCATTTTCAGTTTGCATATTCAACTGTTTTTGTTTTTGGTATATAGGTCTGTGTTTTAGCCATCAAACATATACATATAATCCATGAATCTCAAATGAGACCTTGGATAACTACCCTGTTCAAAGTTAATGAATTATAGTATTTGATAACTGACACACTTGCTTGATGTCAATGCATTATGCTTGTCTTCAATCCAAAATTTTTGAAAGATAAGAACGTAGTAGAAAGTGTAGAGGTGTATATCTGTGCTTTAGTAATTAATGGTCTAGATGAATAATTGGGTGTCTTCTTGATATCCAAAGATTTTGGGGTAGCTTCTTTGGTACGTTGAATGTGAGTTCATTGTATATTTCTTCTCTCTTACCAATGAAAATTTTATCTTAAAAGCTAATGTTTTTCTTTACTAAGGCAGGTCACTTTGATCCACAATATGATAAAAAATCTTTACTTATTTTCCACTAGAAAATTGAAATGAGAAATACCTATTTAGAAGCTGATTTTTTTCCTTTTTATTGAAGAAAATTTTCATCTTGGAGAAGACATACACTTTCAACTTTTGGATCCAATAAAATTTTGAACAAAGTTTCAAACAAGTCATTTGACATATTTTTCGCTTGAATGTATTACAGGAGAGATGTTGGTTGGACCTGTAAAGGCATTGTTCATGGATGAGATATCAACTGGTCTGGACAGTTCAACAACTTTTCAGATACTAAATTCTCTTGGACAATCCATCCATTTTCTACAAGGGACAGCTGTCAGCTCCTTTCTCCAACCAGCCCTAGAGACTTATGACCTCTTTGATGACATTATTCTTATCTCTGATGGGCAAATTGTGTACCAAGGTCCCCGTCAACACGTGCTCAAATTCTACTAGTCCATGGGCTTCAAATGTCCCAAGAGAAAAGGAGTTGTAGACTTTTTGCAAAAGCAAGTTCCCTTCCAAGACAAAAAGGATAGATAAAAAGAAGCATAATTTTTTCTTCGCTCTATTCACATTTTTTTCACTCTTATGATGATTATGTTTAATGGGTTTATAAGCTCCTGGTATGGATTTATTTTACTTTTGATGAAATTCTTTGTTTTACTTTTGGCATTGTTGACAAGCATATTCTATTGCTGATTACCTTGTTCAAATAATGTTGCCTTTGTGTGTGTGCCATTTTTTTGAGTTTCAAAGTTTTTGCTGAATCTCCTAAAGTTTATGTATGGCTACGATCATACAACTTATGAGGTTGATTCTGCATTCATCTACAAGTATAATCAACAACTTGGTATATGCGATAGAAATTGGCTTGCTATATGCAATAGAGATTGGCTTGCTATATGCTCGAGATATAATACAAGCCATGGCATTCCAGTATGTGCGATAACCTTGATATACTTTTGGGTATATTTGCAAATCAAAATGAGGATAAGTGATAAAGTATAAGATGTCTGACTTTGTGCTTCCAATATTTAGTTCAGTTAGATTTCTTGATATATGTTAACTGTCAAGATTCTTTTCACCATGAATAAATTCTACATATCCACTCAAAATGCATATGACAACATAGAGGTTAGGTGAAGACTATAATGTTCTAAACATCAATCTTAGTCTCATGTACCTCTTTCATTGCTAGATTAGAAAGTTATTGGGGGCTATAAGACTATAATGTCAGCTTATCATTTTATGTTGTAGATTACTATGTTGGACATTAATTGATGGTATTTGGGCTCCTCTGTACTGTTTTTGGTTAACCAAATGAAGGATCATAATATTTTGTTTACTAGAACACGATCCACTTCTATTCATCTATTTTATCTCTAATTTCAGTTTGTACACTGAACTATGTTTTTATCTACTACTAGAAGAACATCCTTTTTTTATTTTAATTTTATCTCTACTAAATTTTTGATCATTTTTTTTAATGTGCATTGTTATAGTAGAAAAGGAATTGGAATTGGCAGGGCACGTGGGCACAGAGAGTTGTGCTGAGTCTGAACTACAAAAGCACCTACCTAGAATCTTTACAGTTCCATCTTCCGGTATGACATTTTTATTTTTTGTAAGTATGAAAACAAACCATGACCTGAAAATTAACATACCATTGATTTCTTATTATTTGTATACCTTTTAGGACATGACTAGTGTTACGGGGAAGAACATAAACGAGCTTCTTGCGATGGCTAAAGAACGAAATAAGGGCAAGAAAGGTTAGTGATCGATCTCTGCAAATGCCATAGATACTATGTTTCATGTCAGAAGTCCTTGGATTTGGCTTTTAAGAAAGTGCTTTTTGATGCCATGCAAGTTCAAGGTTAGACTCAGACTTAGATTAATGGACTGAAAGTGGACTGTTCATGCACATCTTGTTATTTCTTCTCTCTCGATATTTAGTTTCAAAGGCTCTGAGACTCCAAACCTCCAGTTGATTCAGGTTCAAAGGTTTGGTTCATCTTCTCATCTTTTCAACTACTTCTCTACTGGGTTAGTGTTGTCTCTGTTTTTTTCCCTTTAATAATTGGTTTGTGTTATTTTCAAGGAGTTTAAGAGGAAACCTCCCAATTGAATCCTATCCGCTGAGTTGAGTACCTTTTGTTTCAGTTTTATTGATTAATTGATTCAGAGATCATATTTTGATCATTCACATCTTTCATTTGTTGTTTTTTTTAATGAGTTTTGTGTTATTTGGTTGATTGTGGTTTGATTTTGTAGGGAGATATAAGGAAAATGGAAGACATAAACAAGCTATTTTCTCAAACAAAGTAAGTATCTATATTTGTGTTTTAGGCTTTGTTCATTTTCTTTCATTATTGGGTTTTTATTTGTTTAGTTTGCAGAGTTTGAATCCACTATTATTTGAGGTTTTTGTTCTTTATCCATTTGATGCTTAATTGGAGAATGGGCTTATTAGTTCAGAAGTCAGTGACAAAATAGATGGTCATCTACATGATCCTGAGATGGAGGGTGAAATTAAGTTATTTAGCTTACTTGAGAACTAGTATATATGAGATGGAGTCTGAAATTAAGTAATTTAGTTTGGTGTTGGTTAACAATTTATTTGATTGATGAAGGCAACCATATTGATGACAGTTCTATGCATTTGATTGCAATAGAAACAAACCTCATACACTCTTGCATTGCATAAAAAAGCGCTCCTTAAGAAAATTCAGAGTGTGGGTAAAGATGTCTGTGGTGATGGAAGGTGTTGCATTAATAGTTTTGCTTCCATGTGGATCCATTTCTGGCCATTTTATCCAACTCCCTCACTCTGTATGCTATTGGAACAACATTTGGAAAGGGTCGTGTAGCTGGGGTTTTGAAGGGTTGGTCATGGTTTGTGGATTGGGTATGGCTTGTTGTGCATTGGGTGGTATTTATTTATTTTTTGTAGGTTCAAATTGATAATCTAATGATGGTGCAAAATGATTATCATTCAAGTTTTAAACTCTTCTAAATGTGGTTTTGTAGGTGCTAGAAATGTGCTTTATAAGTACTTTTATTGACCTCAATAAGGAATTAATGTTTCTACAATCACCACGGTGCGAAGTATGAGACTGCCCGACAACTTTATGTCAAATTCATGTAATGGTGGGAGTGAAGAGATCAATTTTCATTGAGATATAGTCTAGTACTTTTGAGACAAATGTTGTCATTGAGATAGTATTTTTATTATATTGTATTCAAATCGTGATGATATAGTTCGTAAACTTCGTATGTTTATGAGATGATTAATATCTATTTTTGAATCATTTGGATGTTTTACATATAATATATGCAATATTATCTTCTATGGTTAAAGAAATCAGTATTATAAAAAGTCATTTGATAGCACTTGATGAGTGCTATAGGAAAAAAAATGACTTGAGAAACGTTATAGAAACTAATACAATAGCATTTGTTAAATGCTACGCGAGGGAAGATAATAGCGTTGGTGACTAGACAATAGCATTTTTTAAGATTTGTTACAAGCTAAACAATAACACTTTTTACACGCTATTACAGGTTTAACCATAGCGTTTTAAAATGCTATTACAAGCTAAACAATAGCACTTGAAAAACGCTATAAATGGTCTACTTACAATAGCGTTTCTGAAACGCTATAAATAACCCAGTATCTATTATAGCTCTGATAGACAACGTTTACTAAAACGCTATGATATCCTACAATAGCGTTTTTGAATCGCTATGAATAACTGAATAAGCATTTGTGGTGTAGTGAATAACAAGAACAACCACAACATCTAGTTACAAAACTAACTTAGTGAATGCCTTTCAGCAATATTGCAAGCATTGAATAATTAACAGGAATGCAATGAAATACAAAACGTGATGATCAAAATCCTTGTCAGCAACTACACATTTTCTTTACTCTTTTGGTTGATGGTTCGACCTTGGACAACAATCTTGTGCGAGCATTGTAAGAAGGTTCTGGTGCGCTTCACCTAAAGACCCAACAAATAGTATCAGAGCTGATAGTTCGACCTTAATCTTGGCGAGTTGAAAGTGGTATTAAAACTAATAGTTTGGGACAACAATCTCGTGTGGGTGGTGTGAGGGATTCCATCATCGAACTAAACAAGTGGTATCAGAGCTGATGGTTCATCTCTAAGCTTAACGAGTTGGAAATGGTATCAGAGCTCATGATTTATACACTACAAGAAAATGGGAATTTAGCGGCGGGTATTTAGCGACGGTTCGCAAAAACCGCCGTTAAATGCTTTATTTAACGACATTTTGTTGACCGTCGCCAAATAATATTGGTTAACAACAGTTGTGGTGAATTGCGGCTGTGGTGATCGTCGTCATATGCTTGGTCCAAATTCGGCGTTGTAACGACCCTACTTTAACATATAATAATTTATTAATTAATTAATTAATTAATTTTAATTTTATTAAATGTGAGGTGACGTCAAGTAGTAAGGGGGGTGTCTCTAACCTGCTATCAAAACCATAACAGGAAATGATTAAATAGGGGCTTAGGTCTCTTTTCTCTCATCGCTTAAACAAAAAAGGGGGGGGGGGGGGGGGGGAGAAGAAGAGAGGGAGAAAAGCAAAAGCGAAAAAAAATAGTGAGTCTCTTTTGTTTTCTTTCACGTTTTAATTGTGAGTTGTCTCTTTTTGTTTTATCCTTTTGATTTGATTGCATAATGTCAAGAATACGATGTGAATGATGGGATATGGGGTTTGTGGGTCCTTTCCTCGTTTTCATTTTTTTTATGCCCATGATGTGGTTAAGGATAGATATGTTGGAGACATTTAACTCTTTTTCATTGTACTGCATGGACACACATGCTAAACCCTTGCTCACTATGCCCTTTCTTTTATCTTATAAACAATATTAATATTTTCCAGTTTAAAATAAAGGTTGTTCAATCAGTTATTAGGCCCACTAGAAGATGCGTGTGACTCATGTGGCGACCCTGGCGAGTGAGTCTTATTATGATATTCTCTGAGTAGTCCTCAGATGTTGATTGGTGTTCTAAAAATTAATATGGGTCTCTGCTGTACTTTTGATTACATTGTTTCAACAAATAGGGGAAATGATAAACAAAACTTTGACTCTTTTGGCTGGTAGCCTGTTGACACTTGAACACATGGGCTATCCTTTTTTTTGTGTGAAAAGAGGCACAACAATTTTTGGTGAAAAGAGGCACAGGGTTGTGTTTTACGTAATCAAATGATTTTGTGTTCGGTCAATGTTTGGCGAACAAAACTTAAGATGGTATTTGCAGATTTGAGATTTCTTACAGTTAGAGTTCCATTAGGTCCCTCCTTATGAGGGTAATTGCGATTAGATTTCATCTAATTAGACTTTCTGCATAATTAATCCACGGGTCTCACTTATGGTGTTATTTGCAAAGTATTTGCAATTAGAAGTTAGGCAATCAGAGTTCTTGCATAATTAAATTCATTGGGTCCCACGGCAGAATTGCAGGTATGTAGTTGCCATGGTGTCATTTTAATTTACAATAGTGTTATTTTGATTTGTAATGGATTTAATTGTGATGGTGATATCCTGCATCTATAAATATTTTGATTTGAACTTATTTGGATATTTGAATCAAGGAGTGACTTGATTGTCATGTTGTTATAGAGCATGATTAATGAATATGCTATGTTTTCCCCAAAAATGTGGGTGGATACGATTGTGAATTAACTTATAAATGACAAAGTGTCATTGTGAGAAAACTGAAATATAAAAAATAAATGATATTGATTTCTAAAAATAGAAACCACCTGGAATTACATCACTTAGAACTACCACACCTATTTTGTTTATGATTTCCCCCCTCCTACTAGAGAAACTAAATGACCTCTGGTCATTTTGCGGAGTTGGGGCACCTATTTCTTACTAGAGAAACTAAAATAACCTTCGGGTTAGTCTTGCGGAAATGAGCTGAATTGTTATGCCTAAAATAGGCTTTGATATTTGTCCGTAAAAAATGTGACGTGAGTTTATGCGCATTGATAGCCCAAGGGAGGCTTTTGGTACTCATATAGTTAGGAGTATTCGCGATGCATGCCTGTATGTGATCTCCCCACTTGGGCATGGATGACGGAGTAGTCCTCCTTTATATGAGAAAGGCATACGAGCATGTATGTTCAACATGGAGGTGGTGTGAATGTGGTATCGTCTAAGTGATCATTCCGTTAAAAAGATGAACCAAATTCAAATAAAAATGAATAAACTACGTTTATATTGTTTCTAATCATTTTTCACGTAGGATGGCAAGTCTACTAATATTTTTGCAGGTTAGACTTGCCATAGTCAACTTTCATCTAGTAGGTACAAGTAAGTGCATATTTACTTATTAGAATTAAGATATGAATGCCTCGTGGAGGAACTACCTGTGTGTTTTGATTTCTTTATTGTACTATTTTTGGTCATATCTTGTAATTTCCTTTATTGATTTTTTGGGGGAAATAAAGAGATTTCACACCAGCTTTATTGCTAACCCAAGTGAGTTTTGGCTTCTTGGGTACATTCCTTTGGGAATGTAGCCGACTAGCTTATTTTCAGGATACAGTAATGTTGGGCGGGCTTAGAGCATTTCGTACCATACGTGACGAGCATTGCTGGGAGTTGCGCGTGTTCGAAAGACTAGATATTTTTATTTGTATGTGTCAGTTTAATTATTGTAATTTGAAGTCGGAGTTATTTATTATTTTCTGGGAGAGATACATTCGCAAATTGTTGAACTTGTTAGCGTTGGCACTACAAGGTTTAAAATTTTTTCTTCCTTTTGATGGTCTTTCAGATTAGTTGTTTTATTTTCCCTCTATTTGCTACATTTATTATTTCTCGTGGATGCCAACTGTTATTTTTCGTGTATGAAAATTTATGTCCCGACTTTTGGGAAAATAAATAATCCTACGTAGATTTTTGGGATCTTCGTTTTCTCGAAAATCGGGGTGTGATAGGCGTGGTCGAAAAACATGCAAATGGGGTGCAATTAACAAATCTTGATTGTGTTTTAGATCTTAATACCATCTAATGAATGAGGTTTTAACCCAAACCTAACTAATTTATTTTAGCTTCCTATTCTTTCTTTTTTTCTTTTATTTAACATAGCTAGAATAATGTTTGGAATAAGAAACGACGGAGGAAGAAACGAAGGAGGAATAAGAAGGAAGAAGAAGTGATTGTTGGTGAAAAAAACAACATTGTCATTCAAAAATCACTGTATGTTGAAATCGTCAACAGGTAAATCGATTTGAGTATGTTGTTCATATTAGTTGTATTTGAGTATGCTGTTCATATTGACTGTTCGATTTGAGTATGTTTTTCATATTGGTTGTATTTGAGTATGTTTGTTCATATTTGAGTATGTTGTTCATATTGTTCTTTTTCTGGCACCATACAGATATTGTAACTTAGGATACTTGATACAATAATGAAAAGATACCTGATACAATTGTTCAGTGTATGGAATAGTATGCAATCTAATTTCACATGTCATGGCAAAGCATATGCATTATGTTTTATTTTCATGATGTGGAAATTATTGATCAATCCATACATGACCTACATATCCGATAAAAGAACTTAAGGAGTATGTTGCATATCGGTCTATTTCTTTGTTCATCCAAATGCTACATGCTTCAGTAATCTTATACGAGTCTTGAATATATGAACATACTGAACCATGAATGGATTTGATCTTCTCTATTAATCCGAAAAAAAAATCACCCAAACTATTTGCATTTACGACATTCCTCTTCATGTCTGATGTGGTGACATCTGAAGACCCTTTAGTCAAACAATCAATGGGGTTCTCTAAAGTTAAGTTTTTTGCTTCTTCTTGCCCCTCTTCATCTGTGCCACCATTAATTCCATCCCTTTATATAGTAAGGTTGCTGGTTCAAGGTTTGAACTTGTTTAAGCAATGGGCATTTCTTTAAATGAACTTCTAGCTGTTCCTTTAGTACAAAATTAAGAGCAACAACAACAAAAACCAAGTTTAACCATAGTGTTTTTGCTAATTATCAAATTTTAGAATTAAAGATACAATCTTTAGTTATACCCAAATTCAGCTTATGTAAACCGCAAAAAAAAAAAAAAAAAAGAGTCCAATTGTTATTAAATCACACTATCTAATACTCAACTTCATTGAAATTTCTAAACTCGGATGTAGCTACAATAGTGTGATGGAACTTACATTCCGACCACTTTTCCAAGAATTATCGATTGACATTTGAGACAGCTTCTGCATCATCACCTAATATAATGGAGTGTTCACCAGCAGGTAACAATTCATAAGCATTCTCATCAACAATATTGAAACTCTCACAAGGCTTTAAGTGGAATAATTCGCTGCGAGACTCCCCTGCCTTCAAAAACACCCTTCTGAATGCAACCACTCTTTTGATCGGCACGCCAACAATATTAGGTGGTGGTGCTGCATATAATATCATCACATTATCTCCATCTCTCCCACCAGTGTTTTGTACATGTACAGTAACTTGGATCACTTGAGTACAATTTGATTCTTCAACTAGAATTACTGGGTGTTAAGTGTGGTTAGCTATGAAGATGTTAGATAATCTGTTTCTAAGTCTGTTAGTGTCATTCAATTAATTAACTTTCATATGTAGTTGGAGAATTTCTCTGTTATTTAAATGAAGTTGTTTGTTTCAATGTGTGTTTAGAGGTTCCCACTTCATTTGGAATCTAAATTTAAATGAAGTTGTCTGTGTCTTCCACATAATAATCTGCATTTGGAATGTAAATTTATAGACAAGGGACTCAGACATGTCCCTCTTATTTGCATCTCAGGTCAAAGAGGCTCTTTATCTAGCTGGTTTAGAATCTTCAAATCTCATAGCAGGTATTGATTTCACAAAGAGTAACCCCAAACCTAACTAATTTATTTTAACTTTCTAATTTATTTTCACTTCCTATTTTTTTCACATAATTTATTCTAACATTCAGGCCGAGTTCGAGCTTTGGGATTCGGGCCATGTCCATCTCAAGTCTTTGGCAACACCAATAGTAGGTTTAGTGGGATGATGTCCTCACAACCAACACAAAACACTGATCTTCAAGTGCAACAGAGAATTCACCAGCTGAAGTCACAGTCAGAGACAAAGAAATTAAAGAGGAAGGGATATGAGGGAGCATTTACATACATTTTTCAGAAGTTGGATGGAAATGTGTCTGCTGAGTTTGCAAGATTATTCACTACACCCGTATGTTTCTTTGCCTTTACATTATTTTAATATATATTAGTTAACAGTGATATTGGTTACTTACTAAATATAAATCAATTAATTATTGTAATTTGGTTCAAGTTTAGAGTAATATTGTTGACTCATCATTTTCAGGCACAAGACGAAGAAAGTGGCAAGCTTCACCGGCAAATGCAAGACCCTCATCACCTAGTCAAAATAATAATGAGGATCTTCATCGGCTCCACTCTCCATAGCATTGTCTAATTTCTTTCAAAAACATGGTACAATTTCAGCTGTAGTAAATTTGATTTTAACTATCAAACTTCAAGAAATTCTACATGTACTAGCTTTGATATATTGTTAACTTTGATGATAATATAGGTTTTTTTTGTTAAAGTTGATGACAATATAGTTGAAGTCAAGTTTTCTTTAATGATTTCGATATAAAATAGTTGTGTAAAATTGTGGGTTGTTTACAGATTGTTTACAGGTTGAAAAATGTGAATACAGGTTAAAATGTGACTACAGATTGTTTACATATTTCTAGTGCGCATAATAGAATTATCATGATAATAATGACAGACATTAGCGGCGGTTTTAACTGTCACTAAAAGAATTACCAATTGGAATTTGGTGGCGGGTTTAAACCGTTGTAGGCGCCATGGACTATAGCGGCGGTTAAGAACCGTTGCAGCATATTATAAAACGTCAATTCTTGCCCCATATTTAGCGACGGTTAGTACCCGTCGCTATATGGTATTTAGCGACGGGTTTACCAACGGTTATTACTAACCGTCCCTAAATAACATACAACGACGGTTATGCCAGCGGTTGCAAAAAAAACGCCGCCGAATGCTCTTGTGACGCCTTTATTAGTGACAGTTGGCCAACCGTCGCTGTAACACTTTTGGAAACCGTTGCTAAACACTTGTTTTCTTGTAGTGATACTTGGGTAACATTTCATGTGAGTGATATGAGGTGGTTCTGTGAGGCTTCGCTACCTTCACTCCCGAACCGAACAAGTGGTATCAGAATTGACAGGTGGCACCCTTTGAGTTTAAACATTAACTAACTTATAATTGAAAACTAATGTATATTTAAATCATTTGAACGGTGATTAAGAGGGGGAAAAAGTTTCGAATCCTAAGAACATCTAGTGGATGTGGATGACTTATAAAACAAAGTAAAAAAAACAAAACAAACCCATCTTCCTCACTCCATCTCCGTTTCCCCACTCCATCTTCGAAGCTATGGGAGAAGTTTGGACCAACAATAGAAAATCTCTCCTCAAGCTTAGCATTAAAACAAATAAACGTTTGATTTGGTCACAAAAGTGATTGGAAAGTGTTTAAAATGGACCCGGGGGGGGGGGGGGCTCCTGTGCGGGGTGCGTTGGATGGCTTCCTGCGCACGTGTTTGAACCGTTGGATGAAATCCAACGGCTCATATTGACGAAACTCAAATGCATATTATGTTGAAAACGGGTGGCAGGTTTTGAATATATTACAGCCGTTGGATCTGATCCGACGACTGAGATTATGGCTTGGAAAAGAGCATTTGAAAACAGAGAGAGAGTGGTTGTTTAGGCTGTTTTTGAATATTCATTTTAGATCTAAGGGAGAGGAAGAGGTAGAGAAAGGGGATCTAAGGGAGAGGAATAGGAAAGGGCATGTGAGGGTTCGCTCGAGAGGAAGAAAAAGAAAAGGAGGAGGGTTTATTTATCTGTTCGGAACTTTTGTTTGGTGAAAAATCTCTTTGATTGATCTGTTTTTTCTTTGATTTGTTTGTTAGTTGTTGAATCCTTGATTGGGGGGAGATTTTGATTGATTTATGAAAACCCCATTCGTAAAAATATGATCTTGGGGGTTTAATTTGGAGTTCTGAACCAGATCTTGAATTTGAAGGAAAGCCCTCAATTTGGAAATTTCATTTTGGTGAATTTTTTTTGATTGAATCTCTCATTTAGGCTAAAAGTGTTTTTTTTTTCTCTGGATTTTGTTCAGATAATCTCTAGTGTTTATGGGCTATTCAACTCTTCTTCGCAGAATTCATCTTCTCCAATCGTTCTCGGTCGTCTTCCTTTACTGGTTTTATGTTGTCTCCTGAGCTGTTTTAATCTACAGACAAGTTTCAATCTTTGAGCACTCATTTCCATCCATCAAGACCATGGCTGCATCAAACCTGTCAAAGAAGGTGGAGGAGAGTATCACCAATGCGAAAGAAGTGTGTGCAGAAGACCCAGTGAGTGGGGAGTGCGCCGATGCATGGGATGAGGTAGAGGAAGTAAGCGCAGCTGCCAGTGATGAGTGTCTCACTTATGAAGATTGATTTGGTATTGCAATGGAATCATGTTAGATCAGATGTTGTGATAATAGGTGTGAGATTGCGTGTTTTCGATGTTGAATGTTATGTGATCCTTCATGTGATGAGAACATTGGTAGTTCATATCTATGGACTATTGACAAATAAGACTCATCTCAAGTTGGCTTGTTATGTGAATAATTTTATTTCTTAATCAAATTTGTTGATCAGTTTGAATCCATGAGTTTGTGATCGCTATGTGGTATTTGACAACAAATTCTTAGTCGAAAGTCACATGCCAGGTTTTCTAGACAATTCAAGCATAGGAGAATCTGACAATACCCCAAGTCTCTTAGCACAGAGGCTCCTTCAAATCATAAACAAAAACGTCAGAGGAAGATCAGTATTACAATTTTGAACATCAATATTTTCCTGATCACATATTAGGGCAACCCCTATATCGCAACCATATTTAAGTTAGTAAATTAAAACAGATGTTAAGAGCCTTTGGTTGATTCTGAAATCTTACCAAGAACTAATGACATTCATTACCAAGAACTAAATTGTTCAAATAGAACAACAAAGCATAGAAACCAACATAACAAACTATGTTCAGACACTAAACAACCACTTCTACCTTAATGTTCATACCAGAACATAAACATCTAATAAGACCACATAACTAGAGACGCCCAACAACTTTCATCAAGAAGAGCACAATCATAGCTTCTCCAAGTGTAAACTTCGCCAATTCAATGCTGGAACATGTGTGCCGAAGCCATGATTGGCTGTGATGGGCAAGGAAGCTGCCATGGCTT
This sequence comes from Berberis thunbergii, assembly GCA_003290165.1. NCBI lineage: Eukaryota > Viridiplantae > Streptophyta > Magnoliopsida > Ranunculales > Berberidaceae > Berberis > Berberis thunbergii. The sequence goes on along the minus strand of QNQO01001359.1, from coordinate 63,446 downwards.
AAGCAAAGGACCCGGAATTTCGGGTATATCCATAGCAAACCCGCTAACTTCCTCAATGGTATGCAGAATAGAGTTCAAAGATTGCAACCTATCACTTAATTCACTCATCTAAGCCCTCAAAATGTTGTTTTCAGATTCAACATCAACATAGAGCTCGGTGGTGGCATTAATTTGTTGCCTCACCTCATTGTTCTCTTTCTGAATTTGAGCTACTTGGTTAATCAATTCATCCATGTGTTGCTGCTTCCTCATTCGAGACCGCCTTGCTGATTCTCGGTTCGAGATCATCCTTCTCTTCTTCCTGTCATCAATAACCACATATTGGGCTCACATTCATATTTTGTTGTTGCATTTAATCCATTTTCGCTTTTCGCCTGTAAATTACTTAAGTTTGGATTGATTTTGAGGTAATCAAAAATTGACAAATGACATTGTCGAAGCTTTGATGGGTGGAAATGAGTGCTCAAAGATTAAAACTTGTCTGCAGATTAAAACAGCTCAGGAGACAACATAAAACCAGTAAAGGAAGACGACGGAGAACGATTGGAGAAGATGAACTCTGCGAAGAAGAGTTGAATAGCCCATAAACACTAAAGATTATCTGAACAGAAAAAAAAACCCAAGCTTTTAACCTAAATGAGAGATTCAATAAAAAAAATTTCACGAAAATGAAATTTCCAAATTGAGGGTTTTCCTTCAAATTCAAGATCCGGTTCAGAACTCCAAATTAAACCCCCAAGATCAGATTTTTACTAATGGGGTTTTCATAAATCAATCAAAATCTCCCCCCAATCAAGGGTTCAACAACTGGGTTTATATAGATCAACGGATCTACCAAATGGGTCTTTGGGTTTCGATCCAAAACCAAAATAACAAACAAATCAAAGAAAAAACAGATCAATCAAAGAGATTTCTCACCAAACAAAAACTCCGAACAGACCTTCCTCCTCTTCTTCTTCATCTCGAGCGAACTCACATGCCCTTTCCTCTTCTTCTCCCTCAGATCCCCTTTCTCTTCCTCTTCCTCTCCCTTAGATCTAAAATGAATATTCAAAGACAGCCTAAACAACCACTCTCTCTTTGTTTTCAAATGCTATTTTCGAAGCCATAATCTCAGTCGTCGGATCAGATCCGACGGCTTTAATATATTCAAAACCTGCCACCCCTTTTCAACATAATATGCATTTGAGTTCCGTCGATATGAGCCGTTGGATTTCATCCAACGGTTCACACACGTGCGCAGGACACCATCCAGCGCACCCGCGCAGGACCAAGGGTCCGTATGTAGATGGGGCCTTTTAGATTAGCTCCACTATATAACATCAAATAAAGTGCCTACTAAAATTTATTGGGTGTACCACCCCCTCAAATGCACACTTGTGTATTTTCAATTATCCTAGGCTACCATTTCCACTTAAACACGAAGGGTGTACCTTTTATAGTAAGAAATGTTGAGATGAATCCAGATTAACGGTCCATTATGATATACACATGATGGTGCATGGACATACTTTGAATTACAACTGATGATACACCAAACCGTTATTTAATCCGTGTCGAATGCGTGTTATGATAATCTTGTCAGCAGAATAAAGCGGACCTGATTGTTCACCCAATTTGGCAAAGCTCAGATAACACTAACCCAATTTTAGCATAATCTAGAAGGTTGGATCCAAATTGCAACACCCTACTAAACCCACGTGTCACATGGTAAAGCCCAATACCCACAAGGCCTAATCAAACAAGTATCTGATGGATCACCTAAGACGGGCGGGCCAGCAATACATTGGTTCCGACTAGGAAACAAAAACTGGAGTATAAGTCATGCATGAGAATTTTCTTGCATGGATAACACTCCGAAAGGAAAACCACTCCCGCAGATCTAGGAGCACAAGTTGTGTAGGAAAATTGTCCTACATGAACGACTCCCAACTAGGAAAGGGTCTACGACAAGATCTATTTCCTTAAACTACGCCACCAAATACTTAACAGAACAATGACTCTCGCATAATAAATAAGACACAAGATTGATGAACAAAGGTACGCTATAGAACACAATTTACGGCTTTGAGCATTTCTCAAGCCTTGTCTGACTTTGGCATCGGAGTGTCATTGACCACCACAATGGTGGTCCTTGGCTCACATGTGTAGCTCAAGGTCAATGAGAGTATGATTCGACTACATCAATTTTGTGAAGTCCGTGGGAAACGACGAAGTTCCTTGAAAAATAGCTAGTGACATCACCCTTCTTCATAGTACAGAGACATAGTGACCACGAGATCTCACAATAATGGAGAAATCCCTGAGCCCTCGAATGCTCGTACTGGAGGAGCGTCACAGTTCTGACACAACGGGAAAAACAAAATCAGACCCCCACGCCGGTAGTGGCCACAACGGATACGAGGGTGAATCTACTGCATGTCAACCCAGATGCAGCAAATTGCACAAACGGTGGAGATGCTCACTCAGTAGAACCCTCCACCTACAAAGGAGACCGGAAGCAACAAAAAATCTCGTCCTCTAAAGACACCAGAACCGTATGTTTTCTATTTTTTCAAACTGCACACAACACTCACTGATCAGTCTGCAACTTCACATGTATTAGCATTATTTTGTCAATCACAAAATTTGGTCTCAAATAGAGTATCCCCCCAACTAGCTAGCATCCTCGAAAACTTAATTTCAAATAAATAATGAAAACCAAATAATGAACAATAACATAGAACAACCAAAACATCTAGTCCAAAATCTAATTTAACCATTGCCATTTTTTTTGTTCAATTGGACTTGAGCACTGTTTGAATTGCCAAAACAATCATTTTATTATTTGTCAAAAACAGGGCAACCATCAACTTGTATACCAGGGGCAATGGGACAAGTAGCTAAGGGGCAGTGATCATCGAGTTCCAATCCCCACCAGTTAACGCCATAGATATTGTTCAATTGAAGGCATAGGCTTGCTAGGAGAGCCATGAAAGCAATGCCTGTATCCATCCCATTAACGAACACGTAATTGTATCGAGCCCACCACCCTTTGTACCTTTTGTAAACAATAACATTGAACGTAATAGCAAACATGAACCAAGACCAGTAATGCACTGTGCCGGCTTGAGGATAGATGCTTCCCAACATTATAGGAACATTGATTAATTTATCCACTTCTTATCAGGGAATGCACTTGAAATCATCCATATTAAGATAGGAGCAAATAATCCAACGAGAAAAAACCAGTACATTTTGGAATATAAGCCATTGGGTGCAAACACTCGACTTGGGCCAATTCCACCCCAAATCATCGATTGACTTAGTAAATTACGATCTCCCGGACATGTCCAAGGGCTGCCCTTCGGAAGTTTATCTATTAGACAAACGTTATCTACTGTAGAGAGAAGCCACCATAATATACCAAGGTTAACAGAATATGAGATTATTGCCCCAGCGATCTGCATTGGACATGTACAAAGAAATTTAATACCCAATGAAGATTTTTCCCAAGTGTATATCTAGTTATTTACATACCTGGGCGATGAACATTGATCTTGGAGGAATTTTCATGTAATGAGCTAGTTTAAAATCAGACAAAAAGCTGAAGGTGTGATACAATGTAGATACGGCATACGATCTGAAAGCATAATTGGCAAGAGGCCGGCCTGGGTATGCATATCCCATCAGTAACTCCGTCAAAATTTTCATGTCAAAATTCTGGCCTGTAGTAGCCTGGAGCACACCAAGGGGGAGTATGAAAAGAAATGGGAGAAAACATCCCAAGACGACTCCCCAATAAGGAAGTTGAATTTGTTCTTCGAATAATATGCTATTAAGAATTGCTAGACCAATCATCGAAATTATGATTGCGTAGAACCAATAATTGGGAATTGGTTTGTACTTCTTCATCATCCTATTGTGCAGGTCGCCAAGTTGATTTCCATTATGCAATGCCTGCTTAAATTGTTGCCATGTCTACCTATAAAATTATTTAAAATAAATAAATAAATAATACAAACAGTATTTTCTTAATTAATCTAAGAAAGAAAGTGTGTGCGTGTTTTTTTACCTTCCGTAATAGAGAATGAAATGAGGAAACGTAGAAATTGTAGCTCCAAGGTCTGCTCCAATGCCATATACATAAAAGACGCTTAGGTAGAGGTTAGAGTAATTTTTATATGCTTCTTCATTAAGTTTCAAGTCTTTATCAAGAACCCTGGACAAGTTATATTTTTGTCCATTGTAATCGAAAAGGCTATTAGAGTATAGTGGAAACCTTTTTGCTTCGTATGAATTAGTCCAATAAGCTATGGGAGTGATAATATACACAATTAGGATGAATCCTACCATAGTGTTCATGATAGTATACATGGGTAGAACTAATGGATTTCCTAAGAAACTCGACATGGTAGACCAGTCAAGAGTGAACGAGCCTATACCAAAACCTCTGAGACCGGAACCAACTTGTTGGATGGTAACGGAGTCTTTCCAAATCCAACATAGGGGAGAAAGGAAAGCGATGGATGGGATGAAATAATTTGGAACTATATAATAGCTAAAGCTCAAGACGAAAACTATTAAAAAGAACTGAAATTTAGTCAAATATCCTTTAGGTCTTTCTTCCACTTCATGCAACAACCTGTAAATCAGTTCAGACCAAATGTTAGCATTTTGTTGAATGTATCATTAGTAACGTAAAGACACAATAGAATTTTGATGTGTGCATGGCTTGCTTTGATGATATGGTTTATGTAAATTTTTCAATACTATCCATTCAGTAAAATAGTTTTTTAGTTTGAATTCTCAAGACGGTATGTAACAAACAGTTGAGACGAGCCCCACATGCCCACGACAGATAGTAAAAACAAGAGGAAGTGAGTTAGCTTAGAGAGATCGAACCTGTAAAACGATACATCTAATAAGGTCAAAGGCCACCACATGTAAGGCGAGTCCACAAGAAATTTCATGAATATTCCCGCAAATCCATAACCGATCATCTGTTACATATATATATGTTTCGAGCTTGAATAAAAAATGTACGTGCACAAATAAGTAAAACAAATTACAAAATAGTTTCCCCAAATGAAAATAAGAGAAACTCACTTGACTTGTTTGTACCAACAAAAAGGATGCCCAAAAGCTGATGTTCTTGTGGTAAAAAGTCTTAACAATGGTGACAATGGACGTTGAATATGGATTATCTGTACCAGTGCTAGCGAGTATGGATATCAAGACGTGCTCTTTTATGCCGAAAGGCCCTGGATTCATCGAAAATGTCCATGGTGTCCCAGGAATTGTAATGGGTCTACTAGGAAGTTTCTTGGCCATAAACTTTCCAACAATCAGGAAGAACATCGATGAACAACTATTTGAAATAAGAATCACATTTTGCCTAAGACTGAAGAATTGGGTTGCGAATGCTAGAAAAATGCATGTAATAGGTCCTAAGACCCAAGTACGAAATGTCAAGGCAGGCAATGTTGTGTCATCAGTGATTGGAACAACAAGCCTCACTTGCTCAATAGGAGAATCATCGATGATTTCATCTACAATGAACGAAATATATCAATATATATATATATATATAGATATTCTTGCAAGTTTTATCAAAATTTTACACAGAAAAGAGAGATGATAAGTACCTTGGTTTTCTTGTTTGGATTCCATTAGTGTCAGATGAGACTCCCAAACAGTCAATGGACACTAATGGTGATTTCATATAATAACTCAAAATTAAAAGGAATTCCTCATTCTGATTTGTAGTGCTAATTTTCCATTTTTTGTAGAGAAGATCTCTCATGGTATCCAATTTTAGCTTAATCGACGAGATCATGATAATTTATCATCAATATTTATTTTCTCAACAATTGATACTTTCCAATTATTTGTCTTGGTTGCCATAATCATGAGTTGCATAATCCAAAGTGTTTTTTTAGGTTTTTATAGGATTCCAAATTATTGAATATATATTTCATTATAATACTATTGACAAAAAATCTTTTCAAAAACCTATATATTTACAAAATTAATCTCTCATCACTACACCAAATTGGCACTTTTGTAACATCTCTCAAAACAGTATCACTTTTTAGATGTTACAATTCACCAAACAATTTAAAATCAAAACTAAATTTAGTCAAAAAAATGAAAAACAGTAACACAAAAAAAATGATACAATAATTTGGATCACCATGAATAGTATCACTTTTATAATGATACTCTTCATGGTGATACTATTATTGTATCATTTTGTTTGTGAAAATGTGTAAAGTTGTTAGGTAAATTGTTACACTTCAAAAGTGATACTGTTTTGAAAGGTGTTACAAAAATGCCAATATGGTGTAGTGCATCTTTTGGCAAAAATCACCATAATCCTGTAAAATATTTTTAGACTTGTATTATTCAACATAGAATGCTGTAAAATGTATATATTTTTTTATATTCACATGTGATAGCAATTAAAGCATTATCATTTCCATATGGTAACAATTATTTATTGACCATAATAAAACTAGAGCTGCAAGTTTGGATCAAAATTACAAATTTCGAATTCCCTCTTACATTTTTTTTTTGTTCATTCACCCAAATAATATGAGTTACTTTCGGATTCTCATCTAAACATGAACTCTAATGGTAAGGGTAAATCAAAATCAGTTTCACCAAATCAATATGAGTTACCATATGACTGACAAAATTGGCTAAATGTCAAGGGCCACCAATTACCTTCATTATTTTAGGAGAACATTTTATTGTAAAAGAAAAAAAAGTACATGCACAAATTCAAGAAAAAGAAAAAGAGGGGTTAATGTGACATTGACCATCACCTTCATTAATAGAAAAAAACACATTACATTGAACTGAATTGTCTGGAAGCAAAGAAATGGAGAGGGAAGCTCAGTCTGCCAAGCAAGGCTGCAATAAGAGTTGGGTGTGATGTGCACTTAAGCAAAAATTTAACATCAAAAAAAGATTAGCTCCACTATATAACATCAAATGTAGAGCCTACAAAAATTTATTAGGTGTACCACCCCCTCAAATGCACACTTGTGTATTTTCAAGTATCCTAGGCTACCGTTCCCACTAAAACATAGAAGGGTGAAACTTCACATGTATTAACATGAGGATTCCTTTTTTTTTTTTGGAAGGCGGTTTTTATAGGATCTCATAACCTATTAAAGACCAGAACTGGTCAACACACCATAAACTGATAAAGATGCCGTAAGCTGGGTTCGAACCCATGACCAAGTGATACCATCCGCCAAGCTCCAACCGTTGAGCTGTCATGCCATTGGCACATGAGGATTCCTTATTCAACAATTTTTTTAATCACATAACCAAATAATGAAAGCTAAATAGTACTACTTTTAACTATTTGGTTCTTGCAGTATGGTTGAAAGGCGTTCAATAAATTAGCTTCTGGACTAGATGTTCTGGTCGTTTTTTGTAGTGAATGAACAATAACAAAAAACGACCAGAACATCTAGTCCAGAAGCTAATTTATTGAACGCCTTTCAACCATACTGCAAGAACCAAATAGTTAAAAGTAGTAGTGAAATGAAATAGAAAACGTGATGATGGAAGTCCTTGCATGAGCATGACAATAATTTGCGAGCCATCAATCTTGTGTCTTATTTATAATGCGAGAGTCCTTGTTCTGTTAAGTCTTTGGTGGCGTAGTTTAAGGAAAGAGATTTTGCCGGAGATCATTTCCTAGTTGGGAGTCATTCATGTAGGACAATTTTTCTACACAACTTGTGCTCCTAGATCTGCGGGAGTGGTTTTTCCTTTTGGAGTGTTATCCATGCATGGAAATTCTCATGCATGACTTATACTCCAATGTTTGTTTCCTAGTAGGAACCAATGTATTGCTGGCCCACCCGTCTTAGGTGATCCATCAGATACTTGCTTGATTAGGCCTTATGGGTATTGTGCTTTACCATGTGACGTGTGGGCTTAGTAGAGTGTTGCAATTTGGATCCAACCTTCTAGATTATGCCAAAATGGGGTTAATGTCATCTGAGTTTTGCCAGATTGGGTGGACAATCAAGTCCGCTTTATTCTGCTGACAAGATTATCATAACACACATATAAATAACGGTTTGGTGTATCATCAGTTGTAATTCGAAGTATGTCCATGCACCACGTGTATATCATCATCATGTGTATTATCATAAATGACAATCTACTGGGGAAGAAAACTGTAAATGCAATTAGACACTTGTACAAGGCACTGGTGGAGGGGGGACTCAATGATGGTCAAGGAAAGTGAGTGAAGATGAAAGGGCATATGATTTTTATTTTATTTTCTTCTTTTCTCACTATATATATATATTTTTTTCTCTCATTTATAGACGGATGTATGAAATGAGAAGAAAAGGAATGCCCTCATGCAATGCATGTGAAGTTCTATAGATATTGTAGGTTGGAGTCACATGACATTTGAAAAAAGCCTGACTACGATTACTTAATTTGTGAATGTACTCGAATTTTTGTACAAGCAAAGGTTCTCCTAAAATAATGAAAAATAAAATAAAATTGGTGGCCCTTATCACGCACTCAAACTCAAAGTGACACTTTTCCAAGCAATAATTGTAAGGCCTCTTCTATAGTTAGTTTTGTTGAAAGGATTAAATCCTCTATATAAAGGAATGACATGTTTGAGTAGTGCACACCACACACAACACCCTTATAACATCCACAACACCACTCTGTTGATTCTAGCTAGCTTGTTAGCAGTACTAATATTTAACTACAAACCCACAAAAACAAGCCTCCAAGACAACCACATGCATGATCAAACAACCATATTTAAGTAGCATGCATACAATTGCAACACGAGAAAGAGGAAGGGCTTCTAAGCTTCTTCCCAAATGATTCATCAGTTGAGAAGAGACGGCAACAACTTGCAACACATCTCAACCTTCAGACAACATTCCTTCAGCTTCAGGTGAAGGCGTTGAACCATGCAACAAGTTTCTCTCGGGGACAACAATTAATGATTCATCTTCAGCTCCAAGGGAGCTTCTGGTGGTGATAGGTAGAGTGATGATGTTCCAGTGGGAGTGGGAGTGCTAGCTAGTGGTGACTATATATCATCACCATCATGATGATGATAATTAGATCAGGCAACAATGGAGGATTTTTTCATGGTTGCAAGTTGTTGTCGTCTCTTCTCAACTGATGAATCATTTGGGAAGAAGCTTAGAAGCTTCTCATTTCTCATCTTGCTATTGTATGCATGCTACTTAAGTATGATTGTTTGATCATGTTGTTATCTTGGAGGCTTGTTTTTGGGGGTTTGTAGTTAAATATTAGTGTCAGGAGGGTGCTCTGGTGTGGTGTTTGTAGTAAATATTAAGCATATATAATGAATAAGTTGGGTGATTAATTAATCTCTCTAGCTTGTTCTTGTTCAATATTATTCTTATGATTCTTACTTTGTTACATTCTCAAAGAACATATCAAAACTCAATATATAACTTAAAGATCAACTGATGAATGATGATCAGTGCAAGTTCAAAAATAGTACATGCGTGTTAAACCATTTATGCATTGTTCATGGCTACGCTTGATGTGTTCAATTAACATAGGCATCGTTTTATGAAACTGAAAATGACTTAATTGTGTATTACACACATTAATCCCCTACTATATGTTTGAACCGATAATTTTTCTGCGCGGCTAAGAACTATATACTGAAGTAATACATCTCCTGTCAAGTTTTTTTGTAACTTGTTTTATGATGCAGGTTCTATGCAATCATAGTGAACAATGATCATCCATTTTAAGTAAAAGTAGGACACCCCTCAACCTTTATACCAGGAGCAGTTGGGCAACTGGCCAAAGGACAATGATCATCCAATTTCAAACCCCACCATTTCATCCCATTTCTATTGGATAAATTTCTTACTTCGATAAGGTTTTCTTGATTGCATAGTGAACAACCATAGTGAACAACAACTATATATGCAGGTTTTCTATGCAATCATAGTGAACAACTATGCAGGTTCTATGCAATATATGCTGATGTAAGTGTTACTTGTTCACTATGATTGCATAGAAAACCTGCATCACAAAACAAGTTACAAAAAACTTGTTAGGAGATGTATTGATTCAGTATATAGTTTTCAGCCGCGCAGAAGTTTACAAAATGTAAGACCTTAATCAGAAGAAAATTTTGTCATTCTTGGGACTCAAATTAGCTATGAATGAGTAGATATATGGCTTCAGAATGTATTATTGCTGACTTTATGATCATCAATCTACAAGGAATAAAACAGGCAACAGAACAAACCAATTGATTTTCCTTGGAGAATCCAAACTGAAAGTGAAGGTGAAAAACAGAAAGAGGTGGCTGGTAGGTAGACTATCTCATTCCATTTTTTTGTTTTTCTAATTTTTTTCCCCACAGTGCACTTTCTAAACCAAACAAGACAGTACCATTGTATCAAAATATTACCTATAGGTTCTACGAAGTTGAAGTAATCAAGGGCATTATTCGATCTGTATGGTTTGGCGAGCCATGACTGAGTCCTTCCATTCTAACAGTCAAAAGGAGATGGAAAATTATTGGTTCGAACATATAGGAGGGGATAAATGTGTAATACACCATTAAGTCATTTTCAGTATCATAAAACGATTCCTATGTTAACTGAACACATAAAGCCTAGTCATGAATCAATATATAAATGGTTTAAATATGTAATATTTTTGAACTTACACTGATCATCAGTTGACGTATAAGTTATCTAATAATCAAAAGAGGACAACATAGCCAACCAATTGTTCTGAAAGAGACTGACAGATATTGGTACCTTGATTTGGTTTTTGCAGATTGTTGCATCTCTAGTTGATGCGAATACATGTCTACGATGTTGATTTGCTTTTATGTCTTTTGTAATCGCTTTTAAGATACCATAATTCGCCATATATATATATATGTGATCTTGCACTTGATCCTACTGAAGAAGAACCTTTTGCTAGAGAAATTATTTTTGGATAAAATAAGCATTACGAGAACTAATTTTATGTCCAAAACACTAGAAGCGGAACAGAAATAGCAACTTGAACATCGTCTAAGTAAAAGTAGGACACCCCTCAACCTTTATACCAGGAGCAGTTGGGCAACTGGCCAAAGGACAATGATCATCCAATTCCAAACCCCACCATTTCATCCCATTTCTATTGGATATCTGTAGTGCCATGTAAGCGAGAATGGCTGAAAAAGCGACGCCAGCATCTAGCCCTGCTGAAAGCACATAGTTGTGTCTAGCCCACCACCCTTTGTACTTCCTATACACAAACATGTTGAAGAAGATCCCTACGGCACCCCAACACCAGAAGTTCACTGCTCTAGCAGGCGGCATATTTGCTGTGGCGCCTATTATGATTGGCATATTAATTAGGTGTATCCATTTTTGCTTAGGAAACAAACGTGAGAGCACCCAAACTGGAACGGGGGCCAGGAGTCCAACTAGGAAGAAGTAGTTCATCTTCTCGTATAGACCTTTGCTTCCAAACATACGGAGTGGACCTACAAGACCCCAGATGATAGAAGCATTGAAGAAAACATCGTCGTTGGGGCATGTCCATGGGCTTCCCTCTGGCAATAGTGCTGGTTGGCAAATATGCTTAATTGTTGTTAGGAGCCACCAACCAGTTCCAAAGTAGACAGTCGTTGAAATGAGAGTCCCAACCAGCTGCATTAAGCAGTGTGCATGGTTTCGTAAATTGCGAGTCATATTGTGTACATAGACATAGAAAACTCAATTAACTGTGATAGTACCTGAACCACAAACATGGACTTTGGAGGGATCTTCATGTAATGGCCTAATTTAAAATCGGACAGAAACATAATTGCCTGAGACATACTGATATAACCATACGTCTTGAAAGCCACATTAGCTAGAGGTTTCCCGGGATACATGTAACCTATAATCAATTCTGTGATCACGTTTAACCCAGGTTGCTACACAAAAATTATCAAAGATAGTTAAGCCGTATGTATGATCACCAAGAGATCCGAATCAATCTATAACACCATGAATAAGCTTACCTGGTTTGTTGTTGCTGTTATTATACCAATGGGAAGGGTGAAGAACAGACCTAAGCCAATGGCTAATAGGACTCCCCAGTATGGAAGTTGCAATTGGCCACCAAAACCTTCACAAGCAAGCATTGAGAGCCCAATGACCACCACCAAAATTGCATAAAACCACCACTGAGGAACAGTTTCATAGTTCTTCTTCATCAACCTAGTGTGGACATCACCAAACTGATCTCGGAATGTCTCCCTTGTTTGTTTCCAAATTGTTCTATCAAGTTTCAAATCATAAAATTCAATGTCATTATAGGATAAAAAAAAGAAGCCATCTTACATGTTGCATGGACAAGTTACGAATTAATATTAGCACGTATGGGAATTGAGTTTTCTCTATTGAAGTTTTTGTGTAAAAGCATTATAGATGAAACCAAGAATACATTAATGGACACACGGGTACGTACCTTCCATGAAAGAGGGCTACATGAGAGAGGGTAGCAGCCAGTGTTGCGAAGCTTAGTCCATAAGCAAATACAAAGAAGATGCTAAGATTGATCTGGCCATAACTATCATAACCTTGTTCGTTAAAGGTAAAGTTGCTCTTGTTCAATACAACTGAGATATTGTAAGGTTGCCCGTCGGCAGTGAAGACATGGGGAGAGAAAATGGGGAAACGTTTCGCATTATAAGTGTTAGTCCAATATGCTATTGGTGTCATTATGTAGAGAATCATAAAAAATCCGGCCATAATGTTAATGACAGCAAAACCAGGGGTTGCTAAGGGGCTTCCTAAGAAGCTAGCTACAGTAGACCAATCAATGGCAAAGGAACCAATGCCAAGGCCGAACAAACCGGAGCCAATTTGGTGCGCCGTGACTGAATCCTTCCATATCCAACAGACGAAGGACATGGCTGTTATGGACTGAAACATATAGTTAGGAAAAATGTAGTATGCAAAGCTTGATGTGAGGACTAGTAAGAAGAATTGGAGCCTGGTTTGTCCTCTCTTAGGCCGCTTCTCTTCTTCATGAAGTGTCCTACAAGATCACAGGATTGATGTTATGAGATAAAGAGATACTTAACAAAAGTGAAAGTGAAAGGCCGAAAGAGTTTGAGAAGAGACCTGAAGAGGGACACTTGAACCAGGTTATATGGCCACCACATGTATGGAGAATCAACAAGGAACTTTCTGAAAACACCAGCCCATCCATACCCAAGCATCTATTCACCGCGAACAAATCAAGAAAGAACTTCAGAATTTCAACATGTCCCGATTGTTATGAAAGTCTCTATATGTTATCAAACTAAGATGCTTGAAAATGAAGATTGTTCAACTAGTATCTGAAGTCTGATTGAAAATTACACTAAGCATGCAAGGCCATGTTTAGATATATGTATATACGTTGGTAGCTTAGAGGTGCAATATCTTAACTAATTCGAGCTCGTGTTGTATTCATGAATCCTTATGACCATTCAAAAATTTGTTCCAAAACTTAACAAGAGAAGGAAAGGAAATCACCTGTGTAGTCTGACTCAACAACCAAGCAGCTAAGGGATGGATTGGGAGTTGGTAAAAGCCTTCACTATGTTAATTATGCCAACTGCATAAACAGAATTCGAACCCGAGTTGGCAAAGATGGTGATCAATACATGCTCTTTCAAGTTGAATGGCCCTGGATTCAATGAGAATGACCATTTCAGCCCTGGAAATCGTATCGGTTGTTTTGGTAGAGTTGCAGCCATGAACTTTCCAATTGGAAGTGTTACTATTTGTGCCGAAACTGATGAGACATATAGAGGAACCTGACGGTAACCAAAGAATTGGTTCAAGAATGCCAATACACAACAAGAGATGATTCCTAGAACCCATGTTCGGAATGTCAAAACAGGTAACGTTGGATCATCTTTGATTGAAACCGTGAGACGAACTTGTTCAATTGGACAATCATTGACTTCTTCTTCTGTATAGGAAGACTATAACTTTAGTTAGAAGGCTCATTTCAGAACAAAATCTTAAACTGAATTACTCTACTGAAACAGTCATTTGTAACAAATATCTAGAATGAAAACTGCGAGTGATCTGACCTGAAACTTCTGTATTTGGAGTCTCTATCTCTAATTTCTCTGAACCATTCATCCTTCACTGCTAATTGAATTCTTAGAACCAGTGAAGTTATTTTTACTGTCTGGCAGTAATTACCTAGCATATATGTACATATATACTATCAGAGAGAGAGCCGGCACAGGTAGATAGTAACGTACGCTACCTTAGAATACTATGCTGTTCTTTTCACGTCACGTCTGTTTTGAGTTAACTTCGGAATCCTGCCATCAATTGCTCCACCATTATTCCTCTGCATCTTGTAGTTTGTTTGGAAGTACTACTTAGAAAATGATGGTTTAATGCATAGAATATGAAATATCTCCATCCCTGACTCATTTGATGAGCACAAATGAATTTATTATATTGAGCTGGACAAAAGCTGGCATATTTGTATTCTAAAAACTTGACAACATTTGCTGTACCATGCTACCTCTGGGGAGCAAACTTTGGTGAAAACAACATTTGAAGTGCCGTCGGAGCAATATAATAGACTAACAAAATATAGAAAAAACTATTGTACGTAGGATAAAGACTGATTAGGCTGTATTTTTTATGATGCTGTGATGGTATCAGGCTTAAGATCAGTAGTCCTCTGTATCTTTTTGTCTCTGTCTTGTTTGCGCAAATAAGTATGTAACTATATATTGGACACTGGAGCTAGCTGCTCTGTTCGCCTTGTGAGTGTGTTTTTAGCTCCATATCGAACCTGGTAATCAAACCATTGGAGGGTGCAAAAGGCTGGAACAATCTTGACAGCTTGAAGGCTATATTTTTTCCAATTTTGGGTCAATGCCAACTCCATATATACAGATTGAGAGGTTGCTGAAAATTTCATTTATCAGCAGGCTGGAGTGATTGGAACCTCCTCAAATTCTTCTTTTTCCAGAATGGCATAGATGGTGAATTTCAAGCCAACTATAAACACTTTTGGAGGCAATTCAAAACAACCATAGTGTAAATTCAGAGCTGACATATCTGAGTGTTACCCACCTGGCTTGACTGTTCAAGTTTGAAGACTTCATATACAAAGTTGAAGTAGCAGTAGTTTTTCAAGTCTTCATTTTTTGTTTTTTATTTTTTGGCATAGCAAGCTGGGGTTGAAGGGATCCCTCCCTTTTTGTTGAAAAAAATGAAAGAAACCAAGTGGGAGGATACAGCGACGCCCCTCCACAAGGAAACGAGAATCAAAAGCCCCAAGGGCACAAAACAAATGGTTTTTCAAGCGTTCAGTTTATAGATTCTTGTAGAAAGTTATAATTATTTTGTATTCTCCCATCGAAGATGCTCTAAAATGGTTTTAACTTTTAAGAATACAACAGGATATTGCTGAGATGTGAGTGAATATGTACAATTTTATGACCCAATGAACCAATCCAATGTGTGTGTTTTAAAACTGAAGACACTATAGAAAGACATCAAAACTAGCCATAGTAGAAGGAAATTTTGTCGAAGCACGATGAATGTCTCATTAAAAAACAGGGCATCCTTCAACTTGTATACCCGGAGCAGTTGGGCAGCTGGCCAACGGGCAATGATCATCTAATTCCAGTCCCCACCATTCCATCCCATTTTTATTTTTTACCTGCAGTGTCATGTAACAAAGAATAGCCGAGAAAGCTACCCCTGCATCTAGCCCTGCAGATAACACGTAGTTGTGCCTAGCCCACCACCCTTTGAACCTCCTATATACGTAGAAGTTGAAGAAGATCCCAACGGCCCCCCAACATATGTAGTTAACTGCTCTTGCAGGCGGCATGCTCCCTGTGCCACTTAGTATTATTGGCATGTTAATTAGGCTAATCCACTTTTGTTTAGGAAACATGCGCGAGAGCACCCAGACAGGAACTGGTGCAAGGAGTCCAACTAGGAAGAAGTAGTTCATTTTCTCGTATAGGCCTTTGCTTCCAAACATACGGAGTGGACCTACAAGACCCCAAATGATGGAAGCATTGTAGAAAACATCGTCACCAGGGCATGTCCATGGGCTTCCTTCAGCAATAATGATGGTTGGCAGATATTGTCTACAGACGTAAGAAGCCACCAACCAGCTCCAAAGTAGACCGACGTTGAAATTACAGTCCCTGCCAACTGCATTAAGCAATACGGTTTTATATCAAATCACAATTGAGTAGCATCATTTATAGACACAGGAAACTCAAACTGTTGGAGTACCTGAACAACAAACATGGACTTTGGAGGGATCTTCATGTAATGGCCTAATTTGAAATCGGAGAGAAACATAATTGCCTGAGACATACTGATATAACCATACGTCTTGAAAGCCACATTAGCTAGAGGCTTCCCGGGATACATGTAACCGATAATCAGTTCTGTAATCACATTTAGCCCTGGTTGCTACACAAAGATTTCCAAACTTGTTCAAGTTTTAACATCTCCAAGATATTCAAATAGATCTATTGGTTCTCGATGGCAATTTATCTTAAACAAAACTTACCTGGTTTGTTGTAGCTGTTATTATACCAATGGGCAGGGTGAAGACAAAAGCCAAGGCAATTGCTAGTAAGACTCCCCAGTAGGGAAGTTGCAATTGCCCACCGAATCCTTCGCAAGTGAAAATTGAGAGTGCAATGACCAAAACCATAAGTGAGTAAAACCACCATTGAGGAACAGGATCATAATTCTTCTTCATCAACCTAGTGTGGACATCGCCAAACTGATCTCGGAACGTCTCCCTTGTTTGCTTCCAAATTGTCCTATCAAGCATTGAATCATAATGCTCAATGTTAGCACAAATAAAATGCTTACATGCAAATACTAGGCAACAGTGTCTATAAGTACGACTTCATGTTATCGAAGTTTATGCATAAAACGAAGTACAAATTCATGGAAAAGAACTACCTTCCATGGAAGAGGGCTACATGCGAGAGGGTAGCAGCCAGTGTTGCGAAGCTTAGTCCATAAGTGAATACAAAGAAGATGCTCAGATTAATCTGGCTGTAAGTATCATAACCTTGTTCATTGAAGGTAAAGTTTTTCTGGTTCAATACAACCGAAACATTGTAGGGTTGTCCATCGGCAGTGAACACATGGGAGGAGAAAATTGGAAAACGCTTCGCCTCGTAAGTGTTCGTCCAATAAGCTATCGGTATCAATACGTAGAGAACGGTGCAGAACCCAACCATAATGTTAATGACAGCAAACCCAGGGGTGGCTAAAGGGCTTCCTAAGAAGCTAGCTATAGTAGACCAATCAATGGCAAATGAACCAATGCCAAGGCCAAATAGGCCGGAGCCAATTTGATGCGCCGTGACTGAGTCCTTCCATATCCAACAAACAAAGGACATCGCAGTAATGGATTGGAACATATAGTTGGGAACTATGTAGTATGCGAAACTTGCTGTCATGACTAGGTAAAAGAATTGGAGCCTGGTTTGTCTTCTCTTTGGCCTCACCTCTTCTTCATGAAGTGCCCTGTAAGATTACAGTTTCATCATCATTAAGACATGTAACAAAAGAGAAATGAACAACGAAGATAAAGAGTTTGAGATGATACCTAAAGAGCGATACTTGGACTAGGTTAGATGGCCACCACATGTAAGGAGAATCAACAAGGAACTTTCTGAATAGGCCAGCCCATCCGTAACCAAGCATCTATTCTCCATCAAGAATCAACAAAAGACTACTTTCAAAAAAAATACATAATTTGATCTTTCCATCTAGTTAACATGGTTGAAAATGAAGCTTCAGAGTTGCACTGAAATTCATAGTTCAAATCTCAACATTTACATTCAGGGACATGTCTAAAGATGTAAGCAATTTCGATGAGATGGTAATGGATCAATTTATCAAGTTCATGAGAATCAGGCTGTTATTTCTATAGGCTTCCAAATTTTAACAAGAGGAGGAGAAAAAATCACCTGTGTGGTCTGACTTAACAACCAAGCTGCTAAAGGATGAATTGGCCGACGGTAAAATGCCTTCATTATGGTAATTATACCAACTGCATAAACAGAATTCGAACCAGAGTTGGCAAAGATGGTAATCAACACATGCTCTTTCAAGTTGAAAGGCCCTGGATTCATTGTGAATGACCATTTCGTGCCTGGAAATCGTATTAGTCCTGTTGGTAGAGTTGCAGCCATGAACTTTCCAAGTGGAAGTGTCACTATTTGTGCTGAAACTGATGAGATATATAGCGGAACTTGGCGGTAACCAAAGAATTGGTTCAGGAATGCTAGTACACAACAAGATATGATCCCCAAAACCCATGTTCGAAATGTCAAAGCTGGTAATGTTGGATCATCACTGGTTGAAACTGTCAGACGAACCTGCTCAATTGGACAATCATTCACTTCTTCATCTGTATACAAACATTACAACTTCGGTTAAAATGACATTTACAACAAATAGTTTGAAGCAAGTTTGGCAAGTGAACTGACCTGAAATTTCTGCTTTCGGAGTCATTGTATCCAGCTTCTCTGCACCATTCATCCTTCAAAACTTACTATTTTGATGAGCCTACAGTCATGTCTGATAGTAATGTAGAAGTTGCATATAAAATATATATAAGAAAAAAGCCGGTATGGGTGATTGCTAATTTACTCTTCCTTTTGATATGATTGGTATGATTTCAATTAATGATTGTTTGTTGAGTTAGGTTTGAATTACTTTTCTTTCCTCCAATTGTTAAGGAGAGATGTTTTATGGTAGGAATGATTAACAATAATTGAAATACATCTTGTTCCAACACCACCCTGGACTTGGGTGCAGGTGGGGTTTTATCTTAAAAGGCCTCGTTTACACAAAACATCGAATTGATATCCAATACGAGTGCTTCCAACTTAAATGATGTAAGCAAACATTTGGAATGTCATGGCAGGCTAAACGCCAGCATCCTCATTAACAAATCTATCATTGCCGTAGATTTTTTTTTTTTTTTTTAAATTTGCAAAAATTAGGGAAAATCATATAAACTTGTTGACAGGTCTGAATCACAAGATCAGATCAGTAACAAATAAGGACATGACCTAGGTAATAGAACCATTGAAATTGATCAGTATCTACCCATTCATGCTAATTTATTGCCTTAGTTCTTACAATATGCCAACTATATACACTACAAAAGTCCACAAAAAGTTGTTTTTGTGACTCTGTATATCTTATCTTATCTGTACTTACATTACATGTGATTCATATTATGGGGCTCTGCAATTTGCAATAAAAAAATATGTATATACATGAAAAATATATTTTCGAGTCTGAAACAAATTTTCTATGCATGATTCAAGTTCTTCTTTAAACTTTAGAGTTGGGAATCCAAGGAGAATCAATGAAGAAAATAAAGAAAAACCTAAGGTTGAAGTTACAGACATATCGACAAATTGGAGGAGTGTTTCATGCCCAAAATTATGAAAATTGGAAATGGGCAATCAAATGGGATTTTGCTTTAAGAGGGGTGAACATTATTTTATCAGAAATTCTAAATGGCCTGGGTTTTCAGCCTAGGTTGACTGCCTAGGGGGCGAATTTACACCTTTGCCCCCCCTCTTTAACAACCTTTTTGAAAAAAGTGTTTAAAAAGGAGGGGGCAAAAGTGTAAATTCACCCACCCAGGCAGTCAACCCAGACTGGAAACCCAGGCCAGCTAGAAAAGATTTGTTGCGGACAGTATCATTAGTGCATTTAGCGGATAGTATATCATTAGTTATTACATTAACTACTACGGTTTAAATGGTCTATTTTGTGAAAAAATTGACCTTAAAAGTCATTTTCCGAAAGAAAAAAAAAAAAAAACTTACCAAAGTCATTTGTTACCAACAAATAAAACCATAACTTTAACGCACGCATTTCGAAGGGGGTGAACGGTTTCCACCCCTCCACCTCATTTCCCTAGCTCGTTTCCTCGACAGCTAGAATTTTTCATAACTTAAACAACCCAAGCAAACCAAAGAGACAAAGTTGGACTCAACGAGGCGATCGAGCACTCGAGCTTGGGCTTCTAAATGGGCCTTTATCTCATGGGCTTGGGCCCAAATTGAAAGAAAGGTAGTCAGCGAGCCAAGTCATATGGTGACTTGTCAAAAAGAGTCTCCTTCTCCTCCTCTCCTTTCCTCTTCCTCCTCCATTTTTTTGTTCCCACAATTTTCGATTTAAATCCTCTCAACCCCATATTCATGTTTAAGTTTTTAACCTCTCTCTCTTTTTCCTTCCCTTCCTCTATCTTGTCTCTCTTTCTTCTTCTGCAACTCTTGCCATTCAAGATGGTGTTAGATAAGAAGTTTGAGAGTTTCCAAGGGAACCAACGTTCAAATGATCAAAAGCTCCTAGGAGAGAGCTAGGATTTTTCAATAGGTTGTTTTCAGGTTATAATATATTTGTGTTATTATCTCTCATTTCATTTTTTTTTTTTTTTTTTTTTGCATTGCATGTTCTTTCATGTCAAAAAGAAATTGCATGTTCATGATTCGAAATGCCTTAATAATCAATGATCAACTTTGTAATCCCCATTTTTCAGGGTTTGGGATCTTCCATTGAAGATGTTCTAAGACTATCTTCTGTCAAGTTTAATGGAAAACTAGAATTTTCATCAGTCACCTATATTTAGCCTAGTTCTACATTATAGTGGCATCGCGATTTTGGATTTTTTTTGCATTCTACTTTTGTTTTTTGCCTTTTCATTTTAAACTACGTAGTTGTACGCTTTATACAGGTTGATTTTGGAACAGAACAGGAAACACAAAACACCATGGTTATCAAAATTACACAACCTTCGTCGGATTCTGTCAAGACTGAAAAAGTAGAAGTAGGGGAGATAGATACCACAGCACCATTTGCATCTGTCAAAGCTGCTGTTAGCTTATTTGGTGCAAAAGCCACCTCAAAGAAACCTGCTACTGCTACTACTAGTACTAACAAAACAAAACTTCCACCCGTAGAGGTACTTCTCATAACGAGTATATTTGATCCGAAAACTTACATTTTTTGATCACCTGTATGTAAAAATTTGAATGCAATCCGAGTATGGTACTTAAGACTATTTGTTTCCTATGATACGTAAATAACCGAGTATTGGTCATTATCTTTTGCCCTTTATTGCAGAATGTGTTTGCCAAGGAAGCACAGCTTCACTTGGCACAAAAAGAACTGAACATACTCAAAGAGCAACTAAAAAATGCAGATGAAACAAAGGCACAAGCACTTGCAGAACTTGAGAATTCCAAAAGAATAGTTGAGGATCTGACGAGCAAGCTTAAAGCTATAAATGAGTCCAAAGAAGTGGTGAATAAGGTAATTGAAGATGCAAAGGATCAGGTTAAACATTTGGATGAAGCGCACCCAGGAAGCCCTGCAGCGTTTGGCAATCCTGACGAGTTAGAGGCTAGACAACAATATGCTAATGTAGCTTTTGAACTAGATTCCGTGAAACAGGAGTTCATAAGAGTCCGTCAAGACTTGGAAGCGTTCCTGGAAGCAAAGGCAGTTGCCTTCCAACAAACTGAAGAAGCATTGAACTCAGCCAAAGAGAATGCAGAAAAAGCTGATGACATCACCAAAGAGATTACGGCAGCACAAGACTCGCTTGTGCAGATGAAATTAGCATCTGCCGAAGCTCACCAAGAGCAAGCAAAGATTCTATCCGAAAGTGATACTAAGCGACAATCTGAGGTAGCAGTTCTGGAAGAGAAAATAGTGTCTCTTAAGAATGAGATTGATAGCAAAGCATCTGATACCAATTGTGTAGAGGCTATGTTATCCGAGCTTAGTAGTGCTAAAGAGAAATTGCAAGAGTTGGTCAATGAAAAAACCTCACTTACAGACCTTATGAATTCCCTCGAAGATGAGCTACAAACTGTGAAGAAAGAGCATTCTACATTGAAGGAGAAGGAAGCAGAACATGAATCTCTTGCTAGTAATCTAGAAGTTGAGCTTCAGAAGAGCAAGGCTGAGCTTGAGGCAGCCCATGCAGAAGAACAAAAAGAAAAAGGCGAATCAGATGACAAACTAACTAAAATGCTTAAACAACTATCATGGGAATCCGAAAATGCAAGAAACGAAGCGGAAGAGAAGAAAAAAACTGCAGAAGAGTTGAAGAAAGAAGCTGATATGGCTAAAATTTCACTCGAAGAAGCAAAGAAAAAGTTGGAGGTTATGTTTAAAGAGCATGAAGAGACAAAAGCAGCAGAGGCTAAAGCTCTTGATCAGGTCAAAGTATTGTTAGAAAGAAAGAATGCAGCCATTGCTTCTACATCAGAGTTTGCTTCTACTATCACAATTTTGACACATGACTTTGAAACTCTGAACCGGAAAGTTAAAGAGTGTGAAGCATCAGCAAAGGTGAAAGAAGATGCAGTTATGGCTCAGGTAGAAGCTCTGTGGGCAAGTGAAAGCGAAGTACTTAAGAAAGTTGAAACGAGCAGGAAAGAAATAGATGAACTGAAGGCTGCAGCGGAGGAGGCTTTGAAGAGGGTCGAAAGGGCTGAGGCAGCAAGGAATGCAATCGAGGGAGAACTCAAGAAATGGGGTGAACAGGAACAAAAGGATAGAGGTGGAGCAGCACAGCATTCTCCAGATTCGATAAAGGGTATTCGCAAAGTGGATAAAAAATTTGGGTCAAGAAAATTTTTCAGTGGCATTTTTCATAGAAAGAAGAGTGTGGTTGAGTCGGGATCCTTTCAATTCCCTGATGATATAAGCAGGATGGAAACACGATCTTGTCACTTCCCTGATGATAAACCCAGAAACTGGTAAGAATATTGTGTTGCAGATTGCAGATTTCTTCCAAGACTGAGATGTTTGTAGTAAACAAAATGTCTCGGCGGCATTGCTGCAAGGGAAACAGATAGAATGATCTAACCTTAAATCATTTCAGTAGTTCTCCTAGAACAGTTTCATGTTTTTGTGAGAAACAAAATGTCAGTTATCGATTGCAGATGCTGCATTGTAGAAAGATTTATGTATAACATAGCTACAAGTACAAGAGTTCGGTCACATGATTGATGCATGAAGTGCCGATGATGCAAAAATATAGTGAGGTATGTAATTTGTGTATATAATTCCTATCAAATAGATTACCAATGCATTTATTCTACCACTGTATAGGGCGTAAAATAGTCAAGAACTCAAAAGGTTCAACAAACAACTGTTTTAAACTGATTTTACATTCTGACAAAAATTCTGAAAAGGGTTGATAAACATTTCTGTGGAAACCTTAACGACGAAATCGTGCTTCAATGGCATCAAAAATCCTCCGGCGAGTGACTGCCGGGGGAGGCGGTGGTCGTGGGTGTCTGAGACAATCGATTAGCCTCCTGACAAAGTTCAAAACTGGTCGATACCGTAGAATGATGAACCCAATTTGCCCAATTGCACCCCCAGTGAATGCTACAATAGTTAGAGGCTCCATGCCCCAAAGGAAAGATATGTTTCAACTGGCCTAAGCTCAATGTTAGGGAAGATAGAGAGGATCAGACGCAGAGGCATCAGGCATTCAATACTGAGATTTGCATAACGTTTCTGAACCGAACATTTTAAGAATTGTGAAACAGTTGGAGTTAAAATAATAATTGCGAAGGTTTCACAAGTAAACCCTTTGCATTAATATTAAAAATGCAAAAAATACGAAGCCGAAAACTTCTGAAACAATTTATTATAGAAAGTAAGTCGAAACAAAATTAAAAACCAAAATGGACCTTAACACACAACTTATAAAGCAAACATTATGCAATTAGAGCTATTTCATAGTAAGACTTCTGCAACTCATAACTTAGCTTACACTGTCATTTTCGTAAACCATTTCAGGCTGAAAACAGAGCTTCAACTCACCAGCCTATTGGTAATACAGTTTAGATTACATAAACTAAATTACGACTACAAAGCAAGCATCGAGCTGATGCAAGCAATCACTAACTACTAACTAGTGGTCGTACAGTCTATTACTGAAACTTGATGATCGATGCTTGACGTCAGAATCAGTACCATAGTTTACAAACATTACTAATCCCCCGATTCAATTGGTGTCCTTGTCATCCACTTTGAGACTATCTAAGGATCGTGAAAGCCCATTCTTATCTTCGGGCCTATGTAATTCCGATTCTATGGTTTCAGCAATCTTATCTCCTTCTACATCTGATTTTGGAAGGTCCACGTGAAAAGACCCCTGTTTGATGGGTGTAGTAGTAACCATGTTCATAGATTGTTGTTTTATATAGTTGTAGAGCCCTAGGTGGAAGTCGTGATCTAAGGAGTAGCAGACTTCAGATCCATTACTCGACCTCGATGAACCAGATCCTTCCCTCTTACAGAAATGTGGGAGTGATTCATAATCCATTATCTGCATATGCACACAAGTTAAAATTAGACTCTCGTGACCTAAGTGGATAAGCATAACTTCGAATTATGGTGGGCATGAAGCAAAGGAAGAAAGCAATCCTTTAATGGCAGCAAAAATATGAAGTTAACATTTATGAAATAAATATTGCAGCCTAATTCTTAAAAAGGCAACAAGATGAAATCACAGTTCAACTCCAAATGTGAATAAGAGGAATATAAAGATGAACAGACAGATGCTAGTCTAGGGTAATTGTAGAAAATAATGATGAAGTATTATCATCACAAGTTAATTCGAGCAAAAGTTGTCGTAGAACAATCTTCACAACATTGCTCAGAATAGGAAATCCTGGATACTTGTGGAAGCACAAGTTGGGCCCAAGCCGGTTTATCTATAAATCTATGATTGTAATCAGTACAACATATGGCTCGATAATTGGATCGAAGAGCATCAACCTTTGTCCATCCCCTTACAAGAATGTCTCCAAGATCAACCGTGGGCGAGGGGAACAAGTGAGCGAGAGATTCAATAGACATGACAACAACGAAAACAGAGTATCTAAAGGATCGCCAGATTATCTTAATTGAACATTCCACCCCTGCAGCCCCACCCCGATTCCAAATATTGGTGTAATTCCCAGTGTGCCTAGATCCTTGAAACATCTTCTGCATTCCATAACATCCAGATGATTGTGAATGACAATCTTTGCCACAGCCATTTACCAACCAGACTGAGTCCCCTGAATATTCCAGTGGAGTAAGATCTCTGATATAAAGCTACACAGGTCTCCGCTGTCCCCAAATTGGCAAATTCTGCCACCAGACTTTACTAAATATCCATGGCGGAAGAACAGCTGAGCAAACCCATCACAAAGAACACCTGAACAACTTCTCCAACTGAAGTTTATGAAAATATGTAGGGGAGTTTTGACTCTATCAAGCTTCTGGGCAAAAGGTCAGTTAAGCCAACAGTTTGATTCCCCCAACACCTATACTGATTACTGAACGAGGCCTTCCAACTGGAAGGCAGCCAAATTGGAAAAGTCCAGACTCACAGTAAAATCTGCACAAACTTACTTCAAACATACTCTTCCCTAAACTGAAGATTCAACTCCATTTATCCAAATAATCGACCAGTGCACCATTCCTTTGAAAGTGAAACATGAACCTTTTACTTACCACCAGAGATAGTCTAATATCTGGTCACTTGTGGATTGAGGGAAATTGTTCATTTTACCTCTTGCATGAAAACCATGCACCTACTCTTTGCGTATTCCATCTCTTCGAATTCTGGATAATCTCACTTTTATTCTACCCTTCCACTGAATGTGTTGAAGGTTCACGGAGTACGGTTATGAACATGAGTCATGATGTGATGTATGAGACTCTTAAGGTTTGTGCACGCTGTCCTATTGTCACCAGTTTGGACACTTGAGGAGCACAGGGTGAGTTTGTTAGCGGTGTAAGGCTGTAAGCATTTTCGAGTGAAAGCCTATTTCGATTTTCATGATTCAATATTCCTCGGACAAATCATTGGGCAATACTCCAACTAATAGAATGTAATGTCAGATAATGTGATTACAACCCAAAATGGTGCATTCCCAGACTACTTACTGTCGGTGGGAATGCACCCAGCTGATGAGTAAGTGAAGCTCAGCACAGATGGGTCTGCAAGAGGGTAACATTCTAAGTGTTTCGAAAACCAATAGTTTATCCTAGAGATTCAAGCACGGAACGTTGGTCATGATATTGGAATCTACATGGGGTACAAAAAGGTGGAAGCTGTAGTTGATAATAAACAAGTCGCCAACATGGTGAAAAGTCAGTGGCAGGTTCCTTGGAAGCATCACTCCAAAATGCAGCAGATTTTGTGAAATTCCAGAGCTATGTCTGGCTTCCTCTAGGTTGATCTTTCTTTCTAGAACAACCTGTGATGTGATAACTCTCTTTGTTTATGTTTTGCTTTGAGGCCAGGCTTAGCCCTCCTCTTCTACATATTTTTTCCGTTTTGTGATTTATAGAAGGGTGGGACCTTAATCAGCTTATCTTAAAACCATTGGGCAACTTCTGGGGTGAGTGGCAATAGTGTTCAGGAGGTCTGAATAGTGATGTTGGTGGTTTAATACTGGGGGTGGCTGCAATGGTCTTGGTCATGGTATGTCTGTGACTCAGTGGTAGTGGTGGTGTGGTCGCCGCAATGATCTTATTCATGCTATGTCTGGGGCAGATTCATTAATGGAAGCTAGGGGCTGTGCTAAATAGAACTTAACTAGGAAATATAACTTGCATATGTGCAGCATGGTTCTAACTTCTAAAGACAAGGGGTCGGGTTTTGTGTTTATTTTTTCTCTGTCAACTCAATGAATAAATACAGAAGTCTAACTCGAATGGGTGCCAATACTACTTCTAAAAATGAAAAATGAAAAAATACTTTCATATCCAGCAAGTAAAAACCTCACAACCTAAAACATATCTAAAATAAATCCAAATGGAATACTTTATGCATAACCAATTAGGAATAAATATCAGCACTAGTTACAACTTTGATTGAGGTTGATCTTCAATTCCATAAAAACATTGAGGCATATTAGGGCTGCTAATGGGGCAGATTACACTTTATACCAGTGAGGTGTCAGTAATAAGGCTTAGCTTTTTAAGCTTTCGGCACGTGATTTTTTTATTTTTCGTTGAACCCCACAATTCCCAAAGCTATGAACATGGATAGATGACTAGTAGCGATGAACATGGATCATGCCCAATTGTCTGAATGTCGACTTAAAACTAATTGAATTTTCTTCTTTTTCTCTGAATAAAACCTTCTATAAATGATTTGATTTTTTGTAACTTTCAAGAAAATCACTAATAACAACTTGTAAACATTGATTTTAATAATCTTTATGTTGCAACTGTCTTCACATAGTTTCAAGTAATGCCAATACTTATAAGTTGCATTAACTTGCCACCCACATTCAAGGGAGTTAGCCATATCACAATGTCATTATGATTCAACTGATATGTGGTGAACCAAAGTCGTCTACAATTTTTAATCAAAATTTTGATTGTCTGTGTTTTCAAAGTATTGTCAAAAGTTTGCATGCATGTATAGATATTGTTTGGTTCGAGTTTTCACTCTTCAGAAAATCAGAGGACATGGGATTCTAGATTCTTCCTAGGAGCACCTAAGGCAATTTTGATAAGGCTGTCATCTGATCCAGTGCCCAGAAATATACTACAAATTTGTGATACGGATGATATTCAGCATATAGTTGTGCCTTATTCACATTTCATTGAAATCCAGGATAGGTCGAATCCAATTTGATTGATTTCTAGTTCCACGGTACTGAACATCGATCAGGGGCTTATAAACTTGCGACCACTGACAATTAAGAAACTGAAATTACGATTCAAGTGGGTCCTTCAGCCTGCTATGATGCATTCACAACCTGATGAGGAACTTTTCATAACAGAAGTGGGCATATGGCCAATATCTAAGAAAAATTTTCATGTCTTATCAACCTTCTTTTGGGGTCTTTAGATGATTGAAAATCATATCGATAGCCTTTTAGACATGTTGAAATCATGGTGCTTCACATAGAACCCTTAACTTAAAAGCAGACAGAAAACACATTTTTCATAAATTTATTTCTACATAAACATATGAAAGACAGGTTCTTAGCATATAAAAAAAGGAAAAAACCATCTTACCTTCAATAATTCATCTCTTCCACAACCCTGCAGTACCTGAACTTTCCTCTTTGTCCTCTCTTGCAGAAGTGGCTTCACAACCTACCAACAAGACCGACAAAAAAGTCAATAACAGGCTGAGAACATTTGTATGAATTGACAACATTACTCATGCATCCTCTAAACATACTCCAAAGCTAGCCATTAGCTTCTATTCAAAAAAGTGGGATGAACTCTCATGGAGATGACATGGAAATATGACCAAGAGTCCAAGACAGAAAGAGAGAGAGGCTAACCTTCCAGCATGTAGAAAATATGTATGGCACATTTACAATGAAATAAGTATTTGTCTTCTCCGGGTAGTTCAAGTCATCAATGGTAGATATGATGGTCATCATCTGCATCAACAGAGCACAGAATATCAAGCACAGCCCAACCATGTAATTTAGAAAGACAACTCTTCAGGCAGCAACAATTAATCGTAAATAAAGCCTGATGTGGTGTTTTGTTTTCTTACACAGTAGAGACCGAATCACTAAACCATGATGCAAACAATCCAAACTCTATCCTAGTATATTGCAATTGTTGTAGTTTTCTTTTTTTTTTTTTTTTTTTAAGTTCTAAAATTGCATATTCATGATATAAACCAGTTTTCATATGTAGAACATAACAACTTGTCATATGTCGCTGACATCAATATTTGCTGCAACAGGTGTTAATATTACAATTTCCATGCTGATAAATTGAATTTAATATCATTCCAACACCTTATTTAATATTTTATACAGTTTTCACAAATACCAACACAAATCACCATATTCCTTCCAGTGTATATACCTATGCAACACTTTTAGGGTTATTTACCTTATGGTACCCAAAAAACTTCTAAAATTACCGGATGATACTCAAAAAGATTGAAATACCAGTCTAGCACCCAATTTGAATCTTGACCATTAAGTCTACTATGTTGACCTGCCTAAACCATCCGCATTGTTTCAAAAGATTAAAACGCCCATAATTTAAATCTAGATGAAACTAGCATTCTTTCTATGACTATCTACAGTGTAGATAAAAAGGATTGGTAAACATCTCAAGGTACATCTAATGTCCAAGGGAAAAAAACACGCACACACAAAGAAACCCACCACCTCCACCACCACCACTGATCATCATCTTCAACCCTACTACCTTCCCCTTTCTCTCTCTAACCTCCTCTCCTCCACTTCTCACTCAACACTCACTGATCTCCTTCCTCCAATCATGTTGCAACTCTCCCTCTCCTCTCTCGTCATAGAATACATCACTTCTCTCATCTCTCTCCTTCCCAAGAACCAATCAAACCCTAGACTCTCTTCCCTCCTCTGATGGAAATTCGTCCAAGCTCATTGATCTCTTTGCTCTCCACATCGATTTGATAATAATGCAGGATTTCATTTCGATTTTTGAAGCAGTCTCTTACTTCAATGGGATTCAATCTTACAGTTGAGGAGAAAAGGGTCGAATGAAAGAGGTGAGAAGTGATGGTTTTCGTGAAATTTTTGTGAGAGATCGAATGAAAAGTGTTTGAGGGAGAGAATGCCAAGTTCTGAAAGCATGTAAACAATGATGGGGTGGATATGGGTGACCCGGCCATGGCACATGCAAGTCATGCCGAATCAGGCAAAGTGGAGCCCACATTGATTTGATAACAAAGCAGGATGTCATGTCGATTTTTGAAGCAGCATCTTACTTCAATAGCATTCAATCTTATGAGTCGGTTGAGAGAGAGAGGAGGAAGGACGGAATGAAAGAGGTGAGAGCACAAACACTTCTCCCTCCCTTATTATTATTCTTCTCCTGTTGAATAGATTTTTTATCCCCAGGAAAACAACTTGAACAAATTTTGGAAACCAAATCAACAGACCCCAATGCCATGAATCCAAATTCATCAAACTACAAACCACTGGAAATAAAACTGAATTAGGTTTTTTTTTTTTAAATCAAATTTGTGTACGATGTTGCTAGACTCGTCCCTGCTGTTGTGGTTTGGTTTGGGCAACAACAAAAAGTATTTTTTTCTGTTTTATATTTGGCCAGCCAAAGGTTTAATCTGGTCAGAAAGGACTGTGCCCTAGTTTAAGGAAAAAATGTCATAAGCATGTTAATACACCCCATTCGAGATCTAAGAAGGCAAAACATCACATCATATCTTCTGACTCATAACCGAGATTGTTTTGCAAGGAATGTGCAGAATTCTAAAGACATGAGCTTCAGAAAAGAAAAATATAAAAACAGCTCAATTGTTGCCATAGGCTCATAACCACACAAACAGACTTCCTATAATGATCAAAACCAAAATATGACAAATTGAAACACTTGAATATACCTTTATTAGGCTCAGAGCTGAAAGCTTTAGGCCAGTCATATCCAGAACCTTCACACAATTACCAATATGCCGCCCATATTTTTTGGTTGCATTAGGCTGCAGAAGCAGATATTAGTTAAGACATTAAACTCACCAAGAGTATGCACTTGTAGACATTATACTCACCAAAACAACGCGATCTCTGTATTCATTAATTTGGATGTGTGACTGGACATAATAGTGTACCTAGAAAGGAAATCATACCAACAATCATCAAAGGCTCACTTCTCAGATTAGGTGGAGATCTACATGAAGGAACATGTTAAGACACTAATTCTTACCGAAGCTTTGTCGAATGTGCTTTGTCCCACACCAATAGCAAATACGGGAAGACCCTGTCAAAAAAGAATAAAAGAACAACTTAATTTTAGGAGCATTTGCCTATTCTCTTTCCATTGAAACACAATAAGAATGATTTAGCAGGAATATGAGAGTAGAGTAGAAGCCTAGATGAAATATAACCACTAAAAGTTGAAGCAAAAGGCTTCAAACAGAATATACCAGACACGTATTTCAAATTGCTCTAGTTAACATATGGAGCCACATATATCGAAGACTGCTATGCTCGAGAAGAATAACAAACCCAAATGATTCTTTTTGTTCAACTATGAGATATTTTAATCTCTGATCCAATTTTGAGTTCCAAATCCTATTTTTAGCTAAGTATATGCAAAATCAAATTAAAAATTAACTTCTTGATAAATATTTATGTTGATGCCAAAGCTATTGACACATTGGGATACATACTTCCATTGATGCCAAAGTTATTTGCCTAGACATGATAAGATAATGGGAAACACGTGTACTAGAAGAATGGACAATCAAGAAAAAAGACATCTTCATCTAGAAGAATGATTTAAAATTGCTATGTAATGAATAATATCTAAAAGAAAAGAGAAGGAAACAGTCAAACAAATAAGCTTTAAAAGGAACATGAAGCAATTGCTATCTTAGATAGTCATCTAAGATTCCAAGTCTGCTGCAAATGCAATAAAATAAATAGGCTGGACGAAGCAGAAGTATGCCAAAATAACCCCTAAAAGTACAAACATGAGGATGAGAGCTGACCTGTTTTGAGTAACCCGATAATCCTATTAGTTGTGTATCACGCACAACTCTGTAGAAATCAGGGGGAACTATGGGTTTCTGTATAAAAAGGGTAGTAATATTAGATGATGCCGATTACTTGATCCCTTATCTGCTAGCGTTGAACAACCGAACTTTTATTGAACATAAAACCATAGCAAATAAAAAATATGGTTTAGACTTGGGGAAGGAAGACCAACATGCTTATGCATCTGTTCAATGGTTAGTCTGAAATAGTTTATTCTAAGAAATGAGCGTATTTTTTCTATCTTCTTGAGCGTATTTTTTCTATTAGAAGGTTTCCTCGAAAATGCTCACCGACAATATATTGTCAATCTCGTTTTGTATCCTCCAATTCAAGCAATCCACCAACTGGAACAGGGTTAAGCATTTTCAGAGTGAGAAATATTTTCAGTGCATAAAAATTGGAAAAATTCAATTGTAAAGACTGCATCTACCATTTTATGTGCTTTCTCAACATTCCACTCTCTCGCCCTGAGAAACCGTGCAAACGTATCACTTGGATTTCCTTGGTGCACATTCTGAATATCAAATCAATAAGCTGTGAGATAAAACTCTAAGCCTTCAACGGGTCTCAGACAATGTAAAGACAACATCTAGCAACATAAGACTTCCACGAAATAAATTTAAGATTTTCTTTTATACAAATGACAATTTAAGTACGCTACCCGTAGTGCACAGCACTTCCTTGCGATAAACAAGTTACTCTCTGGATCAAATGATAGAAACTCTCCAATTGAATTAAAAGGAATTGGAAAAAACAATTTCAAAAGTTCATAAACTCCTAGTTGAGATACTGTCTATTTCATTTTTGTGAGTTTAAAACATACCGTCAAAACTGTTTCTACTTACTGATGTCTGATGACAAGTGTATAATTTCAAAGGCGTATAATAAATCTCAATGCATAGCAAATTCTACCAAAATAGTCATATACGAACATTTCAAATTGATTGGACATTTTCCAGAATTGAAACATGCTACAATTTTAAATGCAAAAACGAGATAGGCTTCTACAATTCGCTAAAATAATTTTCCTAAATGGCTGAAAGTGAACAAATAAATTGGATGAATACAAACTTTCCCAGAAAAATAAAGTAAAATTTCTATAAAT
Organism: Berberis thunbergii; assembly: GCA_003290165.1. Taxonomy (NCBI): domain Eukaryota; kingdom Viridiplantae; phylum Streptophyta; class Magnoliopsida; order Ranunculales; family Berberidaceae; genus Berberis; species Berberis thunbergii. The sequence continues at coordinate 30,723 of QNQO01001359.1, read as the reverse complement.
GTCGTGTTTCACATCAATATAACTACATTCAAATACGCTTTGTCAATTCACTAAAACAAATATACCCAAAGGGGCTGAAAATGAAGAAATAACTAGAAAACTCCAAACTTCCCTAATAACACGAACAATATGGTAAATTACACATAAATGGGAATAAAATAAAATAAAAAAACATATATGCTTAAGTAATTACTTGAACAACACGTCACTACAATCATCTTACATCAAAAGCTACATCAGTTCACTAACTAATTTATTCCAACTGAATAAAAAAAACCGAAAAATCAAAATTTCCCCACTAAAACAACATTAATTTAACTAAAAACACCACCTTTCCCCTCTACCCACCCCCCAATTAAACAACTAATTGACCCAGATCTACCAACTCCCCTCGCACCACTGTTCACCCAAAAACCGAATCTTCCTACAGAAACAACATATTTCAAAAGCAATTTATCACACCAACAAACTACATTCACCACTTCATTTACTCCAAACCCTAGGTACCCAAAAACAGATCCAATAGTCAAAGAATCACCGGGTTACTAACAGATCTAATCACCAAACTAAACCAAATATAACTTAACTTTTACAACATTACATAAATCACATAAAATTAATCAAAGTGAACAAGAATTAACCTGAAACGTGTTCTTTAGAGGCTCGTCAACTGCAAAATTGGGGCAAACAAGATCAGTAAAAAAAAAAAAAAAAAAAATCTAACAAGATCTACTACCAATCGAATAACCGAAACTTACTCTCTTCCATTAAAACTTGGAATTTCTTAATTGCATCTTGCGAAATTATCCCCATCTTTCAATTCCTTCCACTTACACTGAACACAATAATCTCTTCTTTAAATTGCTTTGCTCTTCTCTCTCTCTCTCTGCCTCTTCAAACTCTTCGACGATCGAAACAGAGATGAAGAGAGAAGAGTATTTGAACTAGCTTCTTCTTCTTCTTCCTTCTTTCTGTTTAAGAGCTCTCACAAAAAGGAATCAAAAGGAATCAAAGTATTTGAACAGTAAAAAGGAATCCAAAAAAAAAGCTTTCTTGACTTTTTTTTTTTTTTTTTTTGAAAAGTCCGTACAATTGGCGCGTGCGAAAGAATAATGAGAAACACGTGAATGGTTTACGTGAGATGGGTGATGATATATGTTGGTGCCTGGTTGAAAAGGATGGTCATGAAGTTATTTGTGGATGAAAATGTAGAATGGTTTGGTGAGGTGAGGCGAGTCGACATGATTGACTATATGATTTTTAGATCGAGGAATTTAATTAGTTTTTTAAAATGATAATAATAAGATTTTAAGTAATTGAAAATTATGTTATAGGTAAATTGAGTATGAAAACTTCGTTTCAACTGGGAGAAGGTTGCGTGGGATGGGTGATGATATGTTAGTGTTGTTGCGGGCGACGCTGCTCTTCTGCCATATTCTATCGTCTTCTCTCATATTTTTCAACAAGTGTGTGGTTGAAAGCTGAAAGGATGGTTAAGGTCAAATTGTTGATGAAAAATGTATAATGGTTTGGTGAGACAAGTCGACGTGGTTGACTGTATGATTTTAGACTGAGAAACTTAATTTGTTTTTTTTAAATGACAATAACAAAATTTTTAAGTAATTAAAAATTATCTTATAAATAAATTGAGTATAGAAACTTCACCCCAGCTGGGAGAAGGTGACGTGGGATGGGTGATGGTCAAGGTCAAAAATTTAAGTAATTGAAAACGATGGTCAATGTTACTTTAAATCTTTATGATGGTCTAAAGAAGTTGGTTGAAAATGATGGTCAAGATCAATTGTAGATGAAAATGTAGAATGGTTTGATGAGGCGAGTTAACATGGTTGTCGATATGATTTTAGACCGAAGCTTAATTAGTTTTTTAATGGACAATAACGAGATTTTAAGTAATTGAAAATTATGTTATAGGTAAATTAAGTAGAGAAACTTCACTCCAACTGGGAGAAGGTGTTGTGGGATGGGTGATGATATGTTGGCACGTGGTTGAAAATTGAAGATGATGGTCAAGGTCAATTGTTGATGTAAATGTAGAATGATTTGTCAAGGCGAGTCGACGTGGTTGATTATATGATTTTAGACTAAAACTTAATTAGTTTTTAAAAGGACAATAACAAGATTTTAAGTAATAAAAATTATCTTATAGGTAAATTAAATAGAAATTTCGCCCATTTTCATATTTCGTAAATGATCCCCTAAAACACCAACAACAAATAACATACGAGATGAATGAATATGCAAACTTACAAATCAAAATGAATTCAATTCGATTTCGAATAGGTACAGGGATTTTAATTGTATTGCAACAGAAAAGACATGAGTTGTCCATGAGAACATGTCTGCAATCACTCAATTTTATGGCAAATTTGTTTCATTCGATATTAATTTTCCTGTAGTTTTTTTTGTTTGATGCTAATTTGCGTGTAATATTCTTTGTTATGAATATTAATCACAGTGTTATCAATTTGATAACAATGTTTATGTTGACTTTACTCGTTGATTGTCGATTGGGATAATCTAAAAAAGCATGCACCTCAATTGGTGTCACATGTCCCGAAGCATTGAAAACTTTAGTCTTGTTGCAGGTGAGTGAAAACTAATGGATAAAACAAATTTTTGACAAGAAGTAGATGTTATGTTTTGATGCAACATGTACCAATTTACTTAATTGCAAAGCCAACACTACAAAATATTCATGCCTTAAACTATAATGCTCTTAATCGGAGTGGGGATGAGACTCATGACGAGTAACATCTTCACACTGTCAATATAGTTAAATCATCTCCACAATTGGTTCCAGGCGACTTTGTTTTTACAATTATGGCCTAAAAAAAGGTCTAGACATTTTGAATGGACTCTACTTTGAAAATGGAGCAAAACGAGCAAATAGTTATTTATTGTCTATCTGCTTTTGTTGTGAATAGAAAACAAGAGACGTCAAACCCTTTTTTTAGAATATTAACCTTACCCTTTTTTTTCCAATTGAGTCTAATTTTTTCAACTCTAAAACCCAAAATTTGCTAGTAGCCGGGTGATATCACAACTTCACGAGCTGAATGACCATTTTTTCAAATTGGCAACATCTAATCTAAATAGACTTTGTGGGTGAGCTCATTCTATCTGAAAATACATATACATATCTATTCATTCCAACTCAATTCATCTTCCTCTGCCTCTGATTATTTGTTGTGTTCACTTCTCCATCTTTCTTTCAGCCGGTCGAGTTGTTCATTCAATTGGGTACCATGCAAGACCCAATTGGAATCCATAATTGTTTTTCATTCGAAAAGGTGACCGATGATCCAACCACCATGACCAAGTCAGGCTCAAGTGTTATCATGTCCACATACCAAACAAAGATTGGCAGTCAATGTCATACGATCACCATCACGTGGTGCAGAACCTCCTACTGCACGGCCTCTCAGTCTCCATTGAAGGACCCAAGAGGACTGCTAATACAGCTGCAAGGTCGAGATGAGACCATGGTACTTTTGGAAGAAGCATGGTTCCAAGCACTTTCAAGTAGACAACAAAGTTATCAACGTTTTGCGAGACTTCAAGACTGCTAAATTCAATGGGAAGACTGACCAAATTCAAGAGTTGTAGCATCAGTAAGAGCAATTCAAATTCATTTGATCCTGAAATGGAAATAAGGATAGATGGGCATCTAGCAATACATGTGTAGCATCTTCAACATAAATTCGGAGATAATGAGTCCATCTCAATTAACAAAGTCATAGTAGAAGTGTATTGGGATATTATTTGGGTGTGTTTTAGTGAAAAATAAGAAGATAACGGTATGGTGTGAAAATAAAGATTGGAATTCAAAGATAGTGGATGTTGGTGGGAGATTTCATTGGAACAGGAACATGAGATGGGGGGATTTGTATCACAAGTGGAATTTGTTTGCAGAAATGCGTCAAAGGAGATGAGGAGGATGAGTCTCTGAAGAGATATGTATGTAGTGAGTGTGTGTCTACTTGCGGGTGTCAAGCATTTGCGTATTGGTTCCTAAAGATGGGAATGTGGAATGCTATCTACCCGACTTGTTCCATGCTAGCTGAAGACATGGGTTTGCCATATCCAAATCATAATTGGAAACAAACATATTTTCCCGTATCGGTTGGGCGGGAGAGGTTAAATTTTTTACATGCTAGGATCAAAAATCATAATGGGAAGTTCTACCCGGAATATAGAGGGGAATGAATCGATCAATCGCACCCACCCTTTTATGAAAAATGCACTTCGTTACATGAAGCATGAGTGAAATTGTTGAATGGGTCAGAGGGTGGGAATAAAAGGCATGGATTTCTCAAGAAGAATCGTTTTCATTTCGTATATGTTTCGCCCGTACTGAGTAAGTAAACAAGCATCAAACGCCTACTCTTCCCCTTTTTTGTCCTGCCTATCTCGGAGAACCTCACTCTGACTGATTGGTCAGAGCCCCGCCTGGACTTATCTCTTCTACGGATGAACCTCGCTTGAACTTATCCTTTATCCAGCCTGGACAACCCCATATGCATGAAATGGTTGGATCAACGATGATAGGAGATGGGCAAATAATAATTTTTTTTTAAATGAACGCACTCCCTATAGAATAGATTATTGATGCCCTGCCCGAACCCATAATGGTATAGTGGCGTGAACCTTTTGCTCGCTGGATTGAAAGGATAAATTTTTTTCGGAATAGGCTATTCGGTAAAATTTTGGATTGCGCTTTCTTTTTTAACTTAAATGAACACCCCTTGGGAACTTCCTAAAGGTACTTCAAGTGTAGTGAGGCGAAGTGCTTTCCTTTACAGAGGCACGAGGGGAACGGGTCTCATTAGCAGGCTTTCAAGGGAGTGCTCTAGTTGTCATATTCAATTACGCTTCTTGGTTGGCTTATGTCTCTTTCCTTCTTTAGTATGTTCAATTCTTGAAATTCCGTGAATTGTGAAGTTTAAAATAATTAAAATCTTGTCTCTAAGGCAACTAGGCCTAAATAGAAACTTAATTAGTCACCTTGAGATATTCCAACATTCCTCCATTTCTGTTCTCCTCGATGCGGTAGATAAGTGATAGGCTCGCGATAGGAGGACTGGTCCTTCACTTGCATGGGATAGGAAAGCCACTATACAATAGTGAAGGAGCGGCTTCGCTATCTCATGGCACGCAATTTACTTCTTGCTGTTTACTTAATAAGCTCATTTTTCGCATGCACTTTATTGTACCCGCCGCAAGTCAACTTAGCTTATGTAGTAAGCGAAGCCACTTTCGCCCCTGAGCTCTCATCAAAGTTGCCCTCACTTCGGCGGGCCCTTCACTAATTGATATAGTGAGTAAACTAAGCTTCGTAGACAAGGCATATTGAGATACGATAGACTCACTGCTCATCAGGTTTGCAGCTAGCCCTTCAGTTTCGGGAAGAAAGTAGCACAAATTTGTTTTTTATTGGTTGATGAGGGCCGCCCCTAATTAGTACAGATTGGGTTTAGGTGATTGGATTCAAGTCCTCTCATTACCTGTACTTGAATTGAATTGCTTGAGTGAGTGGGTGAATTTCACTCAATTGCTTTTGATTTATTTACTTTCACTTTCTATATATTTATTGGACCTATTCATTGAAGACTAACCAAATCATGCCAAAGACAAAGGTGAAAAAAATGAGATTTAGATAGATAATAGCCCAAAGAATAGGCATGTGGTAATGTCAAGCGTTATGTTTGTAGTAGTGCAATGATTCAAGATGGATCACACAATGATTTGACGTATCTCACATTCTTCTCTCCTCAAGTTATTTAGCTAAGACATTGATGGATCACATAAAAGAAGGGTTGCAGTGAAAAGAAGAAAAAAAATTACAAGAAATAAGGGTTTGGGCAATTTTGTGTTTTAGGGTTCAAAAAATTATACTTAATTAAAAAAAATGGTCCAAAAATTAGTTTTGATTAATCAATGGTGTGCATGGGCGGATATATGTGTTAGGTATCGTTTAAATTTTTTTTTCCTAAGTTACTCATATTTTTTACATTGTCCCCCTTTAAAATTTTATGTTCCCACCCTTTATAAAATATTGACTTCTAACTCCACTCAAAATTAAAACAACAAATATATATTTTTTAAACTCCACCCTTACCAATCCCAATCCCACTCAATTTATCTATTTTTTTTTTAAATTCCCACTATTTTTCTTTCTTTATCTTTTTTTAATATATATATATCTCTCTCTCTTAATTCATACCAACTCATTTTAATCCATTTACCCTTTACACACGCTGAGAACAACAAATAAACTAAAAGAGAGGTACCATACATGGTGGGTTTGCTTCCCATGTGATCATTCATATTAAATTTTTTAATTGGGTTGGGGACCGACCGAGGAAATTTTACATTATCATTGGTTTTCTTTTGTTTTGTTAAAAATAAATAAATAATTAGGATTATCTTACCTCAGACTCAGCTAGCATATGGTGGTAAGAGTGATAAAGGATTAGTTAACACATTAGATTAATTGAGGGGTTAGGATCTGATCTGCTTTGCTTTCTCTCAGATCTTTCAAAATTAAAAATAATCATTTGGGTTTGGGGTGGTTGGAAAAACACGATGGTTGTAGGTCGATTCAACTAAACTGTTGTTTGTATGCTTCACCTAAGCTAGCCTAAAAAGAGAAAGCCCTCTCTCTCTATATACACATATATTTTACTTCCGAGAAGACAATCAAGAATAAGAAGACAAAAGGGAGTGAGTTGTTTATGTAAGTGTTATCCTTGGAGGCTCTGACTTAGGAGTGAGTTTCAAATAAGTGGAGACAAACGGACAAATAAAGCAGGAGGATAAGATGAAGGAGGATTCCAAAAATAAAATTATTGTCCGACAAATTCACTTGAATCCATCCTGTCCAGTCAAGCTACTGCTACTACTACTCCTTGGACTTTGACTATATCATCCTGCTACTCGCCAACTCTCATCTTATACCACTATGTCTGTTTCTGTTTTCTTCAAGTAAAAAAGGAAAACTCTTAATTAGCTAGCTACAATTGAATTAATTATGTCATGTATATTGTTTGTATGGTTGAATTAATCATCATTTTTTCACGATCACACTATGTCACCCTGATTGCAAAATATGATTGTAAAAATCCAATTTTTTAGTATTTTCGTAAATGGTTATGTAGTGTTTGCCCCCCTTTATCTGCAATCATGGCTTTGCCCCTGATGGTGTGGACTTAACGGTTTTGTATTAATTTTCAAAACGAGTGCCAAACTCTAATATGTATAAGCTAATGAGTGTCAAACTCAAAAAAATCCGATTCAAACTCTAGACTTGTGATACCATCTACGACAAACCTCTAGCTAAGCTGGTACGACATTGGCAAATATTTTACGGTTGGCTTTTGGGTTTTCAACCTAGGCCAACCATGCTTTTGGCAAAAGGCAATAATATGGGCTTGAATGTTGCCCTCTCTATATCCGGTTCCAAAACGGAAAACGGGTAACGAGTTCCCATGTAAACCAGCAACCACTTTGTCCGAAAAGGCGAAAACGGGTGCAACGCACGTGCAGGAGCCCAACTGTAAAACATGGAAAAGTCATCGATCACTTTCACTCTCTTCAAACCCTACAAGCTACCTATCTATTCGCAATCGTAATTTTCACTCTCTCACTCGATCGATCGATTGATCGATTTGCTCTTCAAATTCAGTTCAAGCAATCAAAACTCATCGAAGAAGCTCGAAACGAACGAATCAGTATCAATAGATCCAAGTGTTGCGAAGCTATTAGATCTCTAGCTGATGTTCTTAGGCTCTCATTTGGAGTTGGTAATATGTCTCTTTACATCAATGTGATTAGATGGCATTAGTTCTTGAAGTTTCCTCTTTATTTATGTTGATGTGTTCGTCACTTGGATCTAAGTTGACTTCATTTCAATGCGTGAAATTAGGTTCAAATCTAGGTTTTCTTCCTGGTTCAAACTTAGAATTAGCTCTTGCAATGGTGTCTTAGTCTCTGTGATTGAAGCTTTTAGTATTTTGCATGCATGATGATGGGAAGTTAGTGCCTATTGAGTGCTTATACTTGAAGCTGTGTAAGTGTGTTTAAGAGTTGAAATGGAGTTTATTTGTGGAGTTTGAGCGCCAATTAGTACACTTTAGGGATAAAAAAAAAACTTTATTGTTTTTTATGCATTGATCGAATTGTGGTGTGGTAGTCAGTGGTTTGTTCATGTGGGAAGTGGTCTGCAACTGAAGCATTATCGGTTTTTATTACTTAATGTATGACGTGAAGTTAGGGATTTTAAGTGCTTATCATGAAGCTATGGTACTTAGCTCAGGTTGGTTGTGTAGTGCATTTAAGAGTTCAAATTGAGCTTATTTGTGGAGTTTGAGCCAATTACTATTATTAGGGATCGAACACTAAGTTATTTGTGCGTCATTGATCGAATGGTGGTTTTCATGACGAGAGGTTCGATTAATCTAGTAATGTTAATCAGAGGTTGTTTAGACTTTATCTTGCATGGCGGAGTGAAAACATTAGGAATGTGAAGCTAGTGTTTGAAGACTGAACAGATTGAAGATTGTGAAACATTTATAATCAGATGTGCTTACTACTTAGAAGATAGGGTAGTTCCTCCTGCAAGATGTTAATTGTATCGTGTTTTTTTTCAGGTTCATAACTCTGTTCATCCCCAGGTTCAGTCACCTTTGTATAACCAATCTTGGTAGTAACAGCAATGTTGGAGAGATGGATATTTATACATGATTCAGCCATGTTCGCCTTATTTATTGTGAAAGCATGTCTGAGATATTGATATTTCTGGTTTCAAGGGGAGTGCTTGATCCTTCAGATGTTCAGGAAAGCTAGGAATTGATACAAGTAAAAAGTAGACATGAAGATCGGCAAACCACTCATCTTAACCTATCTGTACTTATTGATCTACATAATATTGTCATCAGGAGTTATTTTGTACAACAAGGTAAGCCTAGCTTTATTTATTTGTTTATTATTTATGTTTTACATTTCTTTTTTTTCACATTCCTTGTCTTGAGAATAGAAGTTTTTAGTAGTTCCATATGTTAAGTTAAATTGATAAATTTTCTCATTTCGTATCTATTTGGAAAACAAAGATATATATATATATATATTGTTATTCTTATATAGTGTGATAATAGTTAAGACGAATATTACATCCTTCCGTGGATAGTTTTAAGTAAACAGGAAAAGCAAACTTTCAAGTTAGCACCCATGAAACTACCAAAATCTTTATAAATTAAAATAGGGTTTCCAGCACAATCCCTAGACATTTCCTTCAAACACGATTCTCAAAACAAAAGTAACACCTGAAATCCTAGCTTCTTCAACGAAGGCCTTATCTAAAGACAACAGTTAGTTGGGACATGAGAAACATAAATATAAAATAAATTATTATTATGATTATTATTATTATTTTTCTCGATCAAGCAAGACAAACGAATTGATTAGAAAACTAGAAAAGGGTACAAAGCAGGAGGTGAGAGAGAATCTGACTCGAGCCAACCATAAAGTAGCCAGTTAAGAACAACAAGTATATAATGAAGGTACTTGAACTGAAGCATATGAAGTTACTTAATGAGGTCGTCCACTATAATTTTCCAATCGTTGTTGGGCGATGTTCACAGCATTGTGGTGGAGTACGTGAATGAGGAGGATCATCCATGGGATAATCTTGTGGGGTCCTAATGGCAATACCCACCCCAAAATAGGTTATATGTCATTCCCTGCCATGAAAACCACACCTCCTTCTCCCTAGCAATCATTTGAGCTCTCGCCAAGTAAGTTACATGTCAAATTACTAGCAGAAGCATATTATCTAATTGTGGATCTTGTCCACCACCAAGTACTGGAATAATCGTCAGATATGATTGGGTAGCGATCCCTGGGTAAGTTACATTACATCAATGTTGCATATGTTTGATGGATCAGAACCTCTATATTTGCTCTCTTTGAACCATTTGAGCTACAGTTTGCTGTGATTGCTGAATGCTAGTGGCAAATAATGATTTCGATTAGCTTCATGTAAGTTATAACAGTTAAAGACAAATGCCATGCAGAAGATTTGAGATGATTCACTTGATTACCATTCCCGCTTAGGATGAATGTGGACATAGTCGCCATTCACCGGCTATCTTAATTTTGTGAGAAAAAGAGCGCATGGATCATTGATCGATGAGGATCACAAGGGTTTAGCAACTAGATGAATGAGTGCTTTCTTGATCTATTGTGATGTGCATTGCCATTGTCACATTATGGCTACAGTTTGTTCTTTTGTTTGGATTCTATCTGTAACATTATTACATTAATGCTGTAAAACATCCAATGTTTTACATTTTGGGCAGCTTACACCTCAAGAATCACTTGTAAAAGGAGACTTGGTTGCAGTTCACAACTTCATGGCTTAAATACATCAAAGATGCATTAACTATATAAATTGTTTCTGTTACAAGATACTTATAAATACAAACAACAAGTATAAAGTAGACTCATTGTTAGCCTAGTTACAAATTCAAAGAGCTATTCAAAGAGTTGGAAGATAAAATAATAATTAGATGCAATGTCTTGTGCTTTGCCTTAGACTGCTCATAATTTCATGGCACTCTACTTTGTGACTTTGGCGTTGCGTGTCCACCTTCTATTGTTGATGAGTAAAACCATTCCCAAGTTTGTTTTATATCAACCATTTTCAACTTTCTCTGAAGAGTTTAGATGCAGACACCACCTATTATGTAAATTGAAAAAAAAAAAAAAACTAAAGAATTCTTAAAAAGAATATGCTAAAAGGATTTAAATCATGGTGGGCCCACATGTGCATGAGCATGTGTTGTGTATTGTAAGTGTCAGAATACCTATTAGATTTAATAGTATGTTTTCTGAAGGTATCATTGGTATGCCATTTAATAGTACTGTTCTTAGTATACTGTTGCCTTAAATTTTTTTTAGAATTCCTATTATCATTATTCGTCATCTAGCATTCATAGGACGATCTACTTACCAACAGGAAAGCCCTATTGAACTTGGTGAGTGCGAAGTACCTTTTATTGTGATTATGTGAAAATTTATTGGAATAAAACCTTTTAACATATTATGCCATTTATATCTTCTCTAATCTCTGTAATTCCATTTCTCTGATCCATACTTCTAGATGCATTTACATATAGCTATTTTATCTGCAATTTGCTTTTGTATCATTATTTGGAAAATAACAAAGGGTATTGTTACCTTTAAATGACTGAAGGACACTGTACGATAGTTTGTTATATGGTTCCATGACCTCCTGAGACAATAATGTTGGTTTTATAGGAGCACAATTAAGTGTGTTTGTAAGCCCCCCAGATCGAGGTTTCCAACTATGTCATAGAGACATGAAGAAGTCTTGAGATGTTGATACCTTGTTACCTTGTAAACTTGTCTGCCTGTATGTTACTATTTTTGTGACCCTTGGGCAGTCTAGTTAAGCTTGTGAGGCAGGGATGTTGTAGCAATCTTATTAGGAGCAGTGTATCTATCTTGTACGTGCGTGCTTTTTATTGATCAACTTCAGACTTTTATCTTTTATTGTTGTTATCTGTTTATTTAAGTAAAATGTAATTCTGTTTATTTAAGTAAAATGTAATTCTAACTCATATTTTATTCATCTGCAGTGGGTTCTATCTCCAAAATACTTCAATTTTCCATTTCCAATAACTCTAACTATGATTCACATGGGATTTTCCGGTGCAGTGGCATTTCTTCTTATTCGTGTATTTAAGGTTCGTTCACATAATTTTTATTATCAATTCGATACAAAATGATTTTCATTTGTTTACTTATGTGCATGTTACACCGTTGCCGTTGTTGCAATATCTTTCAAACCCATTTTATGTTTCTAAAAGACTATTTATTACCTTGGGCTCATGCTATTGGATTTGTAGTGTAATGGTGTTGATAGTAAAGATTGTAGGTCCATTGTGTGGATGATAATATAATCATTTTCCTTGAAAAGAGTTGCATATTGCTCTTCTTTATCTGCCCTTGCTCCTCATTCGGTTATATATTAGATTTATGATACTTGGCATTTCTGTGTAGGATTTCACAACAACCCTATTCTCATCTTATTGTTATCCTTTATTTCATAGGTTTTCTTATTTTTCTTTTCCACTTTTTTTATGGAAAGAGTTTTTTTCATCATTCCATCTTAACTACTTGAGGGACTCGGGGATCAGAAAGTCATATTATGAATCTTCTTACATTTCTTTCCCAACACAGTGGTATGATGCTGACCCTTCCAGATATTGAGATGCATATTATGTTGCATTGTTGCAATATATATTGTCAATGCAAGGTGATACCATTTCATGGCAGGTCACACCGTGAGCAGTTAATTTTGAAATTATATAATGATGCTTGGAAGCTGGATGGACACTGATGAGGGAAACAAGGATACGACATGAGCAATCTGAAAATTAGAGCAACTTACAGGAAATAGGAAAACCTGTGAAACAGATACTGACCTTCGCCCCCTTAAAAAAGGATATGAGCATATAGATCATTTGTAATATTAGGTTGTTATATCGTTTTTCATTGACTAAACACAATGAATCGATATCAAGAACTAAGGTTTCTATTTTCATTTTTTGTTATTTTAATACTTTCAAGGGTTGCGTTGTGCTTGATGTGATATGCAATGCATGAAGTGTTCAGGTATTATAGATTTATAGCTATTATAAAGCATAATGATCAAATTTGAATTCTTCAAAGAGGTTATGGTCAAATTAATGGAAAGACTGTCTATAAACATAATGTACTAAAAGAGTAAAGAAGTTCATTAAAACCATTAGAAATTGCCATTACTTTCACAAAATGATGTTAATAATTAGGGTAAAAAATTGTTCGCAGACTGTTGTATTATAAATAAGTAGTAACAGAAAGGCTAGGGTTTACGTATGTTTTTAACAGTTTATTTGTTAGAATGGCCATAATGGCATTTGCCAAACTGGGGATGCTATAAGGCTTATCAATATTTTGTCGGGGAAGGATACATTGATCATAGATGATATGGATTTTGATTTTTTTTTCACATCCAATTCCATCGACGATCCACAGAGGTTATAAATGACAGTCACCCCATTACATAATCAAACTATATCTTCTAAAGTCCCCACACACAATGATTCTAAACTCGTCCTCTGATATCTCCTCATCCACAAACCCATCAAGGACATCTACCTGCTTATCACCTTGAAAATCAATACACCATTTTTTTTTTTAGTTTCAGTGTTACGGATGAGGTGATGGGGCATTTTTGGACTGCCCTTAAAGTGCCTAGTCAGAAACACATTTCTTTCCCAGTACAGAAAGAACAATCAAAAGAATATTCCCTTAGGGGATGAGGTGACTTTTAATGCGATTGGAACCCTGTTGTCATCACTGACCTTGGCAATTCGAGGTTTCTATCTGTTGTTTCAAAATTCCCAATAAATGGCTTATGGGACATGCTTCAAATGGAAGATAAGTCCCTTAACTTCTCCTACTTGTAAAGCTTGATCATTCCATCCTGAGAGCCCCTGAACTGCTCTAGGGATATTGCAATGAAGAAATAAAAGACTTGCATTCTCATTTTATCAACTTGTATATTTGGGTAATCTTATCATTCATCAGCTATGAGTGCTAGTGCTAGTGCATGCATGCACTGATGTCCATGATATGATATGTGACTATTGCTGCTCCACCACATATTTTGCATGCATTCATGCTTCCTCGTGAAGTTACATTCTTTTCCATATTTACTTGCAAATTCTCTACCTTCGATTTTCCAATTTTATAAATTAGTCCTACTTGCTTTTCATCGTTCCTAAGCTTTGGTTGTTGAAATCTGCAGGTTGTAGCCCCTGTCAAAATGACATTTGAGATGTAAGGCTCATAAAGTCTCTTATCTTTACCCTTTGTAGTCTGTCAAACGTTGCCTCCTTTGATTGATTTCCATTCGTTTTGCAGCTATGCTACATGTGTCATTCCCATAAGTGCCTTTTTTGCGTCAAGTCTTTGGTAAGCAATAACTCTACAGAAACAATTTTTTGTTTGTTTCATTGATATGGTGTTTCTTATATCTGATGAGTTAGAAGAATATATATATGCATCAATGCATGCATTTGCTGAGGTGGTAAGAAGTGCTTGAAGTTCTATTTGTCTGTAATTCTGGATTGTGAATTCTGTCTTTTACTTACTATTTCAATGGTTTTCTATACTAATTATTTAAGTGGATAAAGGATATGATGTTTGTCCTTTGAATTGTCCAATGAATGCTGCTGCAGGTTTGGTAATACTGCCTATTTGCACATCTCTGTGGCCTTCATCCAGATGCTCAAAGCATTGAGTAAGTTAATTTTTGTTTCCTTATTTTCATGAATTTTGTTTTGGTAATGGGTACTTATTCTTGAACTTTGAGATTTACAGTGCCAGTGGCAACGTTTGTAATGGCTGTCATATGTGGTACCGACAAGTTAAGGTGTGATGTCTTCATGAACATGCTGTTGGTTAGTGTGGGAGTTGTCATTTCCTCATATGGGGAAATTCATTTTAACGTTGTTGGTACAGTTTACCAAGTTACAGGAATATTCGCTGAAGCACTTAGGCTGGTTTTAACTCAAGTCCTTCTTCAAAAGAAGGGATTGACGTTAAATCCTATAACCAGCTTATATTACATAGCTCCATGCAGGTATTACTTGCACTTGATAGACAGTTTTTTTGAATTACTCTCTTATGGATTATAATACTGTTATTATTATTATTATTATTATTAATTATTATTATTATTATTATTTCACTTGTATATGGAAATAAAAATTTATGCTGGTCAGTTTCATCATATGCATGCCTGAATAGAAAACAAGAAAAAATCAATCTGAATCATGTTTAATACTTTCTGGTTTTAACTTTGTAGAGTAAAATATTTCTCAATTAGGCTTATCTGCAAGAAACAATTTAGTTTTATTTATTTATTTTTTTTTTTTTTTTGCAATGCATCCTTGACATTTGATTCGTGAGTGAATTGGTTCAAACTAATAACTCATCCTTCTTCTTGGATTTGCTATATCTTGTGAACTGTTTAAGTCACCATCTACTTCAAACTGTTTTTATTCTGCATTCAACTCTTAAGTTGCTTCTGTCATGTCACAGACCGCCACATCAATAAAAAAAATTCATTGAGTGTATCTGTATGACATGCTAATTGGTCAATCTGTACCTTGTCATTGTTATTATGAGAAAAGTTTACTTGTTTTGGGTTGCTTAACTTAGTCGTTTAAGATCTGGAAAAAGGCTATAAAAGAGACGCAGTCATGGTATACAAGGTTTTCATTGAAGCAGAGGTTTCTTTAATGATCTGGACATTTCATTTACCACAAATTTGAGAAATATAAAGACCTACAAATATCTCAGAGAGAGCTAGAGAGTTGATTTTTGTTAAATTCATTAGTGAATTTCTGAGAGCATTGTTGAGGCTTTATTACAGAAAGGTTGGTAGCCTAAAAATCTTGTTTAGTCATAAAGGGCGCCTGAAGCATTAGCACTGCAAGTTCAAGATTCTAACCATTGTGGGATTAAAAATTACTAAAGGGTAAGGATCTTTGGCTGAGACCAAAATGTTAGCTGATGTAAGCATACTTAGAGATTTGGAAGCACGAGGTAGAAATTCTGCACTGTATGCAATAAAATTGTCAAAGAGGACATTTAATTCTTTATTCTATAAGGGGTTTTCACCTTGTTGAAGCAAAAGTGACAGGAAGATGGAGACTAAAAATATGAATCATGAAATATAAGTACTTCAAATAAAATCTTAACTTCAACCTGCAGCAACACTCCTGTAGTCCAGTGGGACCTGGGGCATGGCATGAGAAATGGCTTGATGATGAACTTCATGAATATCTTGTGGGGATCGGGGTTTTAATGTTTAACTTTTTGCAAAGGCAAAGCTAATAGTACATATCATCTAGGGGAAGAAAGAGAGTCGGGGAATGTACCACAAGTGAAAATATTAAAGGGGTTGCCATAAACAAGGTTTCATCTAATTCGGTCAAAATGTAGGCAGGCATAGAGGTAACAACTTCCCTTAAGGTTTACGCAAATACGGGTTCCAAGTTTAGAGGGTTAGAATCAGGTTCAGTGGGTTCTGATGAGGCTAAGAAAAAGGAGAAGGGGGTGGTGTGTAGAATGAAATCCAAGGGGATTCTGCTCAAATTTCTCCGAAGATGGTTCTGGACTGTTTGACAGTTGAAAATCAATCGATTTTCCATACATGGGAGACACTCTTTGAACTTGCAAAGAAAATGGGAATGGTATTCAAAACTCTGTGATATGGGAGTTTAGATAGAACGGCGAGGAAGATTGATGGGCTTCTTAGAAAGAGCCTATGGATATGGGATTTGTAAGAAGAGTCATTTTTCTTTGAATACGGTTCCAGACCATTTAAGAAGTAGAAAATCAATTGATTTTTGATACATGGGAGGTCTTGGAAAGTGCAAAGAAAATGAGGATAACTTTTGATACTTCCGTCGCTCAGGTAATCATAGATGTTGCTCAGGTAATCATAGCCACATGATTACTGATTGGCTACTTGATATGGGATTTGTAAGAAAGTACAGTCAGAAAGAGGATGACTTTTGATACTACCGTCACTCAGATAATCATGGCCAAGCACATTTCACTAACTATTTATAAATGTGGGTCCAACTTTTTTTTTTTTTTTTTTGATATTTTTTGCTAAAGACAAATATACAGGGAACAATTAAGGCTGGTGTAGCCTACTAATAAAACAAAAAAAAAACGTTACAAATCAATTGGGCCTTTCCAATCCTCCATGTAATTATCCAACTGCAAGAGTACATACTACCTACACAACAAATGATGAAGCTTTTAATTTCAACGACCACCTTGGCCACCCCTTTGCCATTCCCTTCAAATAATCTCTTGACCCATCCAATCAATTTCCCAAAGAACGAAAAAAAGGTGAGGATCCATAGGTATTTTAGGAAATAGACCCAAGAGACCCACCTTTTATGGCGTCACACACATGGATGGAATATTGAGCTAGAGGAGAATTGGTTGTTCATGTTCAGTTGGGAGAACTTTATGTTATGTCAGTTGGGAGAATATTGAGCTAGATCCCTCCTCTCTCTAAAAGGCCCTTTTTCTCTTTTATCTTTATTAAGGATCCATTTCCTTCCGGATATTAAAATAAGAAAACCAACAGAGCCTCTACCCACCCAGAAGACCTCTAGCATCTAGACTTGCAGAAACGGTGAACATATAGGGGAGTGAGTCTCTTCTAAAATTATAATGGTGGAAAATTATGTATACTCCAATCAACTAATTCTCTCTGTACCACAGGGTGGGGGAGGAGGGGTTAACAACAACAACAAAAAAAGTTTGTTTTTATCACAATGGTGGTGGAGGAAAGCTGCTTTTGCATGGTTTTTTCTTCAAGCCATCATTATTTTCTTATAACTAAAGCTCATTTTTCCCAAGTAAGCTAGAAGAAGATTTCCCTTCAACATTGCCACCACCAAAAGACAGGAGTAAGGCACTGACATCAATTTAAAACCATCTAACAGGAAATAACAAGAAAAAAAGGGTCTCTGGTCTCTAAGGTGACCTTTTGCACCTTCTCTTGGCTGTGTATATGTTATTAAATTCCAATGAGCACATATCCATGGACAGACTACCATAAAAGCTTCAAATTCAGCACAAATTGAATGTTCCATATAATAACCTTTTATCGGATTGCTGCTTCATCAAAAATTACAAAATAATTAGGGTGACTGTAGTGGCTTGTTTTGGAATTTGGCATCAATAAAATGCCTCTTTTCAAAAGGAGGGTTCTGAAGATCCTTTTCTAAATTGGGTAACTATGTTCTGAATCAAATCTCTCTCTTGGGAGGTCATTTATGTATCCTATCTTTGTTGGTCCACTTTTTTTTTCCTGGGTCTAAGTGTTTTATCCTCATGAAAGCATGCCAAACTTTGTTGCTACCAATTCTAAGGTATTTGTGTGTTATTGATCTGAGATGCTATCATCCTGATTTTCTTTTCTTGTGCAGTTTTGTGTTTCTATTTGTTCCATGGTATTTACTGGAGAAGCCAGAGATGCAAGTTTCACAAATTCAGTTCAATTTCTGGATATTCTTTTCGAATGCCATTAGTGCGTTGGCCTTGAACTTCTCGATTTTCTTAGTAATCGGCAGAACAGGAGCCGTAACCATCCGAGTTGCTGGTGTTTTGAAGGACTGGATATTGATTGCCCTTTCAACAGTTATTTTCCCTGAGTCAACAATTACTGGTCTGAATATTACTGGCTATGCAATTGGTACTCTTTCTATCTTGAGTTCATAGTTCATATATGCTTCACTCACTAAATTTTGACCATGTCACACACACACACACATATATTTCCTAACAACATAAAATGCACATACTGATTATTTGTATTTTTATAGCTCTATGTGGTGTTGTCATGTACAACTACATAAAGGTTAAGGATGTTCGAGCATCTCAACTCACTGTTGAAAGTGTCCCAGAAAGAGCAACAAAGGTGTTATTTCTTTCCTCAATTTAATTGGTTTTTTTTTTAATTATTTTGTTTTGCTTTCTTAAAAGAATTGCGCTAGTAGCTTAACTGGACACTTTAAGGCGTAACTCAAGAATGCGACTGTCTCACCAGTCAACAAGAAAATTAAATAATGCAAATCTTGTATTTGGATGGGTTGGGTCAAGTTGAGGTTGCAGAAGTGCAACCCAAATTCGAAAGTATGTAGGAGAAGGTTGAACTGACTCAACATCAATCCTGAATGATCTCCACCATCTAGTTAGGCCAGTTGAGCATCTTGGTCTGGATCACGCACTTAATATTATGTTTAGCGTACTATTGTTAATTTGTTATACATAAAAATTGTCATTTTTTTCCTATTATCGTCCTCTAGTTAGTTTATAAACTATGTACTTTGTCAATCACCTTTCATCAATATTAATGGGAAAATGCAACGTGCTTTAACAGACCTTAGTTATCATGATGACTAGGTAGACATGTAGACATACTTGACTTATCTTTTTAATAGTTTTTAAGGTTTAAGTTTCTCCCTTGTTTGTTCCATTGGAAACAAAGCAAAATAATCACAAAGTTTACAACTGAATCAAATTCTCATCCTCCCCTCTCTTTTGCAAAATTAAGACATCAAATCAAATCAAACTCTCTCCACCAGAGCAGTCTCGTGAGTCTCCTCTCCATTTATTTCTCCATCTAGGTTTATTGTCTCTAAAGGCCAACCGTAACTTTCGTCGTGCATGCATCTGCTTTATTCTTCTTTGGTTGATGGAAGTGAATGAATTGGTTGATGAAAAGGGAAAGGGAGAACACACCTTCTCTTTATACTTTTAGGGGTTATTTACGAAACCCCCTATATAAATAGGTAATTAAGGGTTACAACCTAAAAGGTATCGTATTGCAGTCTCCCCCAGACAAGCAATGCAACGTGGCTTGACTGTGAAACACAATAGGTGTGTCATTTTACTGGCAAAAACACCAACCCCACCAGCTGACACCTTCCTTGGTTCACCAACTACCCCCTCCCCTTTCGTCCTTTACCAATCATCACCGGGCAACCCCTCCCGTGTCCTCCAGACCCCAACCGTCATCGACCACCCCCTCTCTTTCTCCTTTTGATTTGAATTCACTGACTACTGTCGCGCAATCCCGTCCCATTTTCTCTCTGTTATCAGTTCCTAACCCACCCCCTCTCCCCTTCCTCTATTTAATTTTCTCCAACTTCCATTGGCTAGCCCCCTTTCCCTTTCAATATCTGATTTTAATTGAAGGGATGTTGGGTTTTACCAATTGAAGATGGTGGGGGTGAGCATAGGGATGACGTTTTTTATCAATTGATTCAGGTGGTGGTATTTGTGTTGAGATGGGGTGGGTTGGTTCATTACAGGAGGTGGTGATGATGATGATGTTGGTGTTGAGATGGGTTGGTGGATTGGTTCATTACTAGTGGTGATGATGTTGGTCTTGAGATTGGGTGTGTGATTTGGTGCATAACAGGTAGTGGTGTTGAAATGGGTGGTGGGTTGCTTAATTATAGGTGGTGGTGATGTTTGTATTGAGATTGGGTAGGTAGGTTCATTGCAGGTGGTGGTGATGTTGGTGTTGAGATTGGGTGGGTTGGTTAGTTCATTATAGTGGTGGAAGTGGATTGCTTGTAGGTGTTGTTGCAGTTGGGTGGGTTGGGGAAGGTGATTTTATTGTAATTTATTAAACCATTTGATTTTCATCAATTTTCTAATATTGTATTGACTTGCATTTTACACCACTAAATGTTGTCTCGAGATACTTAGTATAAGTTGCTGAAGATAATACAAAATTTCCATCTCAACCTTTGGATGTATAAGGGTATTTTAGTCATCAAAATGTTGTCCGTTTGAAAACAGCATGTGCATTAGCAACAATCAACCTGCTAGTCTTGGGGGAGACTGCAATACACTATCTTTGCTCTCTTTTAGGGGGAACCATTAATTAACTATAATTAATTTATATTAGGGGGTTTCATAAATTAACCCTACTTAAGTAAAGAGAAAAAACCATTAACATATATTCAAGTAAAGCAAATCACACTCAAAATAATGTAAATTCTTCTTTTGAGGGCAATTGACAGAGCTAGGATGAAATTCTTAGCAGTAGTGGAATTGCATTGAAATCATCCTTCTTTAAATGAAGGAGAGAAAGGAAGAGGGAGAACAAAAATTGATGACGTCCATTGCTGATGTGCCCACCATGTCATGCAAGTTAAGAAGATGAGATAATAAGCCATGGTGTGTAGCACCGCTCATATTTGTGCTAGTGTAAGACAATTTAATTAGGGCATTAGGAGTTAACAAATTTGTCAAATTGAGGATGCCAGCTGGAAACGTTTGTAGGTGATGATGTCAGAAACCTGGTTTAGTGTCTGCCTTTATTTTTCAAAACATAGTAGGAGTTGGGACTTGCCAAAGCAACTGCCTTTAAACTTTGTGAAGCAGCTGAATTATCTCTACCCCATTCACTACATGCAATCCATTTCTCTTTTGTGATTAGTTATTTGGTTGCAGGAAAAGCTATACTGATAGATAATTAAGCAAAAAAATTTGTACTTTGATAGTTTGACTCACATTTTCCTGGTTTACATCAATAGATACATGATTTATAGATATTTTGTATATCCACCATGTTTTGCATACCATCTTCCGTGTGGTAGTCTATTCTAACATTCAAACCTCAAGGGTTCTTGGTTGTAGTAAAAATCTGGATCTTTCTTGCAAACAGACTTTCAGGTTAGCTTATAGCACGGAACAAGTAAAAACCGGTGTTTGGGAGACCACACATATTACTTGGCCAGTGCCTAGGATGTATCCATTGTTCAGATGTGGATCTTGAACCGTGCCTTTTATGGATGGCAGACACAGGCGATAGTATATGTGATATTGATATGGGTTTTGGGTGGGGCAAGGATTTCATAGTGGACTATACAGGCATTCTATGAGAAAAATAAATAAGTGAATGCTCATCTGCGACCGGTTGCTGCAATCGCGACACATGGCATTAGCAGAAGAAAACCAAACACTTAGGAGGGGGTTATTTTAGTATTTTTCTCTATTAATTTTTATTTTATTTTTATTATTATTATTTTTAAATTCTCTTCCCTTTGTTCTCTTCTTTAACTGAGGTTTTTCTTACCCAAATCTCCAATACATTCTGACCCAAACCTTCCAATACACAAAAAGGAGCCTGGAAGATGTACAGTTGCTCCCTTTAATCCACAAAAAACTGATTAAAAATTGGTAAAGTTCGTTGCCCAAAATTGGTAAAGTTCTTCCCCAAATTTTCTGATTTTAGCATTCAAAATTTAAAACCCTCAAAAGCAAAAGAAGATGGTTGATCTCCTTCACTCATGTCATTTCTCCATGGGTTTGATTTTGCAATTGTATTGGTCAAAGTTAGTGTCTAAAATGGGATCCATGATTTGAAATGAGGTCATATCAATTGACTGTGCTTGGATCAGTCTAAAAGAATTATGAGAGGGGAATTCATATTTAGTTCAATTGAAGTGAAAAGGTCACAGTTTTTAGAGAACCCGCTGGTCTGAATCTGTAGAGAAGAGGGAAACAAAATTATGAAGATGAAAGATGAGAGAGAAACAAAGTAGAGAAGAGGATACCGTACAAGACTAAAATACCCCTGTGCTTTTGTTCTGCCCAATGCCTCGTGTCGCAATCACAGTGACCAGTCGTGGATCTGTGTGCACTTGCAGTCGCTTAATTTTTTCTCTAGCTCTGTTGTGTTTTGTTATTGTCAGTCAGGTAGGATGCTGCATGCTTTGGTATGTTAGGTTGGGCTTAGGTAAGGATGCTTTTGTGTGTTAGCTTGGGCTTTGGCAATGATGCGTAGCTAATGGGATTCACTTTCTCTGTACATCCGATCTCAATTTTTGTTAGAGTTTGGTTTGATGTAAGTGAGCATCTATTTTTTCATCTTTATGTTAGATGTAGTATTTCCCTTTGATCAGCAATAAAGGGGATTTGAATGTCCATCTTAGAAGCATCTAGTTTATAGTGTTACATTTACACCTTGTTCAACGTAATTGAATTTTTTTGTATATATTTAATATGGAAATAATAGTTTGTAGTCCAATATATCAATCAGTTGATTGGATCATTGTGATCTGGATCTAACTCAGGCAACATGACAGATAGACTCAGGTCCACAGATTTGGGTCATATTTGTAATGATTTTTCTATATTATGGGACCTATCCCTTCCATTCTAGCAAACTCATCCATTCACTAGATGCTGAGTTACTGCGTAGACCCTGAAATTGCACATCTCACTCCATGTGAGCTTAGTTATTGAGATTCTGACGCGTGCTTATGCTTTACCGCATGTGCTGTATCCTGAACTCGTTTATTGTGAAATGTAGGATTGGAAGTTGGAGAAGAAGTCGTCTGATCTATACACACCCAATATCAGTGACGGAAGCAATGGTTCTGTTACTGAACAAAACGTTGACGAAGAAGCACCTTTAATTCCTTCGAGACTGTCTCATATTGGGCGGAGTCAGCTTAGCAGTCAACACTGATAGATTTTGTCATTACTGTCTGATACTCTAAAGAACCCTTCTATATGCGGAATGGAAGATAAAGAAGGTAGCAAAAGCTGTTCTAATGTAGCTTTTTATTTTGTGAAGAAATATCATTCTTTGCACAACACTATTGGAGAAATATCAAGGTATATCTTTTGGAAGCTTCATTTATAGCTTTCGCTGCCTTGTATCTTATTGCTTTTGTTCAAGCTTGGATGATGATGTTTAATTGGAAATCAATATAAACTACGCTTCAGGTTATGTTTACTAAGTAGCTTACACAGAGTTAATCTGTTACTGGACTTGATACATTCTGTTTCCGATCCTTTTTTTATAAGAGTTTACCCTTGTTTTACTGGAATGTGCACTAGTGATTGTTCTTCACTTTCTTGCCATAAGCAAGTTCTGCAAAAATGTTTGAAATTGCATATTACTTTTCTTTTCTTGCGAATGGATTAGATTAAATCAGATCCAAACCAAGAAAGATGCTGTGCAAAAACACCAGCAGACTAGCATGATACCACTGAAATCAAGTAGCCGTCTGCGGTGAAGCCCCAGATGGCAGTCAGATTTGTGTAAACTTGGAATTGGAATCAAAATTATAGAAGGTAAAATCCGTGAAATTTTCAAAATAGAATGAGGTGCCTGAATTATGTCTCAGTTTATATGATTTGCGTATTTACTTTTATCCGGGTGATTGATTTCTAGGAGTGGGCGAGGAACAACTTTCTTATGTTAACACTTACAGCAGCTTTTAACCATTTTATGTTCATTTGGTCAGCTGCGGAACTGTGACTATAATGTCAGTTTGTCAAATGGAGCTAGTAACATGTAGAAGTCACTCATTGATGCCCAGACTCTAGATCGATGGTTTGTGTTTCTCTTGAAAGTCCTTGTGTATGCCGAGAATAATATCATTAATAATTCTTTACGACGCCTTATGAGTCAAGCAATGTGATTAAAATATGAGGTGGAAAAAAATCAAAAGTGAAATTTAAATATTTTATGTGAAAACGGTTATCTATTTGTTCGAATTTTTGTGTGGAAAATCGATTTGTCTGATACTTGTGTACATATTGCGGATTAAACTCTTCACAAGCAAATTCTGTGTATGTTCATTATCTTTACTGTGTAAGAACTAATAAAAAATGTTAAAACTGTTTGCTTGATCTTTCAAAATATACAAAATTTTGTAACTTCCAAGTTGCAGGCTGATGGATATTGTCTGCAAAAACAAATAAGTTTTATATGCAACCTTAGATGACTTAGTATTTAATCTATATTTCGCAAGTATAAGACGTATTCGATACAGAGTTTATACTTATTGCGAAGGTATATTCGTTCAAAAAATCTCAATTATTGATGGTTTGACTCTACATTCGTATCATGGGTTGAGTTGATTGGGCTCAGCTTCGGGTTAACTCGACCAACCAACCTAAGTTGTTATCAACTTTCGTCATGTATAAATATGTCCATACTGTCTGTCACCTAGTGCACAATATAGCAGTCAAACTTGTAGTTCCCATCTTGTTTTTGTGAGAGGCCAGAGTGAGTTTTGTTATACAAAAAAATGCCTGAATCCTCCATGGATGAACAATGGATTGTCTTAGAAGAAGAAGAAGTTGGCAACAAGAACAATTTGAGTACATGTGAGATCGAAGAAGTGCAGTCTACTGACCTCTTCGACCTACAATTACTTCCAGACATCATCATTGAGGAAGAAGAACATGAGGATAATCTTGTGAGATCAAATAACAGAAACGAAGATAGCCGCGATATATATGTAGCAGTTGGCAAGAGTGTTACAAGCACAGATGCTCTTGTTTGGGCTTTAAAGCATTTGGTGACCGGCGCAAACTGTTTTCTTTATCTTGTTCATGTGTTTCCTCAGGTCCGAACCATCCCCCACACCTCGTAAGTTTTATCTCTCACTTTTCATGTTTATATATATAATTTTTAAAGTTCTTACGAACATAACAAAAACATATTCAAGACTGAGCAACCCTAAGGGAGTTTTACTACGGTGTCTGGACATGTGCCTGGTGGCCACCACGCACCGTTCGAACCGTCCACCAAGCACAACACCAGGCACAGGTCCAGGCACTTAAGATTTTTCCTAAGGGAGATTAATCATCTCTCTACTGTGATATAAAAAACACTTGAATCAATATTAGATGAATGCCTCAAAATATATCAAGGCGTTTGATATTAGTTTAGTTTATAAGTCATAATTAAGATGTATCATTAAGTCAAACCCTTTGAAATGCAAACGATTTTCAAACGAAAATGTTGGATCCAATTCAATACATTGATTGGAACCTCATGGACTTTTCGAGTTAACAAAGTTTTTTTAGTGTTGATTAAGAGAGTGTTTGTTTTTGCTTTTTGAATGGAGTCGGAAGTTCTTATAAGAAGTGAACCACTTTATTTGGAGCGTTTGTTTTTAGTTCTGATCAAAAGTTCTACTTTTAATTGGACCACGACCGGCTCCCTAGACTTGTTCAAACATTTTTATTGGGAGATGGCCCATCGCAACCATTATTTTGTTGTTTTATTTGTACTCATAATTTGGTAGATAGGTTGCTTTCCTTTGACTATTTGGACAGTTTTTTTTTTGGTTATTTATGTTTGAATTCAACCTTTTGATCCAATTTTTTCTGTATCCTGCCAAATGACTTGGGTTTTACTTGTTTGTATTTTGGAAGAGTACAAAATTGCGAAATTTCCATTGATTCAAGCATCATATGTGGATTATGCACACCAAGTGAAGACTAAGTTACATCTTAGAAATTAATCAAATGTTGTTAAAAATAATGGATTGATTTTTATTGTTTATGGTGACAGTGGGGAGGTTTCCAAAGGAGCAATTAGGGGCTGATCAGGTGGAAACTTACATGGCAATGGAGAGAGGCAAAAGGAGAGAACTCCTTCAGAAGTTCTTGAACCTATGCTCTACTTCAAAGGTACAATTCAATCCAATTTATGTAGTAGGCATGCAGTGCCCATATAAGTTAAGTTGGATTGAATTGATTCATCTCCGAAATATCTAAGTTTGTATGGTATACAAATCAGCGGTAGACCTGTAGCGGATAGAATCTAAGTTTTTGCAAGTTTGACTCCTGCCAAAAAGTCGCGCTGGTGATCTAGTGCCACTATATAGCACCCACCCATCAAGATGCCTTAATAACATTCTACATTCTACAATGTGATGAAAACAGGTCAATGTGGATACAGTGCTCATCGAAAGTGATAACCCTACAAAGGCATTACTTGATCTCATTCCCATCCTGAACATACAAACCCTAGTCGTCGGTACAACCAAATCCAGCGTAAGGTAATCATTCGATGATCATGTGATCCTTAAAATTTTTTTTTTTTATAAAGTTGATTAGTTTTCGGTGAATTTGTACGTTAAATTTTTTTATTTTTGTTTCCCAGAAAATTGAGAAAGGGAGGTGGAATAGCTGATCAGATACTAAAGAGTGCACCAGACTTTTGTCAAGTTAAGATCATATGTGAAGGCAAGGAAGTATCCTCCTGCTCCTCCTCAGGGCCATCCACACCACAACCACAACCACAACCACTGTTACTTAATGTTGGTGTAAAAAATGCTAATCACTTGGAAGAAAATTCCAATGAGAACACCATCACTCCTTGCATATGTTTCACTCGGAAATTCGTCTAACATAATTGATAGACGCTATGATTATGGAGTTTCACACCTATGAGAGTGCGACGGAAAGCCTTTTATATATGTTGTTTGAACCAAAAACTTATTTGTATAAAAAGGTTCAGCAGTAGTACAATCATTTCTTAAGGAATCACACATTTTGATCTATATTACACATAAAACTATAAAACACTAATTTAGACTCGGCCAAAACAAGCCTAACCAAAAGCAAACTATGTGCACGCCCTCATGTGTTTGATGAAATTGAAGATGTTGCCATAGTGTATAGTTTGCGAAAACCATTGCAGTTGCTCATCAAAATGCCAAGGGCTTTGCCACCTTGAAACTGTGAATTAGCCCTTGGATGGATGCAGTGGCAGCACCTACTGAAATAAGGAATACTACCCAAACCACAATCTTCAGTACTATCCATTTGAGTGATAATCTGGGGACTCCTGCCTTTGCAATGTACATTTCGATAGGGTAGTAGATAGTCAATGGCCAGAAGGCAATAGGTCCTATCAATCCCAACATCGAATTGAAGAATGGGAACATCATTGTGATTGCAGATGTGAATATCACGTACGATGTTCTATACACTATTCTGAATGAATTGACGCGGAATTCACCAAGCAATGGAATGTTAAGGACCTTTTCTTCAGTAATGAATCTGTTCTTAGGCCAAGAGCTCTTGCTCCAACTATCCACAAACCCGAAAAAGGGTTGGATGAGTGCCTACAGAATATACGTTACCTGTGGTAAAATTGTCTGAAAAAAAACCGTAAAAATGTTTCATACTGCATGGAAAATGAGCTCTTTTTTTTTTTTACCTGGTAGGCTCCAACAAGGTGGACTGCAATGCAGATGTTAGCAAAAATGATGAGCCAATATGGATCGTAAAACCCGAATCCAGTGAGAATGTTTCCAGGTGCCTTATTACCAAATGCCGCATACCCAAAGCAACCAGATGCCATATAGAACATAGTAGTAGTTGAGACTGCAACCAATGTAGCCTTTTTCATGACCCTATTTTCTGGTGGACTTGATTTCAGGTATCCTGCTTGTGCATAGTGTTGTCAAAATCAAATTTAGATATGGATACTCGTAATATGCTAACAGGTAATGGTAAATTTATGACCGAATCGATAACGAATACAGTTGCTTGCCTGTATCTCAACAAGCATAAAGGAATAAGCATAGGCAAAAGCGATGTTGCCAAGAGCTTGGAACCAGTTCGAGATCATGTCTATCTTAGGTACGTTCATTTCTACAATACCATATAAATTGGTCTCTACATGGTGCCCTCCTGCTGTATCAAGTTCCATATGAATTAGTATCGTCAACACAAAACAAATTACAATACTTCTCTTACAAAAAAAAAAAAATATTACCTTCTGAACTTTGGCGATCGATAGGCCTAGACCAATGGAAGTATAAACATAAGACATGATAGCTGCAATCTTGGAGAGCCATGTGAGATCATGCAAGTTTGGTATTTGGCTCACAACGATTTCAATAATTGCGAATTGCTATCATGAAGGATAATTGGATACAATGCACTTCACATTCTGGCCTTGCTTGTGGAAACAATAAGCCCTCTTGACAGCCCTGATTACCAACAACAAATCAGAGTACTCAGGAATTTATCGCAAAACTAAGAGATTTTGGCCAAAACATTCTATCAAAAGGAGATCAAAACGACTTACGCCATACTAATTGATCAGTAACTGCATATCCAATTGAACCTCCTATAAGACCAGTATATTGAGCCACACCGCAAACTTTAACTTGATCGTCACCTGTACATAAAATAATGAAATTCCCATATTTTATAAGAAACAGTTGTTCCAAGTCAAGTCACTTCAAATTGCAATGAAACACACTTAGAGTTATAAGTATTTACCTAAGATAGATTTTACAGAATCCATATAAGTATAATTTCTGGTGCCTGTAACAGGATCAGGAGTTCGATAACAATCGGCCGAGTAATGTCGATGTGAACCATGTGATCAAGGCGAAGCCGAGAAGTGCAATGATCCCAACAAGCCATCCTAACTGAGCAAAACACCATGCTAGTGATAGTACTCCAGAACCAATAACCACAGTTATTATGTGTGCACTTTACACTCAACAAAATTCCCCTGTAATTAATTCAAAAACAAACACAATTGAACTCACAAAACATTTCATCCATCACCTTAAATGTCAAAATAAATAACATAATTTGAAATTAAGAAGAAGTCATATATACCTGTTCGTTTCGGGACGCCATCATCGTCGAACTGTCACTGTTCAGTACTGGATTACCATTCTCTATTGGAATTTCTACGCATTATTGGTGATCTTGCACTCATTTTCGATCGTTTGCTATCACTATAACCACTTCAATACTCATAAAGTGTTATTTATATACTCATAATTTGTGAATTTGTCCTAAAAATATGGTTAAATACATTATATGAGTAGATACATTATATGTTATTTCAGAATCAAAATAAGTATATGAGCTGGGAATTTGATTCTGCTTGTTGGTTCTGAACCAGAAAGCTATAATAATATTTTCCATCTTTATTGGAAATTTTTTCCTTTTTCTAAGATTAGTTCAAAAAAAAAGAAATTTTAATGATCTAAATGGAAGGTGTGGGTGCACAAAGTACACCAAATGCTGGAATAAACATGGAAAGGGGTACCACTTATGGATTAAAGCTTGGGCTTTGAATATAAATTGGGCCTAATCTAGGCAGACAGGGTAACCATTTTTGTTAGGGTTTTAAGCTATTTTACATTTTTACTCGTTCTCTTTCAAATACAACCACAAACATTAATCATAGAAGGATATAAGTGTAAAGAGCCTCAACCCTAACAAAAAAATGGTTGATAGCTCTGACTCTCTAGAATTTGGGAATTAACATATAATCAATTCGATGCTCAATTTATTTCAATAATTTAATATTAAGAAAAAATTATAAATAAGTGCTTATGTTTAGTTTATAAATAAATAAGGGTTTCAAATAATCTACGTTAAGGGCTTAAGTATAATTACTCAATGTTTGAGAGATGATGATTTTGATTGCAAATGTATAAAATGTGGAAGGCAAAATGAAAAATTCAAAATTAGATGTAAATATCTTTTTATAATTTTTAGATAATTGGAGAATTCAAATAAATTATATGTTGAATCTAAGTATAATTAATAAATGCTTATAGGAACTGATTTTGATGGAAAATCAAAAAATCAAATGTGAATGACTTTTTATAATTTATAGGTAATTGAAATGCTTTATCTGTGAACAATTATTTGTTGATGTAACACACAACAATAAGACTTGTGTATTTATAGTAAAGAGAGATGTGATGGTTTCCTAATTGAGCAATAATTTCTATTTTCCTCAAAGTGGAAAAACAATTATACGAAACTTAATTGTTTATATATTTGTGATTATATTTCTCCTAAATCATTACTTTTTTTTATTATAACAAAATATTAAATAAATGCATTGATCCAATATATCTAAAATGAGCCCTTTGTGGGAGCGACGGTAAAGGGCAAGATATGGGTGTAAAATACCTAATCTCAAATGAAACAACATGAAAGGTTTTGCCAATGGTGTCATGGCCTAGTGGTTAAGATTGTGTGGGTTTGTCTCCTCATGTCCTAGCTTCAAATTTCACGTGCGATATGGTTACTTTCTAATGAGATTCTTAAAAATTCAACTCGCCTTCCAAAAAAAAACATGAGAAGTTTTATTTTAACAATAACCTTTTCATCAATCAACACTTGTATCAATTCAAACACGCATTGAGAATGGACCAGATCATGATACCAACAGGGATCACAGCTACGTAAAATAGGGAGGTATGGTTCCGGACATCAAAC